>CAEFZP010003699.1:0-32500 GCA_903064625.1 Mallotus villosus
CCAAGACGCGCCTTATGCTTGTTTAGACAATCACACATCTGTCAAACTAAATGTTGCGCCCCTGAGTGGAGGCCTGTACCTCCAAAGATGACACGGCCAAAACGGGGTGACCTTACAACAGCAAACGACAACAGCCACACAACCGCAGCCTCAGACTCACTCGGAATCCAACCTAGGATCGATGTTTATGACAAGTTGTGAGAGGAGTGCGTGTGTCTGGGTAAATGTCCGTGGTGTTGTGGTATGTCAGTAGGGTAGGAAGACTAACTGGTCTCAGTGGACGTGACATATTCGTTTCAGAGTGTTCAGGAAGTTGTTAACTATCAGGTAAATTAGTCCCCAGATTATATTGAACTGGAGGCTATGAGGTGAGGAGTTTGTCAGAGGACGGCTAAACTGCGACTGTGGACCCATGCTTGAGCTAATACTGTAATGCTATGTACTCTACTAAGTTCTTCATGCGCTGATGAAATGTACTTATGTACAGTTAGGACAGATTCATATCTCACCCGAATAGACGAGCTAGACAAAGAGAAATATCAAGGACAGTCAAAAAACAAAAAAAAAAAAAAACAAAAAAAAACAAAAAAAAACAAAAAACAACGGGAAGGGAAAGGGAAAAGGAGAAGGGAAAGAGAGAAAGAGAGAAAGAGAGACAAGAGAGAACAGAGAGAGGAGAAAAAAAAAACAAGAGAAGGAGAGAACCAAAGAAAAAGACAGAAAACATCTCCCTCCCCCATCCCTCCCCCTCCTCCCATCCCTATCCCGCCCCCCTCTCCCGCCCCCTCTCCCCACCCCGTCTCCCTCCCTGTAGACTGTGCAGTTGTGGCGAGGGAGATCAAGCAGGGACAGTCTCTGCTGGCCTTGGAGAAAACAGTGGCAGTCAGCTTGCTTCAAATGTCAGACCTGCAACATGGTCCTCACTGGGGGAGTACATCAGCAAGTGAGTACGCACACACACACAGACACACACACAGGCACGGACACACACACAACAGACACCACACACACACACACAGGAACACACACACACACAGACACACACACAGGCACGGACACACACACACAGGGACACACACACACAGGCACAGACACACAACACAGGTAAGAACACAGACACACAGGTATGAACGCTCAGGCGTGAACGCACACACCCAGAAATACGCACCCACGCGCAGGCACACACAGACACGCACACCCACATTGATTTTGTGCTAACCCAGTTTTACTCAGTGTAGTTTGATTTTGGAGAGAATATACAACACAATTCCACTCAGAACTTCACTCAGAGTGCTTTCACTCCTCGAAACAACACTGCCGAGGTGTGGACGCACTTCCACCTGACCGGAGTCATGTGATGTGCGCGTCACCTGACCTGCTGCTTCTAGTGTAACTTCCTGGTTTTAACCCTTACTCGACCAATGGCAGGGACGGCGTTCCGTACTGCGAGGCGGACTACCACGCCCAGTTCGGTGTCAAGTGTGAGACGTGCAACCGGTACATCACGCGGGCGGGTGCTGGAGGTGAGATGGATGAGAGGATGGACGAGTGGATGGACGAGAGGATGGAAATGAACGATATGGGATGGTGATAGAGACTGTATTCCTGCCTGTCTTATCTGTGTGTCTGTCGTACCAGGAAGTCTTACACAGGAAGTCCCCTTCCACCATAGAGATTTAGGAGCAGATCACAGGCTAAACAGAGAGGGCTGGAGGGAGGGAGGGAAGGGGAGGGGGTCCACAGAGAGAGAAATGAAACAGACGGTGAACGTTGTGTGTCCAGTTCGACTCAGACGTCTTGCTAGTCAGGTCTGGAAGAGAGAGGTAACACTGGGTCCTGAGGGATGAGAGATGACGATGAGAGGGGGCGCGGGGGGGAGAGAGGGAGAGAGGAGGAGGGAGAGGGAAGAGCCGGATCAAGAAACGAGAGCGTGGATGACGCTGACGGAAGGACCGCGAGGCCGGGGGGGGAAGAAGAAAGACAGGATGAATGATGTGTGTCCGATGAAGACAGCGAAGCGGTGCGTGAGAATGAACAGAGATCTGAGGGGAGAGAAAGAGAAGGGGAGAGAGGGAGGGAGGAGGGAGGGAGAGAGAGAGAGAGAGAGAGAGAGAGCGAGAGGGAGGAAGGTTGTTCTGAGCGAGAGATCTGAGGAGAGTGGAGTGAAGCTGCATTATTTCGGATCGCTCAGTGACGCTCCTTCTGTGTTTCCACTTTTTTCATGATATGCAACACACCACACACACACACACACACACACACAGCACATGCACACACGCACTCATACACACACACACACACACTGTCTCTCTCACACACACACACACACACACACACACACACTCTGGGGACCCTGTTGTCCCAGTGCACCTCTGCCTGTCAGAGTGGCTGGTGTGAAGTGCTCTGTGCCTGGGCGTATGAGTTATCTATAGACACTAGGACATTGAGTGGTGTCTACAGTAATCTATCCATCTCTATCTCTCTATAGACATCTGATCGTCGAGTGGTAGTGATGTTATCTATGCTCTCTATCTCTCGTTCTATATCTAGCTCTCTAGTCTATCTAATAGAAATCTCATAGTATGGTTCTGTCTCTATCGTCATATCTCATATCTCGTTATCTCTCTATCTCTATATACTATCTATCTCTCTCTCTCTCTCTCTCTCTCATCTCTCTATCTCTCTTGTCTCTCGCTCTCCATCTCTCTCTATGTCTCTGTCTCTGTTTCTCTCTCTCTCGGTCTTGCTCTCTTCTTTCTCATCATCTTTTCTTCGGTCTCTCTCTGTCTCTCCGTGTCAGCGTTGGTCATTCTCTGTGGCAGCGGACAGCCTGCCTTACAGACAGGGAGAGGTCATCCCTGCCTCCACGCTGAGTCACAGGTTGTTACTGTAATGAGAGGATAGGGTGGAGGGGGGGAGAGGGGGGGGGGAGGGGAGGAGAGGGATTGGGAGGGTTAGACAGAGAGACAGGCGTAGAATAATGGGTGATCTAGACATCCCTCTCTCCTCCTCATTTTCCTTCCTTCCTTTCTCGGTCCATTGGAGCTCGCCTAGAGGAGAGAGAGAGACTGACCGCCTCGTTAGGAACCTCCGCCCATCTGACCGCAAAACACTAGACGGAGGGAGGCATTCTGGGAAACCGGAGCCATAAGGCAGGAAGCCAGGGAAACTACAATTCCCATGTCTGCAATGCTCTGAGCAACAAGAGACAGGCGGAGGAAGCTTGGGTTAAAAATACCGTCCTGAAAGAAGCCAAGCACTGTCAGTAGCCAGAGATGAAACCAAATCTGGGTTTTATTTCAACAAAGGGATCTCATGAACGTATTTGTTTTCATCAACCGGATTTTCTTTTTGTTTCTTTTGCACAGATATGTGCACCGCCACACACAACCCAAACACACACACACACACACACACACACTAGACGGTGGTCCATTGGCAGCCGCCATTCTCCCTGGATGAGGAGTGTTTCTAAATAACTCTTCCACTAACCTCCCGTCAAGATGGTGGAGGTGATGGCGTTCTGACAGGACCGGGGTGTGTGGCGAGACGACTGCCTTGTGTCGACCCTCATCCCTCTCATCCATCATCCACAGAGCTGACCCAGGCCTGAATAATGGATGACAGAGAAATGAACTGATCAGATGATTGTGGGAATCAGCTCTGTTTTACTGGGATGTCCCTGTGGGACTATGGCCAAGGACAAAGCACAAGGGTTAAACTGGCTGTAATGTATAGGCAGGCATGCACACACACACACACACACACACACATCTTTCTCAGAGCTGTATAATGTGAGCGACCCAGAGGGAGTGTAGGACTAATGAGGAAAGAGAGGATAAGTGTGTGTGATGGTGAGCAGGGGGCTCGTTACCCAATGAGTACACACACACACACACAGGCTTTTGTGGGAGTACTAGGCATCAAACGACTGCTTGTACCCAAGGAGACCGTTTCAGGTGAAACGGAAATGATCTGGTAATATTGATTATCAAAGGACTAGATTACTGTAAGAGGAAATTCCTAGAGTGCATGTCATTGTTGAGATTATACTGCGTGCTTGTGTGTTATTTAACTGTTTACGATGATGTCTTTGTTTTCTCCTCCTCCTCAATTTACCCCCCCCCTCATCTCCCTCTCTGCTGTGGTGGGCCAGGCTGGAGGGAAACACTACCACCCAACATGTGCCCGCTGTGCCCGCTGCAACATGATGTTCAAAGAGGGAGAGGAGATGTACCTAACAGGTGAGGGGCACATACACACACATGCTGCACACACACTCACTGTACATACACACACTAATCACACACACACACTCATGAACACTTGTTGCTGTTCAGGTGGTGAGGTTTGGCACCCTGTATGTAAGCAGGTTGCCAGGACAGAGAGGAGACTGAGGGTGAGGAAGTCACTTCAGTTTAGCATTGGATAGATTTCTTCTGACATCTGGAAAACAAGTAGCAGTTTTGATATTCCTTCTTTCTGTCGCCTTCATCTTGCTCTCCTTCTCTTGTTCATTCTGTCCACCCAACAGCACAGACGTCTCTCTGAGACCTCGATATCTCCACCCGGCTCCTCCATTGGTTCTCCTAGCCGTTGTGATCTGTGTGAGTAGCCAATCACCATGCAGCACTGTCACCTGACCACTAATACTACCCAATAAGAGCACTTCCAAACAGGCAGACACCTCGATCCCTCACACCTTACCACCTACAGTAGGACACTAGCTAGCTACCTTGGCCGGGACACTCTGGGTCTGTGGCTGTGTCCCAATAGTACTTACTAGTTCTCTTTCCTCAGGAGAAAAAGAGACATTAAGTAAAACCTAGCCAGTTGGGACACAGCCCATGTCAATGTGTTGTTGGCAATGTGTGGACCACAGAGTTTGGATCGATTCCATATCAATTAGCCAACTGAGATAATGGAGTGGTGAATTTAAATGGAACTGGGCCCAACCCTGTCGTGTTGTACTATATGTTGAGTGTTTCTGCGGTTGGCATGATTAGCATGAGAGGCCTGTCTGCATGCATCTGACTGCCTGCTCTTTGCTCTGCCCTCACAATCAATGACCTTTCTGGTTTAGGTGATGGATGAGAGGAAAACGCTGAGTAAGCATGCGCGTTGTCCATCCTCTCTCTCTCTCTCTCTCTCTCTCTCTCTCTCTATATCTCTCTCTCTCCCTATCTCTCTCTCTCTCTCTCCTCTCTATCTCTCTCTCTCTCTCTCTCTCTCTCTCTATCTCTCTCTCTCTCTCTCTCTCTCTCTCTCTCTGTCTCTCTCCATATCCTCTCATATGCTGCTCAAGGTCAAGTCACATCATTTTCAAACACTGCAGTATACACAGTATGCATCTTTACCCTGTGTATGTATGTGTGTTACCATGTGTGTGCCTGTGCGAGTGCCCATGTGTGAGTGTGTTCCAGTGTGCATGTGTTTTTCTGTGTGTGTGTGTGTGGTGTGTGTGTGTGTGTGGGTGTACGTGTGTGTGTGTACGTGTGTGTGCTGGGTCAGCAGTATTAGCCCCCCTCATGGCATGCTCCACACGTTGTCCTTGCTGGGGTCTGCATGTTAGCACTGTACCATATGTCCTTACCATGTCAATTAGCTGTTGTCCATGTTTTTGATGTTTTGTGTGTGTGTGTGTGTCGTCACCTGTGTTCTGTGTGTGTATGTGTGTGTATGTTGCCTCCATGGTGTGTGTGTGTGTATATGGTCTCTGTTTGTGTGTGTGTGTTGCCTCCATGGTGTGTTTGTGTGTGTATATGGTCTGTGTGTGTGTGTGTCTGTCTGTGTGTGTGTTGTCTCCTGTGGTGTGTGTCTTCTCCTCAGGCCAGAGTGGACAGGGACATCCTAGGTTATAAAGACTTGGCTGCGCTTCCTAAGGTCAAGGCCATATATGAAGTCCAGCAGCCAGACCTCATAGCCTCATCATACCAGGCCTTCCCCAGATACACCTGGGATGACTCCTTACAGGGTCACTGCTATGGGGAGGTACTGGACCCAACACACCACACTGCTCCTTAGAGAGCTGCTGGAGTTCACCTACATTTGATTCTTGGTGTGCATTGTGTTATCTTCTGTCACCCGCGCTCACTGTTGTGAGTGTTTGAAATGACAACATGTACTGCCAGAATACAACACCTGTGTTGTATCTTTCAGATAATTATTGCTCTCTTTCTTTCTTTCTTTCTTTTTTTATCTCTCTTATCTTTCTGTCTTTCGTCTTATCTCTCTCTATATCTCTCTCTCTGTCTCTCTCTCTCTCCCTCTATGCTTATGTGTGTTGGTGGTCCCAGTCCCTTGGAACTCTCTCACCCTATTCTCAGGTAAGTGGTGTCATTACTACAGACAAAACCACTACAAAATGGTTGCAGAGTTGTGTAGTCAGGATTGATTTAGTATTTCTCTCTCTCTCTCTATCTCCCTCTCTCTCTCTCTCTCTCTCTCTCTCTCTCTCTCTCTCGTCTCTCTCTCTCTCTCTCTCTATCTCTCTCTCTCTGTCTCTCTCTCTCTCTCCCCTCCTCTCTGCAGGACTATGACACCCTGGACATGAGACAGAGGGGTTGTTCCAGCCCGGGCTACATAGACTCTCCCTCCTCCCTCGGTCGCCCCGGCATGTCTCCCATCTTGCAACGCTCCCCACAGCATTACTGCCACCCTGGTGAGTCCCGCGCGCACACAGACACACTTACATGGTTCAACGCAGACACTCACGCACGCACACTCACTCACACACATGTCCCTGCATGCTCACATATAAAGAGGTTAAACGCTTCAAATGGCTTCTTATCAAACCAGTTATTTCAAAACGAATCAAATCTACATGGCTACCATCTATTGTCAATATACAGTGTTTTGGCTATACTGGCTACATCACCAACTATAAGTTCTTCAATGTATTCCAGCTTTTATATTTATAAAGTGCCCTGCAAATTGAATATGTTTTCTGAGACTGTTTCTCTTGACAACCACCAATGAGACCACAGTGTGTATGAACAGGGATATTCCTGTATTTCCTGTGGTTTGAGAGGAAAGGTGACTGTGTTCACCCTCAGTCAAATACATCCTGGAGAAGTCTACCTCTCCTAAAGCAGGCCACCACTTCTAACTCTGCTTGACTGCTGGCATTCATCACTAGCTATCCATCATGTTTGCACTGTATAATGACATTGTAATGTTTTTTATAGAAATGTAAATAATTTAAAGGATTACATGCAATGCCACTATACAGCTAGACAGCCTACTATAATGAATTGCCATTTTACTTTGGGCTTTAGTTGTTTAAGCTTGTGGGGGGGTGGGCCTTCCTTCATGCTCATGTTGTCTTTGCTGTGATTGGCTGGGGCTGACGCAGGCTCTGAGAGTGGCAGGAGCTCCCCCTATTACGGGCAGGAGGCGCGGCCAAGCACCCCTACCACATACCAGCCCCCCTAAACATTTCCATGTGCCAGGTAGGACTGCCTTGCCCATCTCTCTAGCTCTCATTCTCCTCCTCATCTCCCTTTTCCTTCTCGTCGTCCATCCCCCTCTTCTACTCTTCTCTGCTCATCTCTCTAGCTGTGTCTCCTCATCATTGTATCCTCCTCCTTATCCCTCTGTATCCTCCTCATCCCTCTGTATCCTCCTCCTCATCCCTCTGTATCCTCCTCCTCATCCCTCCGTCTCCTTCTCATATCCTCCTGTACATTTGTAAGTTCACATGTTCATGTCGCTCCTCCCTCCTTCTACGATGCCCCTCTCTTCATCCCTCACCTTCCTTTCTTCCCCCTCCCCTCCGTCCCTTTGTCAACTGTTTCCGACCAAGCACCCTCCCTCCCTCCATCGCTCTCTCCTTCTCCCTGGACCCCTCCCCCTCCGTCACGTGTCAGCCCTTCACCTGCTGTCTCTCTCCTCAGCCTCAGAGGATCCCAACATCTACAGGAAGCCTCCCATCTATAAGAGACATGGTACAGTGGCGTAGCCCCGTCTTAGCCTGCCCGTCTGCCAATCAGTGGACCCCCCGTGCCGTGTTTGACCGTTAGATGGATGTTTCCAGTGGCCAATCAGTGTCCTCAAACTGTGCCATCCTCATAGTGTGATTACACCAAGTGTTGAGCTGTTGGTCAATTGTCTACTGCAGTACACTTGAAAGTCATGGTCATGGACTATTCTGGGAAAATAACTGTTGTTGCAGAGTAGTGTTTGTGTGTGTGTCTGTGGTCTTATTCAACAACCCTTTTTGGGACCAGAAACCACACAAGGATTACAAACTAAGAAATAAATTGTGGGGCAATGTCCGTGGGCCCCACAACTTCAGGTGCTATATCTAGGGTTATTAAGGGGGTTAAGGGTTATAATTTGTATTAGGGTTGGAATTACAGAAAGGGTTGAGGTTAGGGTCAGGGGTTAGGGAAACACAATATTGGTGAAGGTAGAGTTTTACCCAAAGTCTTTAATGCCATGTAAGATCACGTTTAGGAAGTGTTGAGTTGGTGCCCGTGTGTGATCGCACGTGTGCAAGTGCGTGCGTGCATGTGTGTACGTGTGTGTGTTTAGGTAGCACGGACATGGCCTGTCTCTGACCAGAGCGGAGCCCAAGTGAAGCTTGCTGAGGCGTGAAGGGAGGAGAGGAGAGGAAGAGAGGAGGGGAGGAGGGGAGGAAGGGAGGAGGGTACGACAAGACTCTAAGGAGACATAGCCAGTCATCCAGAAAAGAACTGGGCAGCTAGTCTTGTTTGGGGCTCCAATGAAACTCCTGTAATGAAACGATAACTGCCTGTGTCCTCTGTTCAGACTAGAGGAGGGACGGAGTATATATGTATATACAGTACATATGTAGCATATCTACTGTATATTCTCATTTTAACATTAGAGACTTTTTGCCTTGAATTGGCCATTGTTTCTTCTGAGAGGGTAAAGTGGACTGGTAGAGAGAGGGTTTGTTTGTTTGATTTAGTGTTTGTTTAGGATTGGTCAGGGAATAGGACCACGGTCATGTGACGTCATGAACCACCTCTATTCCCATCATGCATTCCATCCAGAGCGGATTTAATGTCGCTCCTCTTCCTTCTCTCCGTTGATGCTTGCAAGATGCCCTGCCTTCCTGTTTCAAACGTGTCTGTGGTCAACGTTCAGCTTCAGTTTCCCACAGGAGACAAACAACGTTTGTTCGTTTTTTCCATGAAAGAAGAGGGCAGTGCATCTTCAGAGTAGAACTGCATGTCCCTTTGTTTTAGTGTGTGCATCCATCTACGAGTGTTCGTATCAGTGTGTGAGTCTGTGTATGTGAACCTGTGCTGTGTAGAGTAGGTAGATGGAACCCTTAGCACTACTGTACCCACTCTGTAGCCCGGTGCATCACAGGCTTGTGGTTTTCACTAACTATCAATATCAAGACAAACTGCTCACTTGCACATTTCACAATTCCCCTTCCAGATCAGTACAGGCCCGAATGTAATCAAAGGGACGTGTATTTGAGCTATGACCACCGCCTCCGTTTTAAATAGCCCTAATGCTGGGAGCTGGAGAGCGATAGCCTGACATACTGTCATTACACTGTCCTGAGAGGATGTAGAGGCAGAGAGAGAGAGAGAGAGAGACATAGAGAGAGAGAGGGAGAGAGAGAGACAGAGACAGAGACAGAGAGAGAGAGAGAGAGAGAGAGAGAGAGAGAGAGACGAGAGAAAGAGAGAGAGAGATAGAGAGAGAGAGAGACATAGAGACATAGAGACAGAGAGAGAGAGAGAGATGAGAGAGAGAGAGAGCGAGAGAGAGAGAGAGATCTGAGATCGAGAGATAGCGAGAGCTAGATGAGAGGAAGAGTGGGAGTGTTCAGAGGAGACAAGGAGACAGACAGAAACAGGGAGAGGAGAGGCAGAGGTAAAAGCTGACAGAGAGACAGAACACAGTCTAACCACTCATGATACCCAGCATAACAAGGTCATAGCGAGTAGCACGTTAGCATTCAGAACACACGCACAACACACATACTCACACTGATATTGATCCATATGCTGTAGGGCAGAGGAAATATACTGGACATGTACTACTGCCTCATATCCTTGTGGTAAAGATAATTGATGTTAATATGAAAATATGATCGAGTGGTATTGAGTTGATGACTCAGACCACAAGCCTGTAAAACACTTCATAATGAACCCATTTGTTACCTGGATGGAAGAGAGACCGTGTGTGATGGTAGAGAGCAGGGGCTTCTCTTCCATGCAGGTTGCAAAGTTGACATTCCTCCCGGGGCTGTTATGATAATGTCCCTTTTTTCTTTTCTTTTTTTCCAATCCTCCTTTTTTAACCGTCTCTCTTTTATCCACTTCCCTGCTTGCACGTTCCGCTCCACTTTAACCTGGTGAACTTACCGCTCTGTAAGTACCCGCTCCGTCTGTCTGTCGTCTGTCTGTCTGTCTGTCTGTCTGTCTGTCTGTCTGTCTGTCTGTCTGTTTGACTGTCTGTCTGACTGTCTGTCTGTCTGATTGTGTGTTTCTCTTTCTCTTTATCTCTCTTCATCTCTCTTTATCTCTCTCTCTCTGTCTGCTTTTTTCTCCCTCTCCCTCTGTATGTCTGTCTGTCTGTCTGTCTGCCCGTCTGTCTGCCTGCTCCTGTGTGTGTGTGTCTGTCCTCATTTTCACACCAGCCCAACAGTCCCTCTTAGTGGGGTTTATCTCTGTGATCCGTTGCTCTGGGTGTGTGTGCTTTGGCCTGTCCTGCTGCGGACAGCCTCAGTGTGTGTGTCTGTGCGTGTGTGATCTTCCTCCTATGGTGTCGTGCATCGTGTTTAGAGGAAGTCAATGTGTTCTCGGCCATCTCAGACATGGCTTATAGAGAACAGAGTGATGAGCAATCTAACTGACAGTCAACTGCACATCATCTCGATCGACTTCCATTTACCTTGCCTGGGCATGAGTGGCATCAATACTCACGCCCATGGAACGAGCTTGAGATGTTGCTTTCTGTGAGCTGTGTGTGTGTCTGTGTGTATGTGTGTGTGTTTTTTTTTATACAAGTAACTGTTCTACTGTCTGTGTACTGTGTAATATTTCTCTATTAGCTTGCTCTGCTGGAGTGAGGCGGGGAAAACTGTTTAGAGACATAATCAGCCTTGTTCTGTCTAAGTGTGGCAAACCTTTCGCTTTTTCTCTCTTTTTCGGTTTCTCTGTGTCTCTCTCTCTCTCTCTCGCTCTCAATTTTTCTCTCTGCCTTTCTGGCTTTCTCTCTTTCTGGCCTTTCTCTCTCTCTCTGGCTCTCCCTGGCTATCTCTCTCTCTCTCTCTCTCTCTCTATCTGTCTCTCTCTCTCTCTCTCTCTCTCTCTATCTCTCTCCCTCCCTCCCTAACCTCCACCCTCTCTCCCTAGACAACCATGTGACTGTAGCCACCAAGAGCAGGACCAGTGAGGACATCCTGCGCTCCACCAGACTCTCCACCTACTCCCCTGAGCCCTACACCCAGTCAGAGTCTGACTACTACCCCTACACCAGCTCCCCCCGAAGTACTGGCTCTGCACACTACATGCTGTACACTACACACTGCACACTACTGTTCCTTCTCCTCTATACTAAACCCCACAGGTGAACTGACATGCTGTCTCCCTCTCCTCTGCCTCTGTCTCTCCACAGTGCTCCGTGTTCCCAGAAGAAGATTCTCAACAGGAGGAGATGAGGAGAGCTGGAGCAACAGCCTTCAAAGAGTAAGACGCTCATTACTGCCCTGCACCACGACACTGGCCCAGGTTCCCCACATATATCTCCCTAATCACCTCTCTTCATCTCCCCCATCTTCTTCTCCTTCTCACCTCCACCTCTACCCTCTTTTCCTTTGACCCGCCCTTCTTTTTTCCTCCTCTCCCCCTCTCTCTCTCTCTCTGTCTCTACCTCCCTCCCTCCCTCCTTCTCAGACGCAGAGTGGCATCGGGAGGATGATCCTAAAGGAGGAGATGAAAGCCAGATCTGGTTCCTATGACAACGACCCCTGGGGCAGCGCGCGGAATTCTCGCAGCGGCAGCAAGGAAACTCTCAGCACCACAGGCTACGGCACCGCGGGATACGACCACACCGTCAACGGCTGTGAGGACACACCCTCCACACTCTGCACCCGCGCATGTGTGTGTGTCTGTGTCTGTGTGTGTGTGTGTGTGCCTGCTTGGAAAAGAGAGAAAGAGCGTTATTCTATTTTGTGTTGGAGCCTGTGTGCATATGTTTGTGTGTGTGTGGGGGTGTGGGTGTCAGACGGTGAATGTGTGTATCTGTCTTACCTTGTCTTTTATAAGGCTCCATATCTCTCTCCAGTTGTCACTGGGGGAGGAGGTTTGACTGAGTGAGGAGACAGTAAGGTCAGAGGTCAAGGCTGCTGGAAGGAACCACGGGGTTAATGAGATGAGAGCTGAAACATAGATACAGACCGACTGGTACTGTAGGGCTAGGAGAGGTAAATATGGTTCTAGATATAGACCAGCTGGTACTGTAGGGCTAGGACAGGTAAATAATGTTCTAGATATAGACCAGCTGGTACTGTAGGGCTAGGACAGGTAAATACTGTTCTAGATATAGACCAGCTGGTACTGTAGGGCTAGGACAGGTAAATATGTTCTAGATATAGACCAGCTGGTACTGTAGGGCTAGGACAAGTAAATAATGTTCTAGATATAGACCAGCTGGTACTGTAGGACTAAGACAGGTAAATACAGTTGTAGATATAGACCAGCTGGTACTAAAGACCGGCTAGGCTGTAGACAGTATCTTGTGCTCGAGAGACAGACCAACGTGGACCTGAGTAGACTGGGTTCTGCATGCCTAGTCTGGAATGGATCAAGGCCCTGCAGCCACAGGTCCAGTGTGTGCTGGCAGTTCCTCTGACTTTGTACACAAAGTTTGGATTTAGGCAAGTGTGCCATAGTCGCCCTCATCCTCTCCTCCAGCGTACCCCGGGCTCCTATTCCTTCTCTCCTTCTCTCCTCCTCCTTTTCTCCTTCCCCTCTCCTCCCGTGTGCGTGTGTGCTACCTCTCCTCTCCTATTCCTTCTCTCCTTCTCTCCTTCTCTCCTTCTCTCCTCCTCCTTCCCCTCTCCTTCCCTCCTCCTCCTTCCCCTCTCCTTCTCTCCTCCTCCTTCCCTCCTTCCCCTCTCCTTCTCTCCTCCTCCTTCCCTCCTTCCCCTCTCCTCCCGTGTGCGTGTGTGCTACCTCTCCTCTTCTTTCTATTTCTGTGCTTCTCTTGGGGGGCCAAGGCAAAGCTGCTGGTATGGTATCTCTCCACTACACGCCCGCCTCTGTCCCACTCCCCATCTCGTGATCTCTGTCTTTCTGTCTTTCTTTCTCCCTCTCTCTCTCTCCCTCTCTCTCTCTCTCTCTCTCTCTCTCTCTCTCTGTCTTTCTCTCCCAGCTGGTGTCCCATATCCTGGTTGATTTATGAATAGTAAGAGATGCGTGCTACTCTCTCATTAAAGCGGCAGGCGGATGGGAGGAGAGACTAGTGAATGGGACTGGGCTGGCTACACATGAAAGACGCTGTTGAGAGGCTAGCTTTCACACAAGACATTTTGTATGACTTGGTAATGGGATGGTGGTGTGTGTGTGATGTGTGTGTGTGTGTGTGTGTGTGTGTGTGTGTGCGTGCGTGTGTGTGTGTGTTTGCGTGCTGTTGTTTGAGTCCGCCACTTGGGTGTTTGGTTTTCCCCTCACTTCTCTCCTCTTCTCCTCTCCTCCTCTCTTCTCCTCTTCGCCTCTCCTCCGATCTTTCTATGCCTCATTGCAGCTTTGATGTTTTGTATTCCTCCCAGGGCCTGATGGGTACCCAGCATGCATCGCTCTGTTTGTTTGTGAAGCTTTCCTATAACTAGATAAATGCCTCTGTCAAATGTTCTCGGGAGGGACTTCCACTCTCTCTCTGTCTCGTGTTCTCTCTACCTCTCTCAGTTGCTGTGTATGGCTCTCTCTCTCTCTCTCTCCCCCCTTACGCTTACTCTCTCTCTGTCTCTCTTTGAATTATTCCCTCTGCCGAAGTCAACCGTACAATTATCGAAAGTGCATGCATGGACAGACTCGTAACCACACACACACACACACAGACTGTACATGACCCTGTGATCTTCCTGTTTCTCCCAGCCCCTCGATCCCATTACAGCGCAGACACTGGTGAGTAAATCCCCCCAGAGAGCATCACACGTGCCTCCTAACTGCAGATCACACAACCACACCGCTTCATACAGCCCAGGACCAATCATGAAAGACAACTATGTTAGCATGTTAGCTAGCACCGGATCCGAACTAGCGGTTGTTAGGTTGAATAGTCTGTGGTTGCCAAGGACCAGGGTCTAGGCCTGGCCCCCTTTTCCGAGCATATATCACGTCATGGTAGATAGGGTTCAGTGGGTTGGTAGACAGCTACCTCTTCTGGTCACTGATGGTACAGCATGAACTCTGTCGAATCGTATTTATTTTTTCTGATGTCATCTCGGCTCATGTGGTATTCGTTTGCATCTTGGATGTGTGAGGCAGATACCTGCAATAGACACTAAATTATACTGAATGATCGTTCGTGAGTTATGGGGATACTGCATTTTCACGGGCGCCACCGACTTGCTCTTTTCCAGACGCGTACATCTCCAAGTCTGCCTCTCTTCCTGGTTACAGGCGCAATGGCATCAACAGGGTGAGTGGTCTGAGGTTTGACCGTGAGACGGTCTCTAATAGTTTGTAGGTCGTTATCGGATTCATGTCAATCTTTCATTGGTCTCTGACTGAAGGCTGTCACTCTTGCAGCCCCAGAGTGCAGACTGTTACCAGTACGACAGCAGCAGTGAGGTCAACTGGGGGAGCAGAGGTATGTAGTCGTGATTTCACTACCTAAGAACCCAAAGGACAATACACTTTTTATTTGGCCATTTGTTATGGATTATCGGATAAAACATGATTGATCTGTGTAGCTTACTAAATATGTTCCCATGTGTATTTATCCACAGACTACCAGGTAAGAACATGTCGAAAATGATGCACATTTTATCAGTCTATTAGATCTATATTTATCTATATAGATAATGCATGCTATGTGAAATATGTATAATGCTATGAGTAACGTCATTCCCTCACTGCAGGTTTACCCATATGAGTCGCTAATTGTGACCACTAGGGGGCGAAACAGACTGCCTAAAGAAGCAGACAGGGCCAGACTTGAGGTAAATTTATGCCACAGACTCTCCAAAAGCACAGTGCGCTAGCACAGCATCTCGACCAACCAGCTGAAGACAAACCGTCCTGGATGCAGAAGCAGCAGACCGGGCTGGTGCATGAGGTGTCACAAGCTAAAACACCTCCCTGTGCTGTTGTGTGTCTCACAGCGCCACCTGTCTCCAGAAGAGTTCCTGCAGGTGTTTGGGATGACGGTGGAGGAGTTTGATCGACTGGCTTTATGGAAGAAGAACGAGCTGAAGAAACAGGCCCGACTCTTCTAGAGAAGGAGAGAGGGGGGAGAGAGAGAGAGAGAGAGGTGGGGAAGAAGGGGATAGAGAAAGACAGACAGACGAGGAGCGAGAGAAGAGATGAGAGATGATAGAGAGAGATGAGAGAGAGCGATGAGAGCGAGATGATCTAGAGCGATCTCGTCTAGCTCTGCTGCTCGCGCTCGTCTCGTCTCGCGATCGATCTCTGCTCAGCGTCTTTTAGAGAGCTCGCTATGGCTTCAGACGACAGACATCTGCGCAGACGAGAGAGAGAGATCGCTGAGAGCTCGCGACGAGAGATAGCAGCTAGATCGCCGATAGCATCGATCGAGAGAGACAATACTCGATAGAGACACAAAGTAGAGAGCAAATCGAGAGAGACACAAAGTAGAGAGACCACAAAGAGAGAGTAGACGTGCGATGAAGAGAAAAATGGAGAGAGAGACAGAGAGATGAGATGAGAGATTGTTTGTACAACAGCATGTCTCACTGCCATGGCTGAAGACTAGTTTTCATTCCTACACATGTGCTCACACTCGCACACACGCTCACAAACACACACACATACTAACAGGTTAATGTCCCCCAGGTTACAGACACACAACACACACACACACACTGTGAGCCTCGTGCAAACAGACAGGTGGACGGGTGGACCTGGCGTCTGAAGCAGTCACGTTGACCTTTGTCCGACCTCCTTGACCTTTTGTAGCTTCCTGTCCTCCCTGACCTTCTAGTAGCCTAGATGCTCACCTGCAATAGGACACTCTCAGAGCTGTAGCAAACCGAGCAGCTCTCACCTGCGTCCCCGTTCGTCGCATCTCCAAGGACGACGAGGAAGGAGAGAGAGAGGTAGGAGGCGTCAGTGAATTGGTTCCAAGAGGAGGCCCCGTCTTCAGCCTCGTGCGCCGATCACAGCCGCCGCTCTGCTGTGGACGTGTGCCGGGTGTTTCCACGTAGACCTTTAGCTTTGCCTTACTATCGTCTTTCGATAAGTGAACACGAGCGCGGCACCGGCAACCTGAACTGAACGAGCTCGAACGAAGCCGACGTCGACTTCGAGCCGCGTCGGTGAAAATGAACGAATGGACTTGCAGCATCACTAAGCTAAGGGTCTGTCTATATGAACGATATCAGGATTCATATGCTGTCGAATGCTCCCCATGCGCTTTGATTTCCTTGCCTCTGATATTTGATTTGAAGGTTTGGGCTTGGTTAACTCTCGCTTATACTGTAGATAAGAGTGACATGAGTTGGCTTCGATGATTTGAGTGTGAATGCAAACCAAAGTTTGGATGATAACCTGCAGTAGTCCACTTCCACAGGAAGTAGATCCAATGCAGGACTTATAGATACACAGGTTTAGGGGCCCAAGGATACCGTGTAGTGTGTGCGCTGCATCCTGGGATGAAACAGTGAGTGTGCCTCTGGAGAATGTACCCTGAGACAACAACACTACAGGCAATGGAAGGATGGGCCCACTGTACTAGACTAGAGCTGATGATGTGGTTTCCATGCCAACCTCTCTACTCAGTTTTAGAGAATCTACAGTACCAGTCAAAAGTGTGGACACATGTTCCCACTGGTACTGTGGTCATTGCAATATACATATGCTTCTCCACATGCTTTGCTGGTCATTTAGATATCAAAGTTTTACTGAAAGGAAATACAGAGAAATAACAGATGGCCTAGTTCAACTTGTAACCTCACAGAGAAACGTCACCAGTATAGGGTTGGTTTTGAGGGACGTTATGATTTACAGTCATGATAGTATGTCCATAACATAAAACAGGATTATATTTAGTTTGATCACATTTGGATTTGGTTTTGTATCTATTATGAACTGTGATGATTCTTATTTTCTATCCGAAGGGTACTGACAGCCCCACTCATGATATGTATATTTGAATAAAAAATGTTTCCATGTGTAAAACAAAATATGTATTTCGTCTCTATTCCCTATTTCGAGGATTACTCCACACTATTTCCAGTGTTGTGGTGATTTAAGGAGTCGTGATACTCGAGTGACACACTTGTTGACATTTACTTGAATAATGTTTAAGAAATGTAGCTTCACACTCGTCAAAAGCGCACAATTAATTCAGCAACACTAGGACCCAGCGGAACGGAACGGACTCGCCCAGTATGTCCTTCTTTACTATGGACCTGTGATGTATCAACTGTAGCTGTCAACGCGCTCACACACACATACACACACAACTCTGTCCACACTCTAGATGTGCCCGGGAACACTCGAATTGGATCACTTATCAAGATGGACACCAGCGACTGCAAATGTAAGTACCTATCCGGTCACTTTACGCGTTTTCGCAACTCAAATTACTCAATATGATTTCGTTATAACTTCTAAGATGCATATCCAACGCATGGCCCATTAACCTAATAGCAAGCAACGCCAAACAATTTGTGAAAATGTAAAGGAAAACTTGACTGAAGGAAAACAGTTTAGTTTAGTGTATTTTTTGGCCGAGTCCCCTTGTCGTACTGTATGGTCGTGGTTCATTCACGCTGCCTTCTCATGCAGCTGTAGCCTATCTCTTGCGCGCACTCTCTCTCTCATTCACCCTCTCTTGCCCAACTCTCGTTCAGTACCACGGGGCCTCTTTATCTGCAGATGGAACATGAGTTTTTAGCTGATTGAAAGATAATATTGATGTGTGTCCTTATTTTCTCTCTCATGGCGATGTCTTTGATACAACACATGAGGTCTGCCGTCTGTGGGGTACTCCTTCCCTACACACACACCCACACACACACACACATACACACACACACACACACACTCACACTCGCTCTCTTCATCTCTGTGTTTATAACATGTGAGGGCTGACTGTATAAGGAAATGGTTTCTGTTGGGGTTCCCATGGTGAGGACTTTGAAGGGCTTAGTCCTCCCATGCATCCTGCCCCTCCGGGTGCTGCTTACATGATGTGTCTGACTGTGCCTCTGTGCTGGGGGGCTAGAACATCCACACAATCACCATGCAGGACATTTACAAAGTTCCGCTTAAATTAGTTACCCCTTTAGAAAACCTCCCAGAGACCGAACAGGACAAATAAACAGTCAATGTTCCTTTGGGTGTTTATATTAATTTTAAGGAGCAAAAAAGACAGTTGGCAAAAATGTTTATTACTTCTTTGGAATCTAACTGGTCCTTGGTCAAAGTCAACAGGGCTGATAGGTGGAGGAGGTGGATGGGGTTGAAGAGGCAGAGGTGAAGGGGGAGGGAGATGGAGGGAGGAGGAAGTGGAGGAAGGAGGAGGTGGAGGAGGCAGAGAAGGTGGAGGATCTGGAGGAGGTGGATGGATGAACATTCACTCTCTGCCGTGGCTTGTTCCCTGGTGAGTTCATTCATCAGCCGACTTAAAGACCCAACCGGAGCTAACAGTAGCAGATGTTAGCAGAAGAGAAACAGTTGAAACATGGCACGTTTAAGCTCCATCACCACGGGAGACACGCACATGTTTTGCAGTTAATGAATGCATCCCACCACTACCTCTTCACTGAAAAACTAATTCCTGCTGCTGTTTCTCTGCAGGTCTATCAGGTTTCCCTGAATCACTGCCTTTAGCTGAGGCCAGGGTACTAGTCACATTCTGAACCCATGGCATCTGGGGGCTTTAAGGGTTGTAAAGAACTCTGGTAGAGGAGAGGTCCTCTCTGGATGGCCGCCAGCAGCCACGCAGGTAGACACATGAGAGCGATTAGGAGGCAGAACTTTCCAGGCGGGTTTTACTGCGGTGACCCGAGGAGAAAGGGAAGCGTACGGCAAACGGCGCACAGTCGGACCCCTCCTCCTCCTCCTCCTCCTCCTCCCCTCCTCCTCCTCCTCCTCCTCCTCCTCCTCCTCCTCGCTCCGCTTCCCCTTCGCCTCCCACCGCATCTTTGATGCCGAGTCATAATCGCTGCTCCTGAGAGTCTGTAGTAAACTTCTCTTCCGTTTCATGTGGAGTCTTTTCCGGGTCCCTCCCTCGTGTCCTCGTCTCCTTTCCTTGCCCTTTTTTTCAACCAGTTTGGTAGGGTATGTGAGAAATCATCTTGTTCAAGACTAGCACTTTAAATCAGTGTCCGTGAGGGATGGAGGTTGAGGGGAGGAGGTCATTCTGGACTACTGGGACCTGGCCTCCATGTGTAGTCTATACCCACTGGTTGAGTGAACACTTCCTATACACACACACAGACACACACATACACTGGAATTCCGCTTGACCGAATTCCTCGGTCTGCTATCTGTTTGCAGACACCCGGCAGGAGAAAACACACTGTGACTGCAGGGGTTCCCTCGGGGGGCCTCCGTGGACTTCCTGCTTCTATCTTTAACCTCTCCTGATTGGCCTGCGCTGAATGACTTGTCGCTGGATTTGAATAGGGCATTATTTCGGGGGACTTTTGTTTCTGTGAATGCTTGTAAGAGGGGCAATTAGCAGATGTTTGTTGTGATTCCAGGTGCTTAGCTGTCGACGACAAATGGAGCAAAACAAACAAAGCCCCGCGAGCCTCTCCGCATGTCTGCTCACACCGCAAGCCTGCTCAACATCAGCACACAAGCCAAATAAGAACAAGATATTCCACAATGAATAAACATACACCCCGACGTGTTGAGAACAGCTTAGTGACTCCACAGTTATCCAGAGCAGAACGGTGTTGTGTCTCCTCTGTCTTTGCAGCCTGCTGGCCCGACTGTCAGTTCAGTGACCCAGGTGGGCGAGGGGGAGGGGAGGGGCGTGTCGGTCTCCTCTGAGAGACATCACATTGAGGGGGATATCGTCCAATAGCATCTGGTCCGGGGTGAATCCCGGCCTATCATCAGCCTGGTCTGTGAGCATATGGTAGAGCTTAGCAGACAGAGAGGCTCTGTCTCGTAGACCGGCCGTATCATTGGCTGTATGTAAAACATGACGACCAGCGTGTAGGTGCAAGTCTGCATGAACATGAACTGTGCTTGACTATCGGTACCTTCTGTCTGGAATGTCCCCGATTCCATGGGAGCGCACTGTACAAGGCGTGTTGGTGTGTGAGTGTATTTGCATGTGTGTTGGTGTGCATTCAATGCAATACATCTTTATTGTTCCCGGAGGGCAATTCTGGTGCAGCAATTTTTTTTAATGAAAAACACACTGTACACGGAACCAACAAAACACTAATAAAGATAAATAAAGTTAAAGCAAACGTCAAACGTCAAGTCCAATGAGGAAAAAAGTGCAAAAAGTCTGAATATCACAAAGTGCTTCAGTAGTAGACTGGAGTTTGTGGTTGATGGCAGCCAAGGTCCCAGGACTGCAGGAGGCTGGAGCTCTGGATCTCCTGAGCCCAGGACTGCAGGAGGCTGGAGCTCTGGATCTCCTGAGCCCAGGACTGCAGGAGGCTGGAGCTCTGGATCTCCTGAGCCCAGGACTGCAGGAGGCTGGAGCTCTGGATCTCCTGAGCCCAGGACTGCAGGAGGCTGGAGCTCTGGATCTCCTGAGCCCAGGACTGCAGGAGGCTGGAGCTCTGGATCTCCTGAGCTCAGGACTGCAGGAGGCTGGAGCTCTGGATCTCCTGAGCCCAGGCACCTGGACCTCCTCCTGGACCTCCTCCTGGTGGAAATGGGTAGGCCAAGATGGAGGTGGTCTTTCTACATGTGTGTGTATGTGGGTGTGTGTACATATGTGTGTGTGTGTCTGTAAGTATTGTGTGTGTGTGTGTCTGGCCTTGTTTATTTATTTGCATGTAGACCAACCACCCCCCTGGTGTCCGTGGAGACCAGCAGAATGTGAGTGAGGGATGGACCAAGCCCTCCAGCCTTCAGAGAGCGCCTTATCTCAACACAAACATGAATCTGAATGAGCGGGGCTGAGTTCCAACTGGGGTGAATAGGTTTGGGTTAGAGGGGGGCGTGCGAGCACAACAATACGCACAGTCAGTTCTGTTCATCGCCCTCTCAGGGGACCCCCAGCTAACAGGGCCCTAGCCTCCATGGCTGGTATGCAGCTGTGGTGTCTGCCCCAGCAGCCACGTCCTGGTTAAGGAAGGTCAGATGGCCGAGCGGTTAGGGAGTCGAGCTATTAATCAGAAGGTTGTGGTTCGATTCCCGGCCGTGCCAAGTTACGTTGTGTCCTTGGGCAAGTCTGCTGCGCTGCTGTCGTTCCTCTCTGTGTTCTGAGGTCGTCAGGCACAAGCTCACACTGTTGGACGCCACTATGGAAATGGAATTCCCCTTCTCAGCTCTCGGCACAGTGAGAAGATCCGATCTGTGGTGTGTGTGTGTATGGCTGGCCTGTTTGGTATGTGTGTGTGGATGGCTGATCTGTATGGAGGATGGTGTGTGTGTGGGTGTGTGTATGGCTAGTCTGTATGGTGTGTGTGTGGCTGGTCTGTGTAGAACGTGTCTGTGTGCACATGCATGGTGTGTGTGTGTGGTCTGTGTGTGTGAATCAGAGTGTGCCAGTCCTTTGCCAGGCTTGGGGGTCACGCTCATCGCCCTCTCAGCTGTGTTGCTAGGTGGTTGCCATGGGGATGATTAGTAACACATATACATTAGGCCAGAGATAAGAATGCATGGGCTCTCTGCAGAGTGTGAGAGGGAGTGTTTCTGGATCAAATTGCTGAAACTGCACTCCTGAGAGTCAGTGCCTTGTGTGTGTGTGTGTGTGTGTGTGTGTGCATGTGTGTGTGCATGTGTGCATGTGTGCTAAGCGTGTTTGCATGAAGTTGGCAACAGTGTGATTTATAGAGCTGACATGGCTAATCTAGAGAGAGTCCATGTTTGCACACGTCTCCCCAAACCTGCTCCCTGCTGTCACACCTCATCAACACACCGCTGTCAGGGGCTCATAACACTGATTTTGATCAGCTCACTGTTGTTGCACTCAAGACTCAAGGCTGCACTTGCAATGCACTGCTTGACATTTGGAAGCTACAGGCATCAGCCTGTTTCTTGTCAATCTCCTGCACTCTAAAGTGTCAACACAGGCAAAAGTGCTGATTACACTCCTCTCCTCCTCCTCCCCCCCCCATTCTCCTCTCCTTCCCTCTTATCTTTTCTCCTTTCCTCTCCTTCCCCTCCTCTCCTCCTCTCCTCCCCTCCTCTCCACCTCCCCTCCTCCTCTCCTCCTCCCCTCCTCTCCTCCTCTCTCTTGCAGAGCCCAGCCGCAGGGTCAGCAGGTCCGCCATGTGACCTGGTTTTCTGGGGAGTCACTGACGACAGTGCTCAGTCAAACTGCCATTAACATGACAAATATGACTCCACTGAGACTGACAAAACAGCCTCTCTTTCCCCTCTGTGTGTGTATGTGTGTGTGAATGTGTGTGTGTCTGGCCTGTGCAGTCTCAGTAGAACAGTGCCTGTCCTTGGTGTAGCAGGGGGCAGCCGACACAGCCTAGCAGACATAGCATGGTGGTGATCTCATAGGACTGGGAGCCGATAGGAGACTTGAAGAATAGTCCCGTCTCTGAGAGGCCTTTGTCTGCAGGGCTAAGGGTTGGGTTGTCCTCCTTGTGCCTACCCGAGGCTTGACTGAGTGAGAGCAAAGGAAGGGAGGAAAGAGGGAGGGAGGCAGGAAGTGATGGATGAACCGGCCGTGACCTCTGAACTTTGACCCGGCTGTTGTACGCGCTAACGACACCCTGGACGAGCCGTGGTCAAACCCCCCTCTCCTCCTCCCTTCTCTTCCTCCTCCTGTCGTTCCTTTCTCCCCTCCTCCTCCCGTTCTTCCTTCCTCTCCTCCTTCTCCTCCTTTTCCACCTCCTCTGTCCCCTCCGCCCACCTTCACCAGTGGAGCAGGCCACTGAGGTGCAGCGAAGCAGAGGGTGGGTTTAGGGGGAGGTGTGTGTGTGTGTGTGTGTGCTCAGACAAGGTTAACTTCAAAGCCTCTGTGCGCCCCACTGCTCCCCTGGCTGGCCTTCAAAGTAGGTTAATACTTAAACAGGTGAGTGGGAGCCACAACCCATAATTCTCTCTGTCCGTCACCATGGAAACGCCCCTGAGTGAGGGAGAGGCCTGCCCTAACGACCCAGACCCCCCCACACCCACCCCCCTCCCCCGGCAACAGTCTTGTTAGAGTTACGTTCTAATTACAGGAGTGGAAAGGCTGGTCGGCCTCAATCTTATTGCGGACGTTGCTGAGATAGCCGGTGGTGTGTGTGGACACGTGTGTGTGCGTGTGTGTGTGTGTGTGTGTGCGTGTGTGTGTGTGTTTGTTTGTGTGTGAAATATGCGTTAGTTGGTGTATTTTTATGATAACCCGGAGCGTGTTCTCATGTGTCGTAAAACAACAGGGGTGACATGTTACTTCTACACTCTTTCTGACCCCCCTTGCTCTCTCTCTCTCTCTCTCTCTCTCTCATCGCTCTCTCTCTCTCTCTCTCTATCCTCTCTCTCTCTCTCTCTCTCTCTCTCTCTCTCTCTGTCTCTATCTACCCCCTCTATCTATATCTAATTTTTTTCTTCTATGTCATCCCGTCTCTTTCTGTCTTCCTCTGAGTCTCACACAGCCGCTCACTGACTTGATCAAATCCATCACTTAGCAATGAACTCAGTGAGGGGTACACAAGCTTTTATTCACGCGCTCACCTGCTCCCCAGCTGAACGCCCTGTGTGTGTTTGTGTGTGTGTGTGTGTGTGTGTGTGTGCCGCAGAGTAACCTGCTCTTCATCAGATAGATCCAGGGGGCGACAGGCCGTCACATGACAGGAAGAGGAAGCGGACGGCTGGCAGGGATAGGTGATGTCATGTCATCAGGATGTACATAACTATGGGAGAGATCCGCACGCAGTATAACCAGCCTGGCTTTTATATCCTCCCCTTGCTAATTAGACCTTCTCTCTTAATAGGAAAGGATTTCAGAGATTAGCGAGAGAAAAGCCATCAAAAAGAGTCAAAGTTACACGTGAATTGTTCTTTATATTGAAAATGAGCCTTGTCTGTTGAATACAATCTTCCAGACATCACCCAGGCGTCACCCAGGCCGCTCCTTCACAGGGTCAGTGAGGTGCGTTGCTAGGTATCAAGGGCCCCGGTGTTTGCAGGTATCAGCTGTGGTTTGTGTGGTGGTGACACAGTAATGTCCAGGCATGTTGCCATCCACCAATATGCCAACACTCACTCCTCAGGGCATGTCTGGAATCTTGGTGTGGTGTCAGGGTGTGTGTACGTGTGTGTGTGTGTGTGTGTGTGGTGTGTGTGTGTGTGTGTGTGTGTGTGTGTGGTGTGTGTGTGTGTGTGTGTGTGTGTGTGTGTGTGTGTGTGGTGGGGTAGGTGATCAAGATGGAGCATGGTGGAGGATGACAGAATACATTGTTTGGGGTTCTTTTTAACCGCAGGTACATCTGGGATCTCTTCATCTTGGTTACCTCAGCTCACACACACACACACACACACATATGCAGATACACACACACTCACACACAGGATAAAAGCCTCCTTATCACCATCTCATCTCATCTAAAGTGACTCAGTGTAGAATCATCTAGAATCATGGTACCAGGGACCTGAATGTTACCCGTGTGTTAACTATTATCAGAATGCTTGAATCTGAATGCTTTGCTGACTCATGTGTCAGAGAGACAGATGGTGTATGAAAGCTGTTTCCCAAGAGGAGCTGAATCTGGCTGGGAGATGGTGTGTGTGACACCGTTAACCAGCCACTTTCATCAAAGCCACTGTAGATGAGATAAGGATTGTTCTGTCTTTCTCTGTCTGGTCTGCCTGTCTGTCCTCTGTCTGTCTCTCTGTGGCTGCTTGTCTGTCTCTCTGTCTATCTCTCTGTGGCTGCCTGTCTGTCTGTCTCTCTGTTTGTCTCTCTGTGTCTGCCTGTCTGTCTGCCTGTCTGTATCTCTGTGACTGCCTGTCTGTCTCTCTGTTAATCTCTGACTGCCTGTCTGTCTCTCTGTGTCTGCCTGCCTGTCTGTCTCTCTGTCTGTCTCTCTGTGTCTGCCTGTCTGTCTCTCTGTCTGCCTGTCTGTCTCTCTGTCTATCTCTATGTGGCTGCCTGTCTGTCTCTCTGTGTGTCTCTCTGTATCTGCCTGTCTGTCTGCCTGTCTGTAGCTCTGTGTCTGCCTGTCTGTCTCGCTGTTAATCTCTGACTGCCTGTCTGTCTCTCTGTGTCTGCCTGTCTGTCTCTCTGTTAATCTCTCTGTGGCTGCCTGTCTGTCTCTCGCTGTCTGAAGCTAGCTCAGTCTCTCCCACGCTACGACTCAGTGTTCAGTGTGAAGAGGTGGTTTGGGGGTGGGGGTCGGGGTGAAAGGTCACATGGTCATGAAGGTTGGACACTTTAGTCACAGCGTGGACCTGTCTGACCTAGACTAGCAGGTCAGTGGCTGTAGGTCCAGAAAGCTGATGTCTCTATCCCTGTCAGTCTCTCACACTCATACACACACACACATGACATATAACTGCAAACAGCTATGGCAGATTCCTCCACAAAATGGCAGAATATTGTAAAATGTTAGAGGGTGAGATTTAGTTTCAGAAGAATCTGACAAATTGGGTGCCAATGCCATTACTTTGAAAATGGGACATTTGGTCACAGCCTGTGGCACCCCCTAAGGTCAAATATGGGCCATACTCGGTGTGGTGGTTAGTCATGGCCTTTTGTATCAATGTGTCAAATTTAAATGATAAGAACACCAACAAACACGAGGCTTCCTCTGAGGGAGAGAATCCGAATAATACTGCGTCAGATGGTCGATTTTTGCCTTAAGATCATAAAAGACTCAAGGTTGGTGAATTACTCACTAACTTCCTTTGTGAGATTCCGCTCTTAGGTAATGTTGGTGGGCAGCACTCGTCTCTGATTGGCGGAGAGTGAGTCAGGGTGGTGAGGCAGTATCCAGGGCGGATTCTGACCTGCCCAGAGGATCAGCCAGCTGATAGGTGGACAGACAGGGTGTGTTGACCTCCGGGAGAGCTGACACACCAGACTTACCTGAATGCCTCTTTGATGAGGAAACACACCGGAAACAGACTCATCTTTGCATGCTGAAGTGTGTGCGGAGTGTGTGTGTATGGATGTGTGTGTGTTTTAGGGTGAGGGTAAATTGCAAGGCCATGCAGGGATTATCTTTCTATCAAAGTGAACATATTTGTTTGGTGTGTAAGTGTGTGTGTGTGTGTGTGTGTGTGTGAGTGCATGTGTGCTCACCAGCGTGTTGGGTCGTGCTCAAGCCCAAGGCCATAGCTCAGGGCAGAGAATCTCCCACGTACTCTAAAGAGCCGTCTCGACATGTCTGCCTTTACTGTATATCCCACTCTGCCTGTCCCTCTATGTCTCTCTCTTTCTCTCTCTTCCTCTCTCTCTCTCTGTCTCCCATTCAGTCTCCCTGGTTTGTTTTTGTTTCTATCTCTCTCTCTCTCTCCCACCATCTCTCTCTGTTTCCCTCTCTCTCTGTGTCTCCCTTCTTGTCTCTCTCCTGACTGTAGGAATACAATGCATGCCACAGTAACCTGACACTGCACTGTGTCATCTTAGCTTCACCAGTGAGGGAGTCAGGGACCCCTTGCAAAACACCTTCATCCCTAGTAAGTAACACATGTTGAACAGGAAAATAAATATTGCTTAAGTGATCTTGAGTATGAGGCCTGAGTGTCAACATAGCAGTGTTATTTCCCAGATTTTCTCAGTGGGTATTCCATGCGTGTGTTCCAGGAGTGTGTGTGTGTGTGTATGTGTAAGAGAGAGCATGTTTGTGTGCTGCAGGTATGTGTTGATGAGTTTTGCCATGGGGAAGGGCTGAAGTAGAGGAATGTGAGTTAGGCATTAATGGGACTTTATGTGTGTGTACGTGTGTGGGGAGAATTTAGCTGTGGGGCAAGTGTGTAAGTGTGGGTGTATGTGTGTGTGTATGTGTGGGTGTGTATGTATGTGTGTGTGTATGTGTGTGTGTATGTGTGTGTTTACACAGCGAGCTTTCCCAGGTGCTACACGATCCCTGGGATTACAGCAAGGGAGGAGGATGACACACACACACACACACACACACACACACACACACACACACACACACACAACCACCACCTCCCAACCCCCCAGAGAGAGAGTGGGAGGGAGAGATCCAATATCAGAGTGAGAGAGAGAGAGAGAGACAGAGAGAGAGAGAGAGAGAGAGAGACTGAAGAGTGAACTCCCCTTGGATTCACCAGTCCCACTCTCACCTCCAGAGAGCCAGGCAGAAGGAGCTTGTTTCTGAGCAGGGTGTGGATGTACCTAGTGACTGGAGGATCTCCCAGTCTGGAACCTCAGAACATGGTGGGACTCTCAACCCCGGCTGGAAATGGTGGGTACTCAAGCTAAACTCAAGTTTTCAAACTTTCCACTTGCACAGGTTCAGCTTTTGTCTCGAGAGCAAATCGCTTCGGGGGGGAGGGGGGGGGTTTCCTCTCTCCTTATTGTTTTTGTGTGTTTGTGTGCCAGTCTGTTTGGCATCCTGCTGGTGGCCGGCCAAGCCAGACAGGTGGATGCAGAGCCGTAGAGACAGAGTTAATGGGTCAGCCTGGCTGTCTGGGTGGAGCGTAGCAATGCGATTGGCCGTAGCTCCTGTGTGGAGAGTGTGGAATGGATCGGTTAGAAGTCCGGCAGCTTGCGAAGTGCGATTGTCTGCAGGGAGGACGGATCAAATCTGTCTCCATGGAAACGGGATCAGAGAGCTGTTTCGGAGTTTCCCCTTTTTCAATACGCGAGAAATGGAGCTTCCGATCCTTTTGGCGTCGGCGTGCGTGTAAACAAGCTTCGTTCACGCTCGTTCGACCGCTTGAAATGCATCGGTTTCACTGTGACCGTGCGGTTTTGTGTGTGTGTCTGTGTGTGTGAGAACCCAGCGGGAGTTTGGGTTTACCTCTGGCCTGAAAGCCCATCTCTGGCTAGAGCAGAGGTCCTGGTGTGGTGTTATCCTATGAGCCAGGCGTGTTAGTACAGGTGCTCGGCTGGCCCACATTGTTCACTAGAAGCTTCACACAGCTAGCTACCAGGCCTGCGCTTCCTCTCCTAAACAAACTCCCTCTGCTACACACACACACACACACACACAGTCTCACACGCTCGCACACAAACGCCGACACAAACACAACAATCGGCGCTCTCTTCTTGCACTTTTAACTAGGTGAGGAATGTCCCCTTCAACATGCGCTTCTCAACCAAGTGTGAGCTGGTAAACGCTCAGTTGTATTTAGTTACGGCCTGGCCGGAACATTCCTCTGTGTCTCGGCTCTCACGCGCTAATGAAGATCACTGTTCATCCTCCTCTCGTCCTTCCCACTTCTGCTTGGATCTGCCCCATGGGGGTTTTAGAGGAGAAACAGCAATACTATCTCTCATAGTGACTGAAGGACTTTGAGTAAGCCAAACGTCACTAGTTAATATGACCGCTGTCGGAGCTGCAAACAACTTCTTCTCTGTGCAGCTGGAGTTGATTTGAACGCTGAGGTATTGCCGAGGGACTGCCTCCACCTTGTGTGTGGGGCATTATCAGTTCAGTGTGTGGGTGTGTGTTCTTCTTGGACAAATCCGTTTCTCTCTCTCTCTCTCTACTCTCTCCTCTCTCTCTCCTCTCTCTCTCTCTCTCTCTCTCTCTCTCACTCTGCCTTTATCTTTCTGTATCATCCTCCCTCCTCTCACACCTCCTCTCTCGCTCTCTCCCGGCGACTGTCCAGCGAGGGGAACCCCAGATGTGGACTTGCTCAGGGTCTACAGCTGGTCTTACTGGCTGAGAGACAGGAGCCCCTCTCCTCCCCCTCCTCTCCTCCCCTTACCTCCTCTCCCTTCTCCTCCCCTTCCCTCCTCTCCTTCCCTCCTCTCCTCTCCCCTCCGCTCCACTCCCCTTCTCTCCTCCTCTCCTCTCCTCTCTTATATAAGTAAATAGCCATGCTGGGACCCTATCTAAATCCATTGGTTACGCATCCACTCATACTAAACAGTGAAAAGGTAAAATATGCACACACACACACTCGTAATTTCACAGAATATCTAGCCAAGTATTTTCTTATCTAGACATATCCATCTCTGGCAGTGTGATGTTCCGCCTACAAAAAGACCCACCTCAAACAAGTATGTCTTAATACACACACATGCATACACACTGCTGACAAACCCCTGATAGATCATCTGGCCTCTAATCCAAATGTGTCCGATTAATCTTTAAAAGTTACATTTCCAACACTTTCTTTCATCACAGAGGCACACATCATACATACTATACATACACACACAGTCACACACACACCATTTATTGTCTTTGTGACAAAATTGTAAATTGAGTTTCTCAAACAGGGTTGTACTCTTTGCAGTGGACACACAGTATTCAGACTTGTGTGTGTGTCTGTGTGTGTGTTAGGGGTGTGTATATGTTAAGGGTATGTATACGTTAGGGGTGTGTGTGTATGTAGTGAAGCAGGTCTTGTTGACACAACACAGCCCACCAAACAAAGAGATTCCTGATCTAGTGAGTGTCCCAGTGCTGACCTCAGCAGGAAACATGGATGAATGGAGCTGTAATCTGGCCGGACTGTAAAAGAGAGGGAGGAAGAGGGAGGGAGGGAGGGAGGGAGGGAGGGAGGGAGGGAGGGAGGGAGGGAGGGAGGGAGGGAGGGAGGGAGGGAGGGAGGGAGGGAGGGAGGGAGGGAGGGAGGGAGGGAGGGAGGGAGGGAGGGAGGGAGGGAGGGAGGGAGGGAGGGAGGGAGGGAGGGAGGGAGGGAGGGAGGGAGGGAGGGAGGGACAAGTGTGCCAGTGATGACTCATGTTGTTGGCAAGGTCCGCCCAGACACCCCGTATGATAGTGTGATGAATCTTGAGAAGGATGGAGAAAACTAACGGAAAGAGAGAGATAATCAGACATGGTGAGAGAGAGAGAGAGAGGAGAGAGAGAGAGAGAGAGAGAGGAGAGAGAGAGAGAGAGAGAGAGAGAGAGAGAGGAAGAGAGAGAGAGAGAGAGGCCATGCCCATGTTCTTCGTGTAAGTGTTAAGTTAGTAAGACTTTACTCCGGCGAAGGGAGATACCCTTCCAATTCTCCTTCTCTCACACACACACACACACACACACACACACACGCACACACGCACACACACACACACACACACGCGCACACACACATGCAGATCGTCGTCCCAGAGGGGGCGATGGACAGCTGGGAAACCTAAAGGCTCTGTTTTGGTTTGGTTCTCAAAACAGGGAGTGTTAGAGACCCACCTCACACATCAAGACCTAAGATGAATCATGTCTTCCTAAACTGGAACCAGTTATAGCAGTGACCTGGAGAACCATATATCACATACAGTAGAGGTTGTGTGTGGGGGTATGTGTGTGTGTGTATGGGTGTGTTTGTGTGTGTGTGTGTTTGGGTGTGTGTGTGTGTTTGGAGACTGCAACATACAGACAGAGTCTGAGACCGCAGTGTGTTAAATACTGTTAAATATGTTTCCATCTGGGTTGTCCGTCTATCTGACAGCTTGGCCTGTTCCTCAGGCTGTCAGTCTGCCAGTCTCAGAGAGATGGAAGAGAGAGGAGCCGGTCGGATCAGTGGAGAGAGAGAGGCAGAGTGAGAGAGAGAGAGAGAGAGAGAGAGAGAGAGCTGGAGGAGAGTAGAACTGCAGACCAATATAAATCCGATCTACATAGCTCTATTCACTCTCACTGTTGCTCATCTATTCAACCAGACCAGTCTGGTCCTGGTCCTGGTCCTGGTTTAACCCTGCTCTCTTAGGCCTAACCCCGAGGTCTTTGTTTGAATGAGTTATGATGTTGTTAATGCCCTGCTGGTCAAACGAGCAATTAGCTGTCCAGTTTCCTGCCCACGAGGACAAGGAAACAAGGAATCCAGAGGGAAGCCAGGTCCCTGACCTTGTTGCTTGGCCCTCTAGCATTGTTCAGTGATCTAGAGGAGGAGAGGCGAGGCTGCCACATGAGAGGGGGATAGGAGGGGGGTGGAGCCGTGCGGAGGTGAAGAAGGAGGGATAGACAGATTTCGAGATAGAGAGACTCGGCGAGCAAAGGCTAAACAGAAAGCCTTGACAGGTGTTTAGTCTGGTTTCATTGACCCCTGACCCCCCCTGACCCCGGCAGCCATGGAGGTCCTGGTGTCGGAGCTGACCCTGCTGCTGAAGCTGCTGGACCAGGAGACGCTGAGCTCCACCACGCAGGAGAAGAAGACCTCCGTCAGGAACCTGCTGCAGCAGATCCAGCCCTCTGGTGTGTTACACACACACACATATACATACACACGCTCACACACTCACACACACACACAAACAACACACATCATACACACACACACGCATAACACACACGCTCACACACACACACACACACACACATATCACATACACACACGCTCACACACACACACACACACACATATGCACAGATGCACACTCACACAAACTCAGGCACACACACGGACACACAAATAGACACGCATGCACACACACACTCTTACAGTCAGGCGGTATCTTTGCTCCAACGTTACTGTTGAGGAGATGAGGTGAAGTCCTGGTTCCATCCCGGTGTGTTTGTCTGTCCCCAGTCAGCAGGACAGACTACATCTACATGAACACGTCCGTCTATGGGAATGGCACCAGCTTTGTGGAGTCCCTGTTTGAGACGTTTGGTAAGCGAACCATGCGGGAATGTAATGCAAGCCTTTGTGTGTGCGTGGTCTGTGTGCGTGCGTGTGTGTGTTTGTCTGTGTGTCTGTGTGTGTGTGTGTGTGTGTGTGTTGTGTGTCTGTGTGTATGTGTGTGTGTCTGTGTGTGTGTGTCTGTGTGTGTTCTCTGAGCTGTCTTCTCTTCCCTCCCTGCAGACTGTGACCTGGGGGAGCTCAACAGCGCCGCAGAGGAGCAGAAACCCGAGCAGGTGTGTGTGTGCGCGTGCGTCTGTGTGTGTGTGTCGATGATCTACACTTCCGAACACATCTGTCAGCTCCATTACCTGCAGGGGAGACGGTGATTGCCGCCGCTCTCCAAATGTGACCCGTGCGAGACCTTAAGCCGAGACGCCCTCATCATCTCCCAGCTCGAGGGAGGGGAGGGAGGGGAGGGAGGGAGACTGGGGAGCCCGACAGACAGACAGACAGACGCTCTCGTCTCTCTCCGC
>CAEFZP010003699.1:37500-50000 GCA_903064625.1 Mallotus villosus
TGTGTATGTATGTGTGTGTGTGTGTGGGAGAAAGAGATCAAGGTAGGGAGCAGGAAGGCAAAGGGTCATGCATGTTTTACTGCCTGTTAACCCCACTCTTAAACCCACTATGACACACACACTGGACACACACAGACGCAAGTATAACATCATTTCTTCTTTGTTCCAACTGTCTTTTCACACCTTTCCTTCATATTTCCCTCTCTCTCTTCATCCACTCTCTCTCTCGCTTCATCCATCTCTCTCTCTTCATCCGCGTCTCATCTCTTCAGTCGCTCTATCTCGCTCTCGTTCATCAGATCTCTCTCATCGATCTCTCTCTCTTCATCCTATCTCTCTCTTCATCCTCTCTCTCTTCATCCTCTCTCTCTTCATCTTCCCCTCTCTCTCCTCATCCTCTCTCTTTCTCTCTTTGCTTTTATATCTATATCCTTCTCTGTCTCCTCTCTTCACAGCCTATGCAGGCCAGTAGGCCGAAGCCTGGGACTCAGGTGAAGAGACGATCCAGCTTCTCTAGCAGTGACTCTGGGAGGACAGAGCCAGTGGTCTCCTTGAAACGCACCGGCTCCAGTAAGGGATCCAATATACTACTGGTGGTGTAATCTCCTCTAAGTCACGACCATAGCCCCAACCACTGCCTTTACCACAACGCTAGCCTCAGCCCCAGCCTCAGCCCCAGCCCCAGCCCAGTGTGCTCTGGGTGTTGTGCAGTAGAGCTGGTTCTGACTCTGCAGACGGAGCAGAGAGGACGTAACATGAGATTTACTGGCCAGTCGCATTATCCCTGCTACCTGCCCAGCCCCATCACCTCTACTGCCCCCTCTCCTCGAGAGCTGTCTCTGTTTTCTCTCCTCCACTATCTCTATCTTATCCTCTCTCACCATGGGTTAGGTAGAGAGAGAGAGAGAGGAGAGAGAGAGAGAGAGAGAGAGAGATATATAGACAGACAGAAAGAGAAGGCGATACAGACAGAGAGAGTTGTGACACGTGAGACCTTTAGTAATCTTCCCACAACCTCGACGGGTCGGACCTCTCACCTCTGACCTCTCACCCCCCCGTCCCCCGTCCCCCGCCCCCCAGATGAAAACCAGTACGGGAGGTATGGGAAAACGCGAGCAGAGGAGGACGCCAAGCGCTACCTGAGGGAGCAGGAGGAGCTGGAGGGAGAGAGGGACGGCGTGCGGAACGCTCTGGTCACTCTGAGACGGGAGAAGAGAGAGGCGAAGGAGGAGCTGAAGACCGTCACAGGTGAGGACGGAGAGGACACGGAACAACTCGGGGGAATGGAGCGAGCGGGAGCGAGAGAACTGTACGAATGGGACGGAGCCGACACTTTCCTGAAGTGTTACCGCCATCTGGTGGTGAGAAGAGTGGCCGGAGCTCTTGATGATGTGTGTTATGTCGAAACAATAAGTCTGTGTGTGTGTGTGTTGAGCAGAGCTCCGGAGGCCCTCCCTGTGCGAGCGCCTGTCCCAGCTGGAGGAGCTGTGTCGGGGGAAGGAGGCCGAGAGGGTGGACCTGGAGCTCAGGCTGACGCAGGTCAAAGACAACCTGAAGAAGAGTCTGGCAGGGGGGGCCTTGGGGGCCCCTGTGGAGGGCCAGCCCACCAGCAAGGTACTACACACACACACACACACACACACACAAGACTTATACACGTAACCACACACGCGTTACCGTAGTGCGGACATGTACAAAACACAAACACACCCAATCTCTCTCTCTCTTTGTCTAGCACTCTCTCTCGTACGCACCCATGCACGCACACACACGGGGGCTCCAGGAGTGACTCTGTGCTCTGCCCCCTCACAGGTCCGCAGCAGTAAGAACCAGAACATCTACAGTGAGTCTCTGGCCGCCTCGGAGGCACGCAAGAAGCCCCCGACCCCCGTGTACTCCTCCTACACAGGAACAGTCATGCAGAAAGCCAAGGTGACATACACACACACACACACATACATGTACACACACACACACACATACATGTACACACATACCTACACACACACACACACACACATACATGTACACACATACCTACACACACACACACACACATACATGTACACACATACCTACACTACACACACACATACACGCACACCCCAAACCACACAAAGACATGCATGCACACCATATAGCTTTTATTAGTCTGTATTATTTGCCCTCACACACACACTCACACACACACACACACACACACACGCACTGTCACTGTGCTCAGTGGCAGAAGCAGACCGTCTGGGTGGTTGATAGCATCTCAGCTGTGTGCATGTTCACCTCATGGACCTTCACAGCAGATATGTCTGCTCTGCACTACGCTCACACTCAATAAGCCCCTCTGTGGCGAGAGAGAGAACAGAGGGACGAGAGACAGCGTAGATAGAGAGAGAGAGAGAGTTTCCTATCAGTTAAGAAATGACACAAGCATTCTAATTGGCATGATTTGTCAACTCCTCTGTGGTTTACATTGTAATTGTGGAATTGAAAGGCTCTTCCTTCAGACGTGTACTGATGAAGACATGCACGGCTGGTGAACTGCTTTGTGTCTCTTACAGGAATGGGAGTCGAAGAAAGGAACCTGAGCGAGTGGACCTGCCAGTCAAACTCTGTACAGCTGTCCCCAACAGAGACTCATCGCTGAGGATCTACATCCTCAGAATCACCACAGGATTTTCCTCCTGTGTTTATTTTAGCGCAGTAGATACATATCGCCACTAGAGGGAGCACTGTTCCATCGATTCCTTGGATGCTCCTGTTTTGAGGGTGTTGCAGGTCAGTGAACAGGCCCATGCTTTGGCGAGAGTGCAGGGGTGTGAACCTGGGACACAGAAGAGGAGCGGGGGTGGAGTGTTCTGTTCCGGAGGGGGGGAGAGTGAATAAGGAGGGATGGAGGGAGGAAGGTCGGTGACGAGGCAGGGGTCGAGAAAGCAACGTTTTGTGGTGAGAGATTGTTTATTTTGACCAGAAGACGACCCACAGTTATACAGTGCTTTTTAGATTGCATTCCTTTGGCTTTCCTTACCGGTTCTACAGACAAAGCCACAACTACTGTTTTATACTGTAAATACTATATACAGTATACATGTTGATTATATCTACTGTGTAAAGTTTTTTGGGGGGGGGTTTCCTACCAAATTGATTAAACGTAACGTTCGAGAAATACAGCGACTAACAAAATAGTGTTAATCTGTAAATATACACTTTTAACCCCAGTTTCATGTCACAACTCATCTACCATGTCTGATTACATCGTGGTGCCTGCCTGTACATTCACTAGTTTATTTTAGCACATTAAATGTGTTACATAATTACTCAAATTATGTGATCGATTGACTTTTTGCACTTTAGTGATTTAGCAACTTGGATAAACGGAATAATGTACAATAAATCCGCCTGTGATACGAACATGCTCCCATTGGTTGATTCATTTTGTCACTGCACATTCACGAAAAACTAATTTTATTGGTTCACCTCACGACACATTGTAAGCATGTAAAGCATTTTCATATGTAGCCTGTGCAACATACCGTGCATCCCCCTATACATTCAATGTATGTATGAAAACCACTATTAAAGAATAGAAATACACATCAAAACACCTAACTTATATACAAGTATGAAGGCAATTGAGGGCCTTGTCAGATGCAGGCCAGTGTTACTTTAGCGTGGTGTATCCTAGTTGCTGTGTCTAGTGTTGTCTAGTTTGTGTCTATATGTTTGTTCTCGTGTCTAGGTAGCATCTAGTTAAGTAAAGATGTTGTCTGGTGTCTAGGTTTTGTCTATTTGTATGTATTTGTTGTCCAGTCCCACAGTGTGACACCCCTGTGGGTTCGTTCTCAGTCGTTTGAGAACAGTTTGGGTCTGAACAGTTTAGTGTGCAGTCCAGTGTGAGGTCGTCACCCCACTAATACTAATCCAGTCCAATCACATGTGCGCGTGACGGCCTATGAGACCAAGGGGGGCGGGGACTGCTTGGGAAGCGGGCCACAGGAAGTGATGTCACCTTAGAACAGCAGGTAGTACAGCCAGTACAGGATGTTGACGAACAGGAAGGCGAGGGGGAAGAGGGTCCGAGCGCGGCTGTCGATGTTGTGGGGGTTCTGCACGCTGAACACGGACGAGACGCGGTGAGATGCTTCTCTTAAGGACGCCAGGCCGCACCCCTGGCTCGACCTCTTCTTCTCCGCCTCCGAGCTCGCTCTGGTCACCAATTGGTCGGCGTGTTCCTCCTGGGCGGGCTCTAGCTCCACAGGCCGATTGGGCTGGTTGGACATCACCATGGGGATTGAGCCGTTGCCGTTGGAGTCGTGGAACTCCCTGAGCAGATCCTGACACACGGACAGGGAAAACCAATCAATAACCGATCAAACAGAACTGTCTATCTCATTTGTCTGCCACTATTCTTTTATGACGTTGACTATCCAATCAGAGATCATGTACAAGGGATCTCACATGACAACCAGCATATGCTGTGGTTAGAGACCAGGCAGCCTGTCTCTCCCTGTGCAGGTCTCCTAAATAGAGGTCTGTCTCACCCTGTGTAGGTCTCCTCAATATAGGTATGTCTCACCCTGTGTAGGTCTCCTCAATAGAGGTCTGTCTCACCCTGTGTAGGTCTCCTACATAGAGGTCTGTCTCACCCTGTGTAGGTCTCCTACATAGAGGTCTGTCTCACCCTGTGTAGGTCTCCTCAATAGAGGTCTGTCTCACCCTGTGTAGGTCTCCTACATAGAGGTCTGTCTCACACTGTGTAGGTCTCCTCAATAGAGGTCTGTCTCACACTGTGTAGGTCTCCTCAATAGAGGTCTGTCTCACCCTGTGTAGGTCTCCTCAATAGAGGTCTGTCTCACCCTGTGTAGGTCTCCTAAATAGAGGTCTGTCTCACCCTGTGTAGGTCTCCTCAATAGAGGTCTGTCTCACCCTGTGTAGGTCTCCTCAATAAAGGTCTGTCTCACCCATGTGTAGGTCTCCTCAATAGAGGTCTGTCTCACCCTGTGTAGGTCTCCTAAATAGAGGTCTGTCTCACCCTGTGTAGGTCTCCTAAATAGAGGTCTGTCTCACCCTGTGTAGGTCTCCTATATAGAGGTCTGTCTCACCCTGTGTAGGTCTCCTATATAGAGGTCTGTCTCACCCTGTGTAGGTCTCCTAAGGTCTGGTGCTGCATGCTGCAGAAGTGGGCGCAGGCGTACTCCAGCAGGGCCCCGAAGATGAAGGTGAAGCAAATGCCCAGGTACACGTCGATGGCCTTGATGAAGCAGTTGGCGTTGGGCAGGGAGGTGCGGGCGCCCATCATCAGCGTGGTCATGGTCAGCACCGTGGTCACGCCTGGGGGACCCCGCAGGGAAAGAGGGGGTCGGGGAAAGGGGACACGGCACATTGTTTTCACTGTAGTATGGCTGGCATGACGTTACTGTCACAGATCTAAAGCCAGCCTGTCATTGAAAGCAGTTCGCAGGGGGAAATCCAACCCAGTGATCTCCAATCTGCAGTCAAATTAACCTGCAGTCAAATGCCCCCTATCTTTTACCTGAGGCCCAAGGAATGATTTGATGGTTTTCATTGAGCTGTATCCACAGTCAGAGGCTGTCTGGACAGAGGGAGGACTGACTGTGTGGACAGAGGGAGGACTGACTGTCTAGACAGAGGGAGGACTGACTGTCTAGACAGAGGGAGGACTGACTGTCTGGACAGAGGGAGGACTGACTGTGTGGACAGAGGGAGGACTGACTGTGTGGACAGAGGGAGGACTGACTGTGTGGACAGAGGGAGGACTGACTGTCTAGACAGAGGGAGGACTGACTGTCTAGACAGAGGGAGGACTGACTGTGTGGACAGAGGGAGGACTGACTGTGTGGACAGAGGGAGGACTGACTGTGTGGACAGAGGGAGGACTGACTGTGTGGACAGAGGGAGGACTGACTGTGTGGACAGAGGGAAGACTGACTGTGTGGACAAAGAGAGGACTGACTGTGTGGACAGAGGGAGGACTGACTGTGTGGGACAGAGGGAGGACTGACTGTGTGGACAGAGAGAGGACTGACTGTGTGGACAGAGAGAGGACTGACTGTGTGGACAGAGGGAGGACTGACTGTGTGGACAGAGGGAGGACTGACTGTGTGGACAGAGGGAGGACTGACTGTGTGGACAGAGGAGGACTGACTGTGTGGACAGAGGGAGGACTGACTGTGTGGACAGAGGCGGGAGGACTGGACTGTGTGGACAGAGGGAGGACTGACTGTCTGGACAGAGGGAGGACTGACTGTGTGGACAGAGGGAGACTGAGTGATGGACAGAGGCGGACTGTGTGGTCACAGAGGAGGACTGACTGATGTAGACAGAGGGAGGACTGACTGCTGTGGACAGAGAGAGAGACTGACTGTCGTGGACAGAGGGAGGGACTGGACTGATGTGGACAGATGAGTTTAGGACTGACTGTGTGGACAGAGGAGGAATGCTGTGATGGAAGACGAGGATGACTGTGTGTGGACAGAGGGAGGACTGACTGTGTGGACAGAGAGAGGACTGACTGTGTGGACAGAGAGAGGACTGACTGTGTGGACAGAGAGAGGACTGACTGTGTGGACAGAGAGAGGACTGACTGTGTGGACAGAGGGAGGACTGACCGATGCAGGTGCGGGCTGGGACGGAGCTCTGGCTGATCCAGAAGGAGACCCAGGACAGCACCACCAGCAGCGTGGAGGGAACGTACGTCTCCAGGATGAAGAACAACACGTTCCTGCGCAGAGCAAAGTGCAGCACCAGCTTGGGATACAGCCCTGAGGGCACACACACACACACACAAGTACATGGACATGTTATCAAGTTACAGTAAAAATCTATACAGTACAAAAGTATTAGGTAGATACGTGCTGCTGTACCGGTCTCATAGACAGCCTCTGACACCGTTGTGTAGTAGCTCTCCACACTGTACTGGGCCAACCTCAGTGTCCAAGCCCTTTACTGAGTCATTCCCTCTGGTCCAGTAGAACACCACGTCCTGCAGGTTATAACCCCCTGGAAGCACACACGCACACACACACTTACCATACACTTACACATACTGTACCCCCTTAGAGAACAGTGACAAGTCTCATGCGATGGACAAGCTGTCCATGGATGTCGGGCTGGGCTGGTGGGGGCCGTGGGGGGGGGCACCAGGTACTCACAGCTCTCCAGCTGCAGAGTGCACACCTGTCTGTCCATGGGGTACTTGGTCAGGTCCATGTTGCAGGCGATGGTGGCAGTGATGCTGGAGAACAGACAGGGAGATAACTCTGTGATAACTGTACTGTGTGCTCTAGAACGCCCCAGAGAACATGCTCAGGGAACACATGCCATACCGTGTACGTCATCTGCTTCGTACAGGTTTAAAATGAGGGTGGCGTGAACTCACTAAACCGTGATAGGTCGACCGTACGGTGACAACGCGAGGGCAGTTTACCGGAGAGCGTAGAGGACCGTGCCGTTGCTGAAGATGCGTATGAGGCGGTTCTCCACCGTGACGTCGTGCAGGAAGGAACGTTTGGAGTCGGGGATGAAGGTGTCGGGGATCCAGAGGAGGGAGACCAGCCGGCCGTCCACGCTCACGCTCTCGTTCCCTGGGGAAGACCAGGCGCGAGTCTTTCCAGCGCTGGCGCAGGAAGATGGTGGCCGTGTAGTCCTGGAGGACGGGAGGAGGAGGGAGAGGATGAGATGGAGGTGAGGCAGGGATGAAGGAGAGGTGGAAGAGGGAGAGATGAGATGACGGAGGTGAGGCAGATATGGAGGAGAGGGGGAGGAGGGAGAGAAGGAGATGACGGAGGTGAGGCAGGGATGGAGGAGAGGAGGAGGAGGGAGAGGAGAGGAGGAGATGTTTGACAGGAGGGATGGACGGATTGGAGAAAGAGTCAGATCTGTAGATCTGCGGACGGACAGAGACTTTGCAAACACACACATTGCTTCACCAGACATATTCAGGAGGCGACTGTACCATATTGATCTCTGAGATGGCATCGATGCTGGCAATATCCAGGCTCATGCCAATCTCAACAGGACCCTCTGGAGGGGAGAGCGAGAGAAGGAGGAGAGAGGAGAGAAGAAAGGAGAGGCAGAAAGAAAGATGAAACTGAGATGGAATAAACAGAACAAGAGAGAGAGAGAGAGAGAGAGAGAGAGAGCGAGAGAGAGAGAGTCGAGAGAGAGAGAGAGAGAGAGAGCGAGAGAGAGAGAGAGAGAGAAGACAGAGAGACGAGAAACAGGAGAGTGGAACAGCAGAAAAAGGTGAAGGGACGGACAGGACAGGTCGAGAAATCCATTGGAGAGATGGAGATTCTACAGAACACTGGTCTTAGTGAGACTGAAACGAGGCTGCCAGTGGGACGTGCTGGACGTGCTGAGAGGGGAGGAGTCACCGTTGAAGTTGGGCCTCAGGTAGCGGTTGTATCCCTTCATCAGCTTCTGGATGGTGGGCTGCAGCTGGGAGTCATTCCACTCCCCCCAGGCATTGCCAGGGAACATGCTCACACTGGGGAGAGAGGGGGGGGGAGAGTGAAGGACAGAGAGATGAGAGATGAGAGAGTGAAGAGAGGGGGAAATATGCAGGGAGGGTGAGTAAGAGAGAGAGAGACAGAGAAACAGAGAGAGACAGAAACAAAGGAGAGAGTCCACTCAGGAAGACCAGTATCATTGAACCCCCGGCATGTTCGACCATCGACCTATTGACCTCTTACCTGTGTGTGAAAGCCAAGCTCAGGGTCAGAAGGATCAGCGGGTGGGCAGGCATCGTGGAGCAGAGGGCAGAGGTCAGCAGCTAGCCAGGGAGACAGAGAGGAGAGACAAATCCTGCAAGAGATTGCACTTCATTATCCAACTACTACTTCTGATACAATTTACTGCTATGGTTTTTGTGAGAACCCAACTCGATTTCATTTATAGTCATTTAAGGAACTAAAGATCAACTAATAGGAGCTTATTGGTCAAATATAAGCCCTTGAGGCAAACATTTATGCAACAGTCTCTTTGATTTGAATTGATTTGAAACGTTCCTTCCTGGCAGATTACCAGATGTTGTGTTTCTTTTTCACCACCAGGGTGCAGTATTTACTCAACAGGATTAGAAGAATCCCCAGACACAAAGGTGTTAATGACTGAATGTGTTTCCAGCCCCTAACGTGAATTTGATTATATCTTATATTTCATGAGAGAAATACAATTTAACAAATGCATGCATGCACACTCACACCCCTCCATGTATGTTCTGTACCCTGCTGATGTATAGGGCTCATTATAAGAGGGCTCTCTCTTTTTGTCTCTTTCTCTCTCTCTCTCTCTTTCTTCTCTGTCGCTCTCTCTTCCACACACAAACCCTCACAGACAAACACATCCTGAAAACAAGCCACTGCCAAGCCAAGGAAACATGTATTCATTCATTCATTCACACCAGTTTATCACACTGTGTCATTCATTCATGCCTTCACTAATTTCAAAGATTGGTGAATGGATTCGCAAACCTTGTTCTCACCCACTCCGCAATCATTTGCAGCACATCCTCTTGAAGTGACTAGCAACATCAAAATTATATTCATAAACATTAACTTGGAAGTGCATTTACAGCACATGTCTTGACACAGCAATATACATATACAACACAGTCTGACATTACGGGCAAATGTTAGTCGTTTGTATATCAAACAGCCTGCATGTATATTCCTCGTTATTGCTTCTTTTCCCCCGAGCCCCTCTGCCACCTGCGTTCCTCTCCTCCTCTCATTTCTTCTCATTTTCTCTGATCTTCCACTCATGTCACTTTTTTTTATCAATGACATCACTCACTACATTTTCATTTATCAGTCATTTTGTTCCTCTGGCATTCTCTTTGCATCCTTCCATCCGGTACCCCCCCCCACCCCCCCCCCTCTTTCTCTCTCTCTCTCTCTCTCTCTCTCTCTCTCTCTCTCTCTCTCTCTCTCTCTCCATCCCATTCTCCTCCTGTTCTCCATCACCCCCCTGGTTTGTTACCTGTACAGTCTGTTGCTTCAGAGGCGACCCCACTCCCAGCACACTCCTCCTCTTCCTTCTAATCCCCTCAGTCTGTTTCCCGCTCCTCCGCTCCTCCTCTCCTCCTCTCCTTCTCGGTGTGTGGGATTAAACAGACCAACTCTGCACCTCCTCCTGCTTCTTCTCACTTTGACTTTTTTCTATCTATTTCCCTCTGCTTCTCTCTCTCTCTCTCTCTCTCTCTCTCTCTCTGTCTCTCTCTCTCTCTCTCTCTCTCTCTCTCTCTCTCTCTCTCTCTCTCTCTCTCTCTCTTCTCTCTCTCTCTCTCTCACCTTCTCTCCTTCTCTTTCCCCTTTATTTCTCTCTCTCTCTCAGACTCTCTCCATCTCTGTCACACTCACCGTTCCGTACCTGCGTCTTTTCCTTTGTATGCTGCGTCCCTCTTGCACTCTCAGGGCATTCCTTCACTCCTGCTCCCTGTTCGTCTCCTTCTGTCCTCTCTTCTGTCCTCCTCCCTCGCTCCTTCTCTCTCCCAAGCCTGTCCGGTGACTGTGATGTCTCTCTCAGCCTGTGTATTTATCCAAATGATTCCCACTGTTATTCCTGGGTAGCAATCGATCTCTGTCAGTGGCTAATGACACAGCGTGTGGAGGACTACTCGGTCCGTGGCATCTGTGTGTGTGTGTGTGCGTGAGCGCGTGTTTGTGTGTGTCTGAGCTCCAATGCTTCTTCTTACTCCCCCTCGATCTCATGCTATCTCATTTTATAACCTCCCAGCCCCCCACCCGTGGTCTCACACCCTCTCATTTGCTTTTCTCCCCTCTCTCTCTCTCTGTCTCTCTCTTTCTCTCTCTATCTCTCTCTCTCTCTCTCTCTCTCTCTCTCTCTCTTTCTCCATTTCTCTCTCTCCTTTCTCCATTTCTCTCTCTCACTCTCTCTCTCCTTTCTCTCTCCATCCACCTCTCTTTTCCTATTCATCTCTCTCTCACTCTCACTGTCTCTCCTTTCTCTGTCTATCCACCTCTCTTTTCCAATTCATCTCTCTCTGCCTCTCTGGTCCACATCCACACACTTCTGCACCCTATCAACCTCTGCCCCCCCAGGTCTCTTCCCCTCTCCATCTCTTCTTGATCCAATTTGCTCTGACACCCCACCCTCTCCACGGGCTCTGATCTCTGCTCCACCTCATCCCTCCCGTCTTTCACCTCTCCCTCTGTGCCCTGTCATCCCTCGAAACCCTCCTTCTTACACACCTACATCCATCTATTTATCCATCCATCCATCCATCCCACCCTCTCTCTCTCTCTCTCTCTCTCTCTCTCTCTCTCTCTCTCTCTCTCTGCTGTCTCCTGACACTGAGGGCAGCCCAGAGGCTTCCGCTGGGTTTGAAAGCACCTCTCTCTCTCTTTCTACACCTCTCTCTCTCTCTTTGTCCCTCACCCCCCCCCCTCACTCTCCATCACTCTGTATCATTCAACATACCGTAAATATGCACTACTTTCTCTCTTCTTATTTTGCCCAATTTCGAAATGTCTTTCTCCTGTCAGCAATGTGTTTGTCCATGCCTTTTATCTGAACCAATCCCAGAGAGGATGCAAGTCTGGCAAAGATTCAATGCCAGCCAGTATTGTTTGTCCTACTGTGCACTGTTTTGGTTTAGAATGATGTCTGGTGACATTTCTCTCCATAGTAAATCCACAGCCTGACCTTTGAGGCGCTATTCAGACTTCCAGGATGGAGCAATGACCTGAGGATACAATAGTCGGAAGTTCCCACAGAAGAGTCACAGAGAAATCACAAAGTTCACCTTGCCAGAGTCCAAACACACACATCACGCGAGACATCCAGATCATTCCGCCAGCGGGGCAGTGCCTAGCTGGCACTCTGGGGTGCAATAACGCCTCGATCTTCATGACCAGACGAGGGATACGACAGCTTCATCCACACAGAGTGCACAGCAGGGGCTGATTGTTCACGCGTCCTGAAGTCACATGTTCCCCTCCTGCGGTCTTCCTGCAGCTCACGTCTCCCGTCTCCCATCAAACACTTACCTGCGCACGTCTGGGTCAGCGATCAGCGGGCACCTCGGGCTCCATCGCAGGACGGCTCGTTTGTCCTCCACGCAGGGTTGACCCTGATGAGGGAGGACAGGGGTTCGGGTCCTGGGGGCCACACCGGCCTGGGGGATCCACGGGTGACTGCTTGAGATGGGAGGACCGAGCAGAGGGAGTTTGGGGCTGGGGGCGGGGGGGGCGGGGGGGCTGGGGGCTGGGGGCTGGGGGCTGGGGGCTGGGGGCTGGGGGCGGGAGGCTGGGGGCGGGAGGCTGGGGGCGGGGGGCTGGGGGCGGGAGGCTGGGGGCGGGAGGCTGGGGGCTGGGGGCGGGAGGCTGGGGGCGGGAGGCTGGGGGCCGAGGGCTGGGGGCTGGGTTAGACAGGCCACCTCGCAATGTAAGTCAGATCATAACTCTATTCTAGTGGCTTCTAACCCTGCATTCCTCATCCGTACCATGTGTCCCTGTCTC
>CAEFZP010003699.1:55000-92500 GCA_903064625.1 Mallotus villosus
CGTCCGCCATACCCCCAGTCATGGTCCTAAACCTGGCATTCCTTCAGTAAGACCACTGACCCGTGGTCTCTCCATCCAGCATTACACATCATCGCCGCCTGGAGCCTGTGATGTCCCTCCACGCGTCTCTCTCCGGCATGAAATGCAGATGAGCTGCGGCGCGTCAGGACGTGTTAGTGTCCCGGTTCGGGGCCTAACCTCCTTCAGGTATCCCAGGGATAGAGCTGGGGCCTGGGGGCGCCCGAGGTGAGACGGCCACCTGTCAGCCTGGCTCTGCAGGGGTGGGGGGGGTCGGGAGGAGGAGAGCCCTGGCTTTTCTGCTCCCTGGAGAGAGAGGATGTTGTCGGTGGCTGATGCTAACTGCTCGGTTCGCCCCGGGGGAGTGGGAGTGAGAGGTACGCTTCGATGGAGACTCTTTCACCTGTGTGCACACACGCAAAGACACACACACACACCTCCGCACGCACACGCAGTGTTTTTACACACGAGCGATGCTGTGACACGCGTTAGCACTCGCAGACACACACACAGATGCACGGATACACACGTGCACAGCTGTGTGCGCAGATACACACGCACACACACACATTGCTCACACACACACATGCAAGCGTGTACTGCAGACACCCACACTCCAGCAGCCGCCCAGAGGGAACGACACAGACTCATTAGCACGCACCAGTTGATTGGTCGAGGGACCGGCTGTGCATCTGGCAAATGATTTCAAAATGAACTTCCAGAACTTACCATCTTTTCAACAGTGGGAATACAAACAGAGACATAGACATGGCAGCATCCTGTACTGCACATACAGTGAGATACTATAGCCAGGAGAAGAAATGTCCATGTATACGTTTGGGGGTCAGATGGCTGAGCGGTTAGGGAGTCGGACTATTAATCAGAAGGTTGTTGGTTCGATTCCCGGCCGTCAATGACATTGAGTCCTTGGGCAAGGCACTTCACCCTGCTTGCCTCGGGGGATTGTCCCTGTACTCTGGATAACAGCGTCTGCTAAATGTAAATGTAATGTAAATGGATTTCTATTCATTAGTGGGTCTTCTGCATGAATGAGTTGACTCTATTAATTGCTATATGTGGCATTTGATGGAGGCTCGGGATCCCTTCTGATTATTTGTGCTGGTGCGTGTTTGCAAAAGTAATTACGTGTGGGTATGGGAAAGTGGATTTCCAGCTCAAATATTGACTGTTATTCTCCTTCAGCTCCCTGGATAGTTGTTTACCGAGGAGTAGCACTTTTACCGGGGAGTAGAAGCCTGCAGTTTTAATGGCACATGTATGGAAGGTAAACTCATTTATTTCTGGTGTGAACGCTCGGCTGTGTACAGGCTCCCTAGCGATATGTCCAGAGACACACTTCAGTGAGTTTCCTCGATGGCAATATTACCAGCCTCTCCTGTCGCCTCCTCCCCTCCGCTTTTCCTCTCCTTCTCTCTCTCTCTCCCTCTCTCCTTCTCTCTCCCTCTCTCCTTCTCTCTCCCTCTCTCCTCTCTCCCTCTCTACTTCTCTCTTCATTTTGTTTCGTCCCAATGATTTCCCTTCCTTACCCCATTTCTCGTCTCCCTCCTTCCTTCTCTTCCTCCCTTTTCCTGTTTCGCATCCACACCATCCTTCGCTTTCTCCGCCTCTCCACCTCTCTCTTTTTCCACACTCACTCTGTGTTCACCTGTCTGTCTCTGACTGTCCCCCTCGTTGCTGGGCCAGGGGGAACCGGGCGCTCCGTATGTAAATGAGTTCGCCGTTCGGAGTTCTAGTTCTCCACCCTCCCCTGCTCCTCCCCGGGGGAACACATGCCCAGGAGGAGAGGGGAGGAGAGAATCCACCCAGGCAACACTCAGTTCATCTTCTACGCAAATCCGGATGATTCATCGAAGCAAAAGTCCTGGGGGGGCCAAGAGGAATGTACTGGTACTCACGCCCCCCCCCTCCCCCCCCCACCCACCCCACCCCCGCAGCAGTCGTTGCCGTTATCGCCTCACCACAAGCTGCTCACATAAGCTCATACGGGCATCTGATTTGATCTAAGCTTGAGATTATTCTCTTTTGATCCGGCCTACATGGTACACTGTACACAAATTCTGCCTTGCTCAACCTAATCTGCCCGTCCACATGTGTAATACTGTCTGTGCTTAGGTGTCTCCTGACACGATCCTCGCCCTGCCCACAGGCACCGAGTGTGTGTGTGTGTGTGTGTGTCCGGGCATCGACGCTCCCTGCAAGCCTGCGTGTCACGCTGCATGACTAATAAACATGTTTTCTGTCTTTCCTCTTCTCCTCCTTCCAGTAATGAAGCAGCTGCAACACACTGCGGCTGCGAGACGCGTCCAGACAGGAAGCAAGGCTGAAGCCCCTGGGCGGGGGCCACATCGATTGGCTATCGACGGTGGTGCAGCACCTACGGTACCTGCTCACACACACACACACGTACATGATTCCTAGCAACACACACCACCGCCCATGTATTGGCATCCAATAGATCGGGCAATTAAAATGTCATCGATTTCACTCTTTTTCCTTAGTAGAGTGGTTACAGAGGCTTTGGAAACTAATGAAAGACGAAGCAGACTCCGGATAATCGTTTGGTAAAAGAGAGATGGACGACTGTGGGGGATGTCTTGTAATTGTGCAGTGAACGGCGACCACATGCACTACCGACAGGCCACCCTTTCCGGTGGTGTGAACGTCTGCAGTTCTCTTCGCGACCACTAGAGAGACCCTCTCGCTCAGAGGCGACGGCCCTCCCGTCAGCCGTACGTCCTCCAGGCTCCCTGTTATCTCGCTCTCCACCTGAACAGACGTGTCAGTCCAGTGGAGTGAATAAACGAACATCCTTAACTGTACTCGGCTTCCATCTGGACCTGGCCTAGAGTATGTCGTCACGTGTAGATAGATGGACATGACGAGGATGCACTGTGCAATGTTTGAGCTTCTCTCTACTTTCTTCTGGGGGTTTTTCCCCCTCTTCTCTCCTTTCTTCTCCCCTCTTCTCCTTTCATCTTTTCCCCTCTCCTCTCCCTTTCCATTTGTCTCCTCTCCTCCTCCCTCTCTCTCTCTCTTTGGCTTTGCTCATTATGAAGCCCTATGTTGACATGTTGACATGGCAAATATTTTAGGAGGAAATAGTACTGATTCATATACACACACACACACACTTGAGCCAACAAGCATTGTTTGTTGTCCTTAAACCTCAGTTTTCCCCATATCATGTATATATAATCATGTATATATAAGCCAGGGTCTGGAGGTGGAAGGGGATCACTTCTCTCCGCCTGCCTCAGAAGAAGACAAGGCTTGTCTGGAGCCAACGGAATATTCTGGAACCATGCTAAAAGGAACTGATTAGAGGTAGCTTAGAGTCATTATTGGATTTCGACTGACAAGTTGTTGCAGAATGTGTCTCCTCTCCTCAGAAACGACATTCTGATTGGTCCAGGACAAGTTCTAGATCTGAAACGTTCTTGTTAGAAATCGTTTTTTTGCGCTTTTAACCAATCGCTTTGACTGAACTGTTTGTGAACGAATCGATTGTTTTCCGATTGGGACTCACAGATGGTGAAACGACTGATTTGAAACGTCAGGCGACTTGACTGATCTCCGATATTCTTCCCAAGAAGGAACAGGGATGAATAATCGTGGGAAATGTTCGGACGAGGACGTCAAGGGCAGTCCGGGGGGGGGATGTCTGTGTCGTCAGTGTGAGCGTCGGGAGTGTGTGTGAGTGTTTACACACAACAGGAGGTTGGAGCTGTATAGGCCTCTTCTAAGTAAAGCATTAGACCCAAGGACATGTCTTCAAGCTGGCGTTCCGCTCCGGAGTTGACTAAACAGAACCGACGGTACATGACTTGTTTTAGTAAATAAAGACGCGTGTGTGTGTGCGTTGGTGTGGGTGTGTGTGTGTGTTTTGGGTGGATGGATGTCGGGCAGTTTGCCCTCTGTCTGGGTTTATTCGTTTGGGATACTCCCCGCCGCCCACTGCCTGCCACTCTTACCTTCACCCATGGCAGAAATACAAACAAGCACACACCACTCACTCACACACACATCGTCCATCATCCTACATCATCCTCCCAGCGAAATCCGTTTGTGCTTTCTAATCACATCATGAACAGGAACAACCTCAGGTACAGCTGTGTAATTCAAGTTAATCACGGAAGTAGATGCCAAACTATCAAAAAGGAGAAAACCCTTTTCCAGACGTTATTCACTGACTGTCACCCACTGCCTCCAACTGCTTGACGGGTCTGGTATAATCCCCACTCAGACGGAGTTTACTGTGTAAACAGCACACACACACACACACACTCGCACAAGGCACGCACAGACTTGCTCCCGCACCCTCAGTCCACAGCATGCACCCCTATATTTGTTATGCAATGGAAGCAGGTGTTTGTGTCTTTGTATACAGTGTGTTCGCGTGTTTGTGTGTGTGAAGGTTCTGCTTGTGTGTGTGTGTGTGTGTTGTGTGTGTGTGTGTGTGTTGTGTGTATGTTCCGTCAGACAGACAGGTGAATGGAAGTCAGGTAGCAGGTGGTGGTCGAGGATTGATCGTTTTGAATCGTATCATTCTGTTAAGCAATAATCCCTTCACCTCAGGCTCCAGGATATAGATCTCACATGACAACGGATTCTGTTCCTTTTGGACAGAGATAATGCATTCCATAACGCACATACCGTACGGGAGAGTACTCAGCATGCTCAGATACTGGGTGCACAGAATAAGAAGCTGCTCTTTGCACCCCGGTCTCCCCAGAAACAAACCATGTTGGAATAGCACCAGGGTTGTAGGCTTTGACAACAGTGAAGACCCTCAGTTGAATACGGGTAACATATGTGTTGTATGAGAAATGTTTGCGTTATAGAAACATGCTGTGACAACAGATAGGGTGGGGATTCTGACTACAAGCTTTTTTTCTGAGGACCAAAAACAACTAAAAGGACAACTTCAAACAATATTAATATATATATATATATATATGTCAATATGAGTATATGTGTGAATTTGAACCCCCTGGGCCAGGCTTGGCCAACTGACGAATGGAAGAGGGGTGGAAATAATGATTCTACAGTAATAAACTCTCCAAACTGATTGGACTGATTGGAATGGCACGGCATGTCAACTGCCTCCTCACACGAGCTGAGGGTGAGAGGTTGTGAGACAGCGCAGCCCGCTGCGGTTTCAGGGTCGTTAATCAAGTACGCCGCAGACACACTTTGACCCCAGTCACCCCTCTTCATAATTCGCAGTTACACATTTGCATGTGTCTGAGGAAGACTGAGTACTTTATTATTTTTTGGAGAAGGATCTTTCGAAACTAAACAACCAATGACATGTTTTTGTTGGCAGAAACTCTGAAACGAAGATAAAAGGTTTACGGTGTTTGAAGACCAGGGTAAACCAGGGTTTTGTTGCCTTACTGTCATCACCTGTCAACATTGTTTTAACAAGTGTCTGGTATAAGGAGTACACAATTAGCAAGCTGTAATGCCAGGAACCTTTTATTTAACTTGTATTTTATGCATTTAGAAAGAGAATGACTTTCCCTCAACCTCTCTATCTTTCCCAGTCCTCAGAAGGTACCAGAAGACTGGAGGTGATCTACAAACTGACCTATAACGTTTAGCTCATACAAGATCTCATACCATCTTAGCACTGTGAGCCTACCAATGAATCTCAATTCACAGAGAAAAGAGCTTTCATATTTTCATGCTTGGCTTCAACTGATATGTGCACATTTATAAGATCCATCAAGAAAAACTCTTCGGGCCCATCAGTTATGCAAATCTTGGTCTAAATTACAATCTGGCGCAGGTGAGAGGATCGGGTCAATGTCTTCTTAGCCAACCAACACAATATGTGCCAGGTAGTATAGTTACTTACTATACTATCAACTGTAAGATTGTTTTATTCCATCTTCTGCCTCTGTGAGTTTGTGTGTGTGTGTATGTGTTTGTGTCAAGATTGACACATTTATCAGAGAAAGTCAAACATACAGATTCCAATACTATTCCTATTGTTAGTTTTTCTTGTATAAAATGGATCCAAAACGGATAACATACACATGCAAAGCGCTCATTGTTTTAACTTGGTCATTACACCGTCAAAGCAATTCAGATTGGGATATGTTATCACAGATGTTTACAGTATGTCTCCCTTTCTTAAAGAGAACCACAATCCTGGATGTTTTACAGTGTCTAACAGTAACCTCATGAATACACTACATGTACTCATCCAGGCCTTCTGGGAAACTCAGGACTCACTGTAAAAGGAGAAGGTCAAGGTCATTTGATGTTGTCATGTTTTTTAGTTTATTTTTTTCATTCTGGTGTCTTATCAGAGTAACAGTCCTTGAATGTTGCTGTCTCCTTAGGTCGGCATTCTTCCACAACTTGGGAAAACGACTCAGGCTTTGCTCTCACCTGAACAGTTAAACCCCCCATCCTCCCACCCTCACCCCCACCCTCCCACCCTCACCCCCTTCCCAAGACCCAGCACTCACCTCTAACACTGTCAGCAGGATCTGAACAAGCGAGAGAGAGAGAGAGAGAGAGAGAGAGAGAGAGAGAGAGAGAGAGAGAGAGAGAGAGAGAGAGAGAGAGTAAAAAAGAAGAGAAGGAGAGACGTGAAGAATGTGGATTATCTCTGTCTGGAGGAATCAGTTGGGATCACGTTACACTGACTGGCAGGTTCAGTTTTTTCACTGGTCATCGTTTTCCTGACAGGATTGTTTTGTCCGTGGTTTCTATGTGTATGTGTCTGTGTGTGTGTGTGTGTGTGTGTGTCTGTGTGTGAGCTACTATGTGTGTGAGTGTGCATGTGCATTGATTTTACTGTTCCTTATGCCCATTCCCATAACCATAAACTTGTTTTGTTGTAGAAAATGACATTTCAGTGCCAGTGGATATAATTTATAGTTTATTGATATAAAAACAACATTTTCCAGATTCCAAACCTTTTTTTACACTTGAGTTTAAAATGTCAAACACACAATCTAAAATACAAACTCGGAAAGAAAAGAAAAGAAAAAAAATCATAAATAGACAAACAATACACAATCATAAAATACAGATATTTACACATTTCAATCGTACTTTTTCCGACTTTTTCAGTTTGTAACATTTCGAAATACAAAAGTACTACTCATGGCAGTGATGCTGTGGGTCATCAACAGAACACGCACTGTTAACTTTCACCAGGTATATCCTTTTCACTAGTACGTCATTGAGTTCATGGAATCATTTCAGCATTAGCTGATCTGGAATCTAGTGAGATCTGTTGACCACAGGATAAGGCTTCAGACTACTGAGGTCTGGTAATCAGTCAGATCTCAGTGTAGGGTTCTAGGTAGTATTTGTCTGAAGCATCGGGGCTGAGTCGACGGTTCCTGTGGGAATCGGTCCCTTCTAACACGACAGTCACACGCTAGCAAGTTCAACCCACCGTGTCAGCGCAAACGATCAACTCCAAAAGTGTATTGTAACAAGTTTCCTTCTTTTTTTTCTTCTCTCTCTCTCTCTCTCTCTCTCTCTCTCTCTCTCTCTCGCTCGCTCTCTCTCTCTCTCTCTCTCTCTCGCTCGCTCTCGCTCTCTCTCTCTCTCTCTCTCTCTCTCGCTCGCTCTCACTCTCTCTGATGGCTCCCAACCCATTACCAGTCAGAAGCTCAAAGTATCTCACCCTACTCTCCAGTTCAATGTAGTCTCTCTCGCCAGCCTCTTCACACCTCTGTGCCTTCTCTGGGATAAAGGATCCCTGAGGAGCCCAGGCCTGGGTAGAAGTGCCCATTATACTGACTGAGGATGGAGCTGCTGTACCCCAGGGAGGATTGAGTGGGTGAGGAGGAGAGGGTAGGGGGAGGAGGCAGTGGCGAAGCCCACTCCGGTGCTCCATGGCTGGGAGAGTAACTACTAAAAACCCCAGGCTGCGTAGGCCTCTGGTTCCCATCCATGGGCAGGTTGACGGACAGGGATCTGTTGAGCATGTCTTCACCAACCTCATTGGCTCCCCCAACTGCCACTCCAGACATCTCAGACAGGAAGCTGCTTAGGCAGGGGGCGGGGCCAGTGGAGGTGGGGGAGGGGATTCTCTCTGGGATGGGGGACATGTCAATGGAAGGGTTACCAGGGTGCTTGGGGCTGCCCCTCTCGTTATCAACAGACTCCGGACCCCCGGATCCATCCTCTCCACCGGACAGGACATCCGACTTCCTCTTCCTCTTCCTGCGGAAATTTCCGTTGTCGAACATCTTCTCACAGTTTGGATCTAGTGTCCAGTAGTTACCCTTTCCTGGGAGTAGAGATGTCGAAGAGTGCATTAGAGATCAAGCAGTTTCAACACAGGCAATGACAACTCTATTAAACAATGACATAATGTTGTTCATGAAATTATGATTTTTATGTCAACCTTCCCCTAATAAAAAAGGAAAACATTGCCAACAGAAAATCAGCGCTATGATCTGAGCAAAGTGTATTTACAAAAAGGTTCATTGATTGCATTCTTGAGTTCAATCCGCAAGGTCAACGGTAGACAAGAGCAGACGACAGGGGATCAGGGAGAGAGTCTTACCTGGATCATCCTCGTCTCGCGGAACCTTCTTGAAGCAGTCGTTGAGCGACAGGTTGTGTCGTATGGAGTTCTGCCAGCCCGCCTTGCTCTTATTGTAGAAGGGGAAATTGTCGGCCACGTACTGGTAGATCTGGCTCAGAGTCAGCCGCCGCTCAGGGGCCCCGTGGATCGCCATGGCGATGAGCGCAGAGTAGGAGTAGGGTGGCCGGACCAGCTTCATCAGGTCCTCCTGAGAGGGAAGGGAGAACCAGCCTCCCAGCTCCCCTGCCGACCCCCCGGTCACCCCGGGCCCCAGGTAGGGCCTCTGCATGCCGTAGTGTTGGGGGACGAATGGGGGTCCGGGGTTCCCAGGGGGCCCGGTGGTGGCCAGGTAGGGGGGTGCGTTGATGCCCGAGCCATTGAACCACAGATAGGGGTTGGGGGTGGAGGTGGCGTAGTCGCCCAGGTCATAGGTGGACGGGGCGGTGCGCTGAGGGCTGGGCAGGGAGGGAGGAGGGTAGTAGCAGTCGCTGTACATGCTGAGTTCCGGAGGCTCCTGGCCCAGGCTGGGAAACTGGGGGCCGCAACGAGGAGGTGACTGGTCCTGGGGCTCGAAGGAGGTCATAGTTTGGAGAGTGCTCACCTCTGGAAATGTCCTCTGTTGTCCTTGACTCCAGGAGGGAGTTCCTCCCTGGACGACCTAGATGTTTGTTCGGTGATTTTCAAGTTTTCTGAGATCCTCTTTTATTTCTTCAGGTCACTTGAAGTCAGTGTTCATTTCCAAGGACAAAAATGAAATATTTGATCTGGCTTGTCCCTTATATCGCTTTCTTTCTTTCTTTTTCTCTCTCTCTGTGTCTCACTCTCCACCCGTTTTTTTTCTCTGCTCTCTACCTGCTACCTATGGGTCGGTTGCCCTTGCTGTAAGTCATAGCTGTCACCTGTCCCACCTGTTTTATCTGTTTCCTTGGGGACACCCCCTGCCTCTTTTGATTGGTTGTTTACTCAGGTGAGCAGTTTGACATGGCACTTTTTTGGGTCAGACAAACTGAGTTTCTCTCTAAGCATCCATGTATTACACTCATTTGATTATTAGTATGAATACATTGCAATATGTGTGATATTACATTGTAATGTTATAATATAGTACTGTTACTGTAATAATAAGTTATCAGGCTGTTATAAATAAATAAAATCCCAGATCGGGATCCAAATCGGGATGGTTTTAAGCAAATAATATCTACATGTAGGCTACTAAGTGTTTTTGAGTCATCAAGAGACTACATTTTCAAAAACAATTGCTTCGAGTTCAATAGTTCATTTAAGTAACAGTAGGGGGTGTTCTGTTAAAGACCCGGCTCACTCATAAAGGGTATCTTGGGTTTTCCCTTCTTTTTTATATATTGTTTCCCAGTGGGATGGTTCCACATTTCTGGCGCCATCATGTGGATGAATTTGAAAGCAAAGGCATCTCTTTGTTTAATTTATCACGCTGTTGACTAACATTTTGTTGCTCTGCATTCCAAACATTCCACGAATTTGACCAGTTTCCCGCTTCCATTCAATCTCTCGCCTGAGCTCGAGTAGATGGATATAACGGAATAAAAAGCACGTCAAATTATTTGATCAGCGGCATAAACTGTAAACATAAAGACTAATAGCCAACTAGTATACTACCGAGCTACTTAACTTGCCTAGCCTACATAACGTGTCAATTTGTTTTCTTTTCACTTTTAAAGGTAAGAAACAGAGTCTTATCTAGTTACAGTTGATATATCCAGTGGTCCACATGTTGCCATTTGTTAAAGCGCTTACGTTACGTAGTTACTGTAGCTACTGTACTGTAGCCTACTACACATTATAGTATAATATTTATAATATTATAGTACAGGAGACTATACTATAATACCAGCCTATATGAAATAGCCCAGAGTACATTACACCTGCCTACTTTGACTCAAAGTTTGAGTCGCTAAAACAACAAATAAGTGATTCGGTAGCTAGCTACCGCACACAGCTCGCTAGCTTGGCTGTTTTGTCAACGACAACTGTTCGCACGTAAAACTGGCGTTCTCACTAGTTCAACTGGCATCTCCACACCAGAATTTCGGGTTGACTACAATGGCCGACGTTTGCCCAACTTCTATCGAGTGTACAGAGGACTTCGGAGAAAGAGAGGATACAGCAGAACAAGGACTTAGAGAGGATGATTGAAGACGTGGAGAATATATCAGGTGTTTGCTTCTGGACCCATACAGCGATTCGGATGATAATTATCCACTTGTGTACACAAACAGCGGCCTGCCATCCACCAACAGTGCCCTGTTCTCCCTCTGCCCAACTGTAGTGCATGTGACGGAGATGGCCTATGACATGGTGGTGCAGCGGACCAGCCCAGAACTGTCTGACTCTCTCAAGACGTTCGAAGAGTATTTCCTTCGCTGCACGGCTGTTTTCTGTGACCAGGCGGCCTGGCCCAGAGATGTGGAGCACTGCCAATTGCAGGAGCCCGGTTTTGAGATAGCGACGGAGGAATGCCCAAAGAATGTGGATCACACAGCCACCTCACCTCCTGCAACGGATGTGCCCTAAACGGATTAGCATAGACCTCAGCAGTCTGGTTTCCACTGTTATGGAATATAGTCCAATCTCTGTAGCTGTGCAGGGCCTGGGGTGGAGACCATGTCTGGTTCTCTAAAAGTTTGTCGTTTTGACATAGTTTGACATTGTGCCTGTTCTGTTGTTGTTTTTTCTGGCACTGAATAAAAGGAAACGTCGTTCAAAAATACAGTGTCTGCACATTTATTGGGACAAAGTCAAAAACAGATTTGACGAAGACATGGTTGTAAGAGCTAGAGCTGTTGATGCCCGTGCCTCTGACTGTCTTCCAGATGGAGAGAGGAGAGAAGAACCCCAGAGGAAAGTGCCCCGACCGCCCCCGTTGACCTGCAGCGCGTGCTGAGAGGGCTCCACGCCATGTCCGAGTGCATGGACAGCCTGGCGAGTACGTCCGTCTCCCGTCTACCACACGTGTCTTCTACACCGGCATATCAGTAGCATCTCGTGTCTTCTACACCGGCATATTATCAGTAGCATCTCGTTTTTTTCTTTCTTCGGCAGAATGGAAAATTACCCCCGAGCTTAGCAAAAAAAATGTGCAGACATGCAAAGTGCATGATGCAACTGTCGCAGAAGACCTGAAACGTTATCCCCGGCGACGCCCATATTAGGATTTCCCTCCACCCGCTGATGGGCTATCCAACCTGGTTTCAGAGGTTGGGGATCTGCCGTGTAGTCTGACGATGACTGGCAGCCAGTCCCCTTGTTGTTTCGGAGAGGAGGGTTAATGGAAGTATCACACACTCAACAATTCCTTATCAGAGGGACTTATCGCTTTCAGGTGTATCGTATGTTTTACTTTGCCATCGGGGACGGTTGATGGGCAAGCTATTAATCAGCACTGACTGGCAACCACCCGGCAACCCCCACCCCCCCGCCCCTGTCTGTCTCCTCCCCAGGCCAGAGAAAAGTGTTGTTTCCTATCACTTTCAGCCCCCGAAACCACGAGCAGTCTTGGCTCTTCACGCCGACAGTCTGTTTGTGATAGTCAAACAAGTCTGACATGACAGCAGTTTGGAACACGTTCCTTCTGATGAGCTGTGCTGGGTGGGGATGTGCCAGCGTGATGTGGGAAGGTAGAAAACACTTGGCTGCCAAACCCAGGAGATCACACGCTCACTGACAGTGGAAACCTACTGTTGAAGACACTCAAACGTGTGAATGACAAAGGATCCCTGTTGGATCAGTGAATGTGGAGTAGTGATTCATTAAGGGAAACTTGAGACCCCGTGACTGTATGTAGGAATTATTCTAGTTTTTCAACCTAAAATCATTTTTAAATGTTAAGTCATGCCCAAAGCATTTGAAACAGGAAATGCTGTAGGCTTACTGTATGTATGTTTTTCCTGTCCTGATACTGGGAGGTGTTCCCATGACATTGTGTCCCCCAGTGCGGACCCAGCTGAGACAGTGTGACCTGATCGTGTGCTTCAGCCATCCTGACAAGATGGCTTCCCTGGAGAGACCCGAGGACACCTGGCCCGACACTGGGACCCGCTCCGAGGAGTGAGGAGGAGGAGGCAGGGTGGGTACAAGCAGGAGAACAACAGACAACATCAATCTTATATATGATGGAACATCTTTAATGATGGAAACCACTCATTCATAGTGAAATGGGATGGTGGTGGGGGAGGGGGGAGCTGAAGAACTGACACCATAGAACATAAAACATCAACAACAAAAAAACAATTTACAACATACAACGTTTTGCTTCATCTCAACACACACACACACAGTCCGCCCGGTGCTGTTGTCATCGTCCGGCGGGGTACAGCAGGCAGGATTGTCTCTGGGCACTGGACTCTCGCTCCATGGCGTTGATGAGTATGAGGGGCGTCTGCGCGTGCTGGCCAATGATCTCCCCGACCGTGGGCAAACTCTGCAACACAGCGCACACAGCACACGCCCACGACCGTCAGCACCGCCGCAGAGGCACGCATCCCACTGCTTCACCTCGCACACTGAACGCTCTGTCGTCTAACGGTTACATTCAGATGCCACCATAGGGCTGGGGTTCTATGTGACCCAGGTCGTGGCGGGGTTGCTCGTGGTCTCACACACACACACACACCCTCTCATGTGTGGGGTTGCTCGTGGTCTCACACACACACACACACACCCTCTCATGTGGCGGGTTGCTCGTGGTCTCACACACACACACACCCTCTCATGTGTGGGGTTGCTCGTGGTCTCACACACACACACACACACACCCTCTCATGTGTGGGGTTGCTCGTGGTCTCACACACACACACACACCCTCTCATGTGTGGGGTTGCTCGTGGTCTCACACACACACACACACCCTCTCATGTGTGGGGTTGCTCGTGGTCTCACACACACACACACACACCCTCTCATGTGTGGGGTTGCTCGTGGTCTCACACACACACACACACACACCCTCTCATGTGTGGGGTTGCTCGTGGTCTCACACACACACACACACACACCCTCTCATGTGTGGGGTTGCTCGTGGTCTCACACACACACACACACACACCCTCTCATGTGTGGGGTTGCTCGTGGTCTCACACACACACACACACACACCCTCTCATGTGTGGGGTTGCTCGTGGTCTCACACACACACACACACACACACCCTCTCATGTGTGGGGTTGCTCGTGGTCTCACACACACACACACACACACACACCCTCTCATGTGTGGGGTTGCTCGTGGTCTCACACACACACACACACACACCCTCTCATGTGTGGGGTTGCTCGTGGTCTCACACACACACACACACACACACCCTCTCATGTGTGGGGTTGCTCGTGGTCTCACACACACACACACACACACACACCCTCTCATGTGTGGGGTTGCTCGTGGTCTCACACACACACACACACACACACACACCCTCTCATGTGTGGGGTTGCTCGTGGTCTCACACACACACACACACACCCTCTCATGTGGTGGGGTTGCTCGTGGTCTCACACACACACACACACACACACCCTCTCATGTGTGGGGTTGCTCGTGGTCTCACACACACACACACACCCTCTCATGTGTGGGGTTGCTCGTGGTCTCACACACACACACACACACCCTCTCATGTGTGGGGTTGCTCGTGGTCTCACACACACACACACACACACCCTCTCATGTGTGGGGTTGCTCGTGGTCTTGTTTACCTGGAAGCCGCTCAGGCCCGTGCCCAGGGAGTATTGGCCTCCTTCTTTACGTATCTGGATGTTGTACACCTTGTCATGGAAGAGCACCATGAGGGTGTACGGCTGTTCAGACAAGCCCCTGGAGCTGTCCCTCACCAAGAAGGCCCCATCCTGACACACACACACACACACACCACACACACACACACATGAGAGGAGGACTACATCCAGAATGACAAAACGGCAAAGGGGAATGTGTTTCTCGCCAGAACGGTTGACGGTATGCGGCTGTGTTTGTGTGTCGTCAGGGTCGCCGCAGCAGAGACGGACCGGGGTCTCGTCCTCACCTGGTTGATCCTCCGGAGCAACGTCTCAGCCTGCTGCCTGCTCATCTGACCTCCATACCAGCGAGGGTCCATGCCCTGGAGGCATCGCCATGGAGACAGAAACACATGGGGGTTTAGCACCGACGTTCTCTAAGCGCTCGTGTTCCCGGTCACCAGTTGGATTGTGATTGGATGTAAATGACCTGTTTCATTTCGAACGTCAATAAACATACATTTACCAGTTACCTACGAGGGAGTGGGTGCTTAAGGATGGCTAGAGTGGGGTTAACTGTTTACATGTGGTGCAACATCGCCATCTTGTGTCGAAGTGGCCTCAGTTACACTTGATCCTAGATCTAATAAAGTAGAGCTTTCACAGCACGAGGTGGAGCGTATAACTCATCTGACCGTGCTCGGTCCAGCCTGGGGGAGGTTGTGTTGAGACGAGGGCAGGGGAGGGGGGGGCAGGGCAGGGGGGCCCGGAGTGGACCGGCCAAAAGCGGCTCTGTGAAAAACAAGGTGACATATCTTAGATCACCACCTTCACCTGCCTAAATATAGGCTCATTGGGTTCTGCATTGTCTCAGTGTGTGAAGGGGGGGAAGCTTCCAGGAAGCCTTAGTTAGCTGTGGTAACTGAGCTGTGGTTTTACCTCATGTCGGGCGGCTTCGGGGCCATCAGCTTAGCAGACAGGCTTGCACCAGGGTGCGGGAAACCGAAAGGACTGCCCTCTCCTGGACACAACATGAAATACCACCACAGCATTGGCTGAAAACCACACGCACGGTCGATACAGCAGTCTCATTTTGCAGTCCCTTGTCACCTAATCTTCTTGTACGACTGCATTTCGGCAACCGCGTAGACAGAGATATGTGTGTCAGCAAGTACATGTGCTAAAGTGTGTGGGTCTGGGTTGCCTACTGGAGATGGGAATGTCTGTCCTGAGGGGTCCGGATACACAAGGCTTCCTGCTCCGGTCCACCTGGGGGACAGCGGGGCCTGGTGGAGGGGGCGGGAAGGGGATGAAGAGGACCAGCGTTACACCGAACGTGTGACGACACAGCTGTGCATCCTGCTGGGGTCGGACTTACCTGGGCCCGGGAACAGTCGCTGTGGGGCGGCGTTGCCCCTGGGTAGGGTCGGCCGGGCGGCCTGTGGACAAGGAAGGGTTCGATGAGTAATGTGAAAAGGGGCGTCCGAGGCAGAGGAGCAGGGAGGAGAAGTGTGGGTGAGAGGAGAGCAGCGGGGAGGAGACTCACGCGTGAGGGAGCCGCCGCCCCCGGTCGCTGCGGGGGCCTGGGGGCCCGGCCTGCCGTCACACAATCTGCACACACATCGACACACACACATCGACACACACACACACACACACATCGACACACACATCAGACACACACACACATCGACACACACACACACATCAGACACACACACATCAGACACACACACGCATCGACACACACACACACACATCAGACACACATCAGACACACGCACACACATCAGACACACACACACATCAGACACACACACACACATCAGACACACACACACACATCGACACACACACACTCATCCGACACACACACACATCAGACACACACACACATATAGACACACAAGACTCAGAGATGCCTCGTAATAATCTACAGTATTTCAGGAGTAAAATATGTACAGTTTGACCTGATGAATCAACCACTCAATGTCCTTGTGTCCTCACAAATTGTCATAAGTTGAACTATTCCAGATGAACCCGTTTTTGAAGTTTTTTCAATCAAATACAGACCAATACTTTTGGATCACGATGCGTTACGGCTCATTGAGGAGCGCGGTGTCTGCCCCCCCCCCGTGTGGTTCCATACCTATGTAGTCCTCGTTCCCCAGGGGCTTGGCCAGGCTGAAAGCAGGAAGGATGTCCTCCGTGTTCCCCGAGGGAGGGGGCTCGTAGTCCTCTTCGCTGCTGTCCTGCTGTCCTCGGGCTCCCGGCTCCGACAGGGGACACACGTAGCTCTCCTCCGGACTCTCGTAGTCATTGTCGCTGTCGTCCTGGATGGGAGGACAGGCAGAGGTGGGGCAGACATGAGGGGAACACAAGCAGACACGAGGGGAACACAAGCAGACACGAGGGGAACACAAGCAGACATGAGGGGAACACAAGCAGACATGAGGGGAACACAAGCAGACATGAGGGGAACACAAGCAGACATGAGGGGAACACAAGCAGACATGAGGGGAACACAAGCAGACACGAGGGGAACACAAGCAGACATGAGGGGAACACACGCAGACATGAGGGGAACACAAGCAGACATGAGGGGAACACAAGCAGACATGAGGGGAACACAAGCAGACATGAGGGGAACACAAGCAGACATGAGGGGAACACACGCAGACATGAGGGGAACACAAGCAGACATGAGGGGAACACAAGCAGACACGAGGGGAACACAAGCAGACATGAGGGGAACACAAGCAGACATGAGGGGAACACAAGCAGACATGAGGGGAACACAAGCAGACATGAGGGGAACACAAGCAGACATGAGGGGAACACAAGCAGACATGAGGGGAACACAAGCAGACATGAGGGGAACACAAGCAGACATGAGGGGAACACAAGCAGACATGAGGGGAACACAAGCAGACATGAGGGGAACACAAGCAGACATGAGGGGAACACAAGCAGACATGAGGGGAACACAAGCAGACATGAGGGGAACACAAGCAGACATGAGGGGAACACAAGCAGACATGAGGGGAACACAAGCAGACATGAGGGGAACACAAGCAGACATGAGGGGAACACAAGCAGACATGAGGGGAACACAAGCAGACATGAGGGGAACACAAGCAGACATGAGGGGAACACAAGCAGACATGAGGGGAACACAAGCAGACACGAGGGGAACACAAGCAGACACGAGGGGAACACACGCAGACATGAGGGGAACACAAGCAGACATGAGGGGAACACAAGCAGACATGAGGGGAACACAAGCTCAGACACGGGCTTGTCCCAGTTGTGAAGTAGCCCTCGTGCTGAACAGTACATGGGCTGGAACCATTCTAGAATCTCATGCGTAGCCCCAAAAATGAAACAACAGAGTTGACAAACTTACAAAGTCCTCAGGGTCCCATATTTCTTCCTGTACAAAGTCTACAGGAAGAAGAGAGAGATAAGCAGTGAGAACAATAATATACATTTTGTTTGTATCCTAAACTACGTTCATATAACCAAAGTTCATCGATTGAATAGTTTGGCTGTACACTACCTTGTTGATTGTACATTTGTTCTTTAGGTCTGTGAGAACAGGAGACAAGGACATATCACATAGTCTTGAATGAAGTGGTTAATTCAACAGGTCAAACAAGGAATATTCCTGCAGCAAATATTGAAACGTGTTTTCTTACCTTCGACCAAAGCCTCTCTTCTCTTCTCTCTTATTAATCTCTGTACATATCCTGGTGATGATGCTACAATACACAACACTGAGTAGTTACAAACCAAATCAATAAGAAATACGTTAGAAACAGTTACTCAACACCTCTATCCTGTCTTGTGGTTTTTGTAACTACAGCAACACAAAGGACACTTCCTCCTTCGTACGTTGGAACTAAACTGACATCATAGTTGATAATGCTGGCCTGTCTAATGTTAGCAACAACTACAGAAATACCTTTATGTCACGTGAGCGGTTATCATGACCTCGAAAAGCCCCTCACACCAATGCCCAGCCTCACTGTATGTGTGGCTTAAGATGTTGTTCTGGATCTCAGTGTATGTGTGGCTTAAGATGTTGTTCTGGATCTCAGTGTATGTGTGGCTTAAGATGTTGTTCTGGATCTCAGTGTATGTGTGGCTTAAGATGTTGTTCTGGATCTCAGTGTATGTGTGGCTTAAGATGTTGTTCTGGATCTCACTGTATGTGTGGCTTAAGATATTGTTGTGAATGTCAGACTTACGGAATGTGCTTGCTTGGGAACTTCAGCAGATCGTTCTCCATCATTCTCTAGAAACACCAATGAATCATCGGCAAACGTGAACACGAAGAGAAAAGAAAGGCATACGTCTTTGCATGGTGAAATGTCAGTGAGAGATGTTATTGGTGGAAGGGATGACGCGTGCACTAACCAGGAACCTCTCTCCTGTGATGTTGTTTCTCGTCACCACTTTGTCACAGCCGGACAGCTTGAGCTGAAGAGGGGGCATTCACAGTTTGATCTCATGCAAGGCCAGCTTTCTCTCTTGCTCATGCTTAGATGTGGCTTCACTGTATGTGTGACATAACTATTTCACAGTATAGCATCGCATCTTCTTCAGAGTTCCTTGTTGACTGAGAAAACCCCATTTCACCCCATGGAGCATAAACAAACTTTCTTTCTCACGTGACCAATAGCATGACATTGTTTGCACATTGGACGCCCTGCCACGTCACAAATGAATATGTCTCGAATAGAATAACGCCTGCACTTCTCTGGCCTACCTCCCCGCCATGCTTTTCACAAGCATCATTTGGAAAAGAACTCTGAAGCTCACGCTTACCTTCTTCATATAGTCTGCCAGGCTGTGAGTGCCCCACGCCTGCACCTCTGATCTGGACGGAATGTTCTCCAGACTCATGGCTCTCTTCCCTCCCTACTTCCCCTCAGATACACAGGCGGCAAGTCTGGGAGATCCACCCCAAGACGACAAGACCCGTCTGGATGGAGAGACACACAGCCGGATTACGAAAGGAGAAGTTGCACAAGGCGCCTGCAAGCGACCAGTATACCACCAGACAAACCTGCGAGGACTTTCAGACTTCCTGCAGGGTGTTTATCCAAGACGGCGAGATCATCGCAGCTGCTATTTCGAGCGTTCCGTGTAACTGCGCCTCGACGTTGAGGGGTCCAGCCCTGCACAGTTGGTTTCACACCCAAGCCTTTCCTGTAAAGCCCAAATGAGGAAGCCCAAGGCCACAGGCCATGTCAGAGAGGGCGTGTTTCTCGCTGTTTGTGTTAGAGTGGCATCAGAACACGCAGCTCTACTGCATGTCGTCTGTGCAGGAACACAGCAGGAAGGGCCTCGGGCCAGAGCGTGCTGTCGTCTGTGCAGGAACACAGCAGGAAGGGCCTCGGCCAGAGCGTACTGTCGTCTGTGCAGGAACACAGCTTGAAGGGCCTGGGCCAGAGCGTACTGTCGTCTGTGCAGGAACACAGCAGGAAGGGCCTGGGCCAGTCTGCTCCGTTTATATCGTGTTTTTTGACGCTCTGCTCTTCTGTGGTGTCATGGGTGTGTAGAAAAATACAATCAAATATGTATTCAATTCAATTAATTCCACCTTGGGAATATAAGATATCCAGCCTGTCCCTTAAGATCTTCTTCATTTGTTGTCCTAAAACCGTGTGTCCAAAAGACTGGTGTGTTTGTCCACTCAAGTGATTTACCACCCATATATATGACTACTCAATCATGATGTGTTACATTAGCTTGAATAGGAGCCCTGAACCCCATTCTATCTTTCAGGTTCTGGGTATTCTGGTATGTAGTCACATCCACATGTTTGAAAATGCTAATGAGGAAAGCTACCTTGCCTGGGTTGTAAACCTCAGTCACAGGAGGTTCTCTCTGTGTGAGTGTGTGTGTGTGTGTGTGTGTGTGTGTGAGAGAGAGAGAGAGAGAGAGAGAGAGAGAGAGAGGAGAGAGAGGAGAGAGAGAGAGGGAGAGAGTGTGTGTGAGAGAGGGCATATCCAGCCCACCCCTGGATCTCTGGTATCTCACACCCAGGTGAGAGAGGAGGGGAGCAGGGAGAGAGGCTGATCAGTCAGCCCCCCTGACCCCCAGGCCAGGCTGGATGAATACAGGAGGATCCCAGGGGGGTCCCCAGCCATAGAATGACACCACCCCAGGCTCTTTCTTCCCAGGCCCCCCCTGGATGTGACATATACCTCCACACGCAGAGATATCTTAAACTGTGAATTTGTCTTACTCACAAACGACTTACACTACGAAATGTGTTGTGTCCAGTGACGATGTGTAATCATTGTGTAATCTGATTGATATGCAATGAGTAAAACATTGAGGTCTTGGAGATCAAACCGTTCCCCGAGGGCAGGCGAGTCAAGCAGCTTTCCAGAGCTTTCCGGAGCTTTCCGTATCTTTGTTATGTATAAGCGGCCCTCCAAGAGGAAACGGGCCTTTTGTAGGCCCAGGCAGACAGACAGCAACACACACACTCAGCCCAGCTTGCTCCTAAACATAAGGCCTGCTACCTGGGTTAGTCTGGACTGAAAGGGGTGTGTGTGTGTGTGTGTGTGTGGGGTGGGGAGGGGGGGGGGTCAGCGTGAATCAAGGGGCGGGAAGGATCCCCGAGCCTGACATTCATTAGCACACAGCAGGGCAGCGTGGGTAAACCAGGACCTCGTCAATGCACCCCCTCCCAGATGAAAGCTGGGGAGGAGAGGAGATGTGGGAGGCGTGAATATGTCATTTGTGTCATTCTGGTTTACATCTTAACAGTGTATTGTGTCAGTGACGGAGAAGCATGACAATGCGTATAGCATATCCTACGTGCACACTGAATGTTGACTTATCTCTCAGCCTGCCTTTTAGAAGGACACACACACACAGACTGTAGCTGGTCTGATGTTCTGGGCCTTTTCACACACCCCACGCTTATATCGCGTGCGAAACTCATTCACTTTGAGTGAAAGTAATCGTACTATCTTCTATATAGGTTATTTGTGGGTTGTAAACAACTACAAACCCTGTTGTTTGAAAACACTGGCTGATAGTGAAAAGAGCCGTTTCCCAGGATGCTTTGTGTGGTGCCCAGAGGGGCCCAGCAGTGTCCTGTGTTTCCTGACACACAACAGGTCTAACAGATCTTCTAACAGGGCCCCTGCTACAAGACCAACAGTAGTCAATGACCAAGAGCCTATGTATGAATGAATAAGTTATGACTTATTGACCATCCTTACAGACCCAGTTGGAATGAGCAAAGTGGCTTGAATGGAACACATTAGCAAAGATAAGTGTGGGTCAGTCAGTAAATGACTGACCCCCAGCCCCCCTTACACTTCAGCCCCCCTCTGCCCCCTCCATTCCCCCTGGCCTAGACCCCCTGATGTAGGTAATATCCCTTCTATCAGTCATTCACTTCAGACAACACTGGCAGATTTATGGCATGTCCAACAGAGAGGGAAATTTCTGTGCATGGGGGGAAGGTCTTTCAACCCAGGTGGGCTGAGGAGAGAGGAGAGTCTGGAGTTTGGTGATCCTAATAACAGTTGTTCCTCCACGAATACATATTGCCTGGGTACATCCTATTCAGATATAAACTGACTCTAAATTTGTATTTAAGTTTACAACGGTACGTTAACAGTCTAATGGAATGCGTTTTAGGCTCTATGAGAAAGTGAATATGAGTGAAATTATTTTTTCAATAATGTAACCTGATGCACGTGCTAAGAGGCTACAAGCTATTTGCTTTGCACCCAGACAATGTTGTATAAGATGACATTTCAGTTGGTTTATTTTACTTATTGTGATGTAGTAGCAATTACTTTCTCATTTGTGTCAAGGTACACGCGGTCTATTCAGGATTACCATGCGAAACACATCAGATAACATACCGGTACAAGGGTTTCCTTTCAGTGTCCTTCAAAGCCTTGGTCCCCATAGAATACTTAAACGTGCTACCAATGCCAAATCAACATCAAAGGAAGGTTGAATCAACGACGGATCAAGACCTGAGCCGAGGTGTTGACGGGACCACGTTAATCCCTAGTTAGTGTATTCACTGTGGCCATTTACCCATTATTATTACAATGATAGGCTATTAGGGCTGACCCTGCCGACGTGCAAAATGAGATGAAATGGGCAAAGAAAAAGAACACATGTTTAGTCAAGATACCGAGTATAAAGTTTTTTTTTATTTGACACACGGCATTGCGATTCCATAAATACATAAAACATTTACAAAAGTATAGGTAGCCTACTCAACGGTGATAAATTGTGAAACGTAATAATAGATTAAAGTGCGAGGAAGAAGAACATCAAAACAGGAAGTAGCTATAGTTCGACATTTTCTATATTTTGTTTCGAGACCTACAAGTCCCTATAGCCACAGTTTCTTCTAATTTACTTAGATCTGTGCCCGCGGTTTTTCCGTCTGAAATGTCCATGTCCGTTACCATGTTCTCTTCGGGCACACACATGTTTTACAATCACCTGGGAGCAGTTTTCACACTTCACCGTGCAGCACCAGTGAAATTTACAGTTACAGCTGCTGACCACCTCGATGCGTCTCTCCTCCACTCTCAGGCCGCATTCGTAGCACAGTCTGCGGCAGCTGCGTCTCTCCCACTGGGTCAGGCCTTCTCCGTGCTGCAAACACTCCCGCCCCTCAGTGCCATGTAGTCCCAGACTGGTGTTCCTCCCGCAGTAGTCTGGAGAGTCTTCCTGGTAGATCAGCTCAGTCGGTGCAATGTTGTTGAATGCGCCCGCTAAGGCCCCTCGGTTGTCAGCACTGTTCCCAGCTTTGACCCGCCTCTTGTCCATCTCGAGTTTCTGCGCCTGGCCATGCTTGACCTTCAGGTAGTTGCCGATGTCTCTGAAGTCAGACAGCTGCATCCAGCAGGTTTGGATGCTGCAGCTCTCAGACATGCCATGGCACCGACAGATGCGCTTCATAGTTGCCTTCACCGCCTGCTCAAATAGGAAAAAAGGTGGTGAGCTTGTGGTTGAATAAGTTACAGGTTTGATACCCAACGATTTCATGCGGTGAAAACAATGTTTGCTGGATAAAAAAGGCATGCGCCCTTGTGCTTCCCAGCCCGTGCGTAAAACCTACCAATCGGCCGGCTTCATTGTTGTGAAGGTTAACCGCAGCGCGTGAATCCTGCCCTGTCTCGAGAGCGTCTACGTACTGTTTGGAAATCCTCTCTCCAAATTCTCCATTGTCACTGCAGCCTCCCCATATCCATCCGCGGCCCCCTGTAGGAACAGCCAAACATAACTTATAACCCTGCTATCAGTGGTCATAATTACTGTGTATTGCAACGCGTTACATGCTCCAAGAAAGAGAATGTTCTTACCCATTTTGCCATTCCTCGAGGTGTCACAGCCACAGTTGTCCAAGTCCCCAAGACTACAATTCCGAGTCAGAGTGTACATGACACCTGCTGCGCTTATTGCGTGCACGAAGGAGGTCTCTCTCGTGGCTAGAGAGCAAATCACAAAGGATAAATTATGTCCAAGCGTTCAGGAATCATCATTTGTATTTACAGGCGACGATCAACGCATGCGTGTTTATAGGGCATTGATGGTTACATTTTACGCACGTTGGATATTGACCTTTACCAGCTCCGAAGACGGAATACGCTATTTAACTTTTTTCTGCATAATCTTCTAGCGATTTTAAGCACATTCAAGCAATCGTCTTTAGAGAAACTTACCGCTCCGCAATCCTTTAAGTTGGAGCGCGCTCTCCGGACAGTTCCACCTGTCCAACGCGAACTGGTGTTTGCACTCTTCTATCCCGCTCTGCGCGCCCACCTGCACGCTTCTGGCATAGGTCAGATATGAGGACGCCTGGGGGAGAGACAGTATACACGTGACTGTGATGCGGAAATAACCAAAGAACCAAAACGCAATAAACAAGTTATGCATGCTGAACACATCATTTAATAATGTATGTTTTTACCTTGGACCCGGCCATTAGAAAGTTATTCACTGCCCTGGAATTAGCGGAGAAAGACATTTTTTAAGTATTGAGTTTAAAACATATTTTTGTAATACAATGTCAGACTTAGCTGATTGAAATGAAAAAGGTAAGGTCTTACCATGCATCGCCAAGACTGTGTGTGGAGAAAACCAATAATGTCTGCAGCCAAAACACAGAGTGGGAAATCATCGTGAGCTAACACTAAAGTAGCAACCAGACATGAGATGAAGATGCAACTTTCTCCTTAAATTTAAGGGTCAGAATGGGAGACAAATGGGACCTTTGTCCATTGTCTCGACGCCCAGAGGACTCTGATTGGGTAATGAGAATAAGGAAACGCCTATGAGGACTTCAAAGGGGAGCAGGACGTAAAGGTCTTTCTCTGGCCGCGGGCAACGCCACACCATCACCGATAGATTAATGGCTTAATGCAGACCCCCCTCGGAGGGATTGGAAAGACGAGACCAATAAACAAACTAATGGAATCGGAATTTCAAAGCCACCAGTAAATTCAGACGAGGACTTTTAAGTGATTACAATATTTAATACATTTGTTCAATATAAAATACAATTCTCAAATACAATATAAGTTTACATACAATGTAATAACATTTGACAATATTTACAGACGTATGGCAGACAATACTGACAGTTGCCATGTATCTTCAAGTGACAAATAAACTGCATGCACGCTCGTGGTTCTGAACTAAATAAAATGTATTTCAAGAGTGAGCTCGTGAAGTGCGTTTAGGTGAATAGTGATAAAAGATAACATGGGAACAAGATTGTTGGTATAAACTGATAATATTCCTGATTCAGGAATAACATAAATCATTCTCAAATATTTAATACTTAAATAACACATGTTAAAGTCAGGTCATTAGGCTCTGTTCGCAGTGGAAACACGTGCGCGGTGCCTTTGCTTGGTTTTGTGATGTGCCTTGCGCCCTCTCTTCCTGCGCGCGCAGTAGTATTTGGTCACCACCTGCGTGCACCTCTCACACTTCACCGTGCAGCACCAGTGAAATTTACAGTTACAGCTGCTGACCACCTCGATGCGTCTCTCCTCCACTCTCAGGCCGCATTCGTGGCACAGTCTGCGGCAGCTCATTGTCTCCCACTGGGAAAGGTTCTTGCCTCCATGCAGACACTCCCGGCCCTCGGTTCCCTGCAGGCCCAGGCTCTGGTTCTTGACGCAGTAGTTAGGAGAATCCTCCAGGTAGATGAGCTCCGAAGAGGAGATGCTGCTGAAAGCGCCGGCCCCTCGGTTGTCAGCACTGTTCCCAGCTTTGACCCGCCTCTTGTCCATCTCGAGTTTCTGCGCCTGGTCATGCTTGACCTTCAGGTAGTTGCCGATGTCTCTGAAGTCAGACAGCTGCATCCAGCAGGTTTGGATGCTGCAGCTTCCAGACACGCCATGACACTTGCAAGTTCTCTTCATCGTCGCTTTGATGGCCTGTCAAGTGGTAAACAATAAGTTATACGTTTGTCCTATCACCGAAGTCATGCAAATCTATGTTTAGTGTAGCAAAATCTCGCTCTTACCAGTCTTCCGGCCTCGTTGTTATGCAGGTTGACAGCAGCGCGTGAGTCGTGGCCATTCTCCAGCGCGTCAACGAATCGTTTGGAGATCTTCTCTCCAAACTCCACATTGTCACTGCAGCCGCCCCAAATCCACCCTTTTCCACCTATAGGAATTGTCAGAGTATGATTTAAAATATATATAGACAAATCATCGCTATGGCTTATAATTTATACACAGTCTTAATTTTGGTGTCTTAACCTTCAATAAAAAAAACATTCGGGTGACGTACCCATCTTGCCAGTCTTCGAGTCGTCACAGCCGCAGTTATCAAAGTCTCCCATGCTGCAGTTCTTGGTCAGTGTGTACATAACTCCCGCTGCACCGATGGCGTGGACGAAAGACGTTTCTCTCGTGGCTGTGATACGAAAAAAGCATACGTACGAATACAAATTAGCCATATGTAGCCTATACCTCAATTGTACATTACAATATACATGGGCTACTACTCAATGTATAGCCTGTAAATAAATATCCCAAGACGCATATTAAAATACCATAGATACATAGCCTCGTAATTTTTATCCGGTGCATAATTGGAGATGTGAGAGGCATTATGATCGTGATTTATTCTCACCACTGCGAAGTCCGCTGTGAGTGGATAACTGCAGCGCGCTCTCCGGGCAGTTCCACCTGTCCCAAGCAAACTGATATTTGCATTCCTGTATTCCACGCTGCGCGCCTGTCTGAACGCTGTTCGCATAGGTCAAATAGGCCTAGGGAGATATGTAAACACACATTAACATTTGAAGAAAAACGTGATAAAAATGACATCGGTAAATATATATTTTTTGTCAAATTAAAGCTTCTTTTTTTTACTAGGAAATTCAAAATAGGCAGAGGATAATCAAACCAATTTGAAGCACTAAATATGGTTCAGGAGGCTACTCCAAGTCTGTAATGTGCACAAATATACCTTTGGTCCTGTCATGAGGAAGTTGTTGACCGACCTGTAGGGAAAACAAACGAAACTTTTGTCAAGTCATGTTCCTTAATCTAATCAATTATCAATTTAGCGAATGAATTGAGTTTGATGTGATTTTAAAACTGTATAAAAAACTTAGATAAATTCATACCAAGCCGAAGCTGAACGAAAATGCACTGCACACATAGACAACAGCAGAGATGTGAAGAGTTGGCAGAATCCCATTGTAGTTGAGTCCTCTGTGTCCCACGGAGGCCTTTGAGTATCCAAGTAGGTACTGAGGTACCGCAGTCCTATAGCGAGAATGCCAACTGAGTATGGCTAGGGGGCAAAGGTAAGCTATTTATACTGTCGTTCTCTTTGATTGACAGATTTGTTTTGCTGGTAACGTTTCACTGTGAAAATGTGACGCCGGGGTCATTGGGTGTCGCGCTATACAGAGGTAGGAAATGTCGACGCATAAGTGCACTTCAAAGCACTGCCACAGACACAGTTAAATAGCCCCTCATCCAAGTTTTCCCAGGCCATATTCATAAAACTTGTATTTATTTAGGCTATATATAAAATCGTTTTTTACAAAGCCATGCAGCCTACTAATTGCCTACAGATTAGTGTAGATATTATTCAAAGGCCTATACGTGCACTCCTCTTTAGGCCTATATTGTTGTATAAATCATATATCAAGGCTGCTTGTTTAGCCATTTGGTTCGTTATAAATGACCGTCATTCATGAAACTGTAAAAATACAGAGTTGTGTATTAAATCGCACTTAAATCACTGATTCTATTCAAAAAATAAAACCAATACACTTCAGGCTGTGTGTATACTGGGTCTGCACTTAGGCTAATTCATATTAGTATATTCCAAAGTATTATCTGGTTATAGGACGGTCATTGTTTTCCCCAAGTATATGCTTACCCTGGCTTTATATTTAGGAAATCTGTTCTGTGGGAATTAACAGCGGTCTACTATTGAACCAAAGTTATAAAGTCATTGAGTAACGTGGTCTATAGAGCCATGTAAATATTCCCTCGCACGTCGGCGACGTTGGCACGGCGGTGATAATAAGATAATACCTGAATCCCCGCTGGGAAAGGAGGATTCTGGTGTGGAATGAGTCTGGAGGTGGTGGAGTAAAGACAAATACAATGAACGAGAGAGACATGTTTGGATTCGCAGTCCTTCTGATGTTGAACACTTGCTAATTACAATAAAATCGACGTAGCCTGCGTCAAGTCTGACAGTCAACAGTCATTTAAAACGCGAAGGAATTATAGCGTGACGATGACGTGTTATTTTTTTACACCAAAATACATGACATCATCATAATGACAGTTCTGTTACACTCTATCATCATGTGTGAGTTTCTATTAATTCATATTCAACTGTAGTTCATTGGATTATGTGATTTGATACGAGAGAAGTTAGTTCACTGATCGCTATTGATGGCAATTGATTAACATGAGACAAGTTACAAATCCAATCGCCTTGACATGTTAAACCCCCCAAGTAAACCACTCAAAATCCCCTTAAAATAACATATCATGACGGCGACACAATAGATGGGTGCTTGGGAGAGGCATATCAAGACAATAGAGCTGCGAGCAAGTGGCGATAATCCGGACTAATTAGATATAGAACTGGTCAATTTGACCATCACACCTGAAACCTAAACCCAAACACCTAACCTACTCGCGAAAGAATAAAAAAGCGATTAAACGATAATCTCTGATGACTGAAGACTTCAACATCCAGTTTTACCCGTGTTTTTATTGGTTAATAATCTGGTAGATAACCGCCCATCAAACTGGGTGTCGCCTAATTTAGGTTTAGCTGTAGGCCTATTACTGGCAAAACGGTGATATAGCCATCGAAACTATAATGCCGTGAATCACTCATTCTGAATCCTATATCATCATTATCTGTGGCATGAAGAACGACAACGTTGACATGGAAGACGCCACAACAATTCTTGAATACATTTTTTTTACCTTGTTGGTTGAGCCTCTGACCTTTTGAGACTTGTCATGCATGAGACTACATCAACTGGTTGGTGCCGTTGACTAAAATTGATTTTTCAGGAAGTGGACAAATAAATAGGCCTAACTATAGCCTACCATATAAACACCGTTGTAAGTTATAGACAGTGGACCTACAGTGGATTTGTGGTGGATTCGTTGTGTATTGTCCTTGTTTGTTCTTATCTGCGGAAAGTCTAGGTCTGTTCCAGACAGTGGAATTAGTGTAAAACGTATTTAATTAACAGACACCCATCGGTCTGTGCCAACCGTGTTGCATTTATTGGCGTCTTAAGGTTGAGATGAGTGGAGTAATACAGCGGAGAATGACAGGGGAAATGACGGGCTAGACAGCCGTGGCGAGGTGGCAGGATTTGCGACGCCAGTGACCCCTGTCTTGGATGAGAAGACTCCAAAGCGCCATTTGCAAGTGTCAACGCACACCGCGGAGAAAGAATGGCTTGTCGTATGTCTTTGTCAATTAGCGGGCTACATTATGGCCGTTGCATATGTATTGTCATTAAAAAGCCTATAATTTACTCAGACTTGTTGATATTTAGTCTTCAAAGTTTTCATAGGGATTAATGCAGTACTCGTTTTTTACAAAGCCCGAAGCGGACATGAACGTCATATTATTATTTATGTCTCATATACAGAAAGGCTAAAGAATGAAAACAGAACCGCTTCAAATAATTTGGTGTCACCCATGTATCTTTATTTCATAAATAAAAGTAAAAAGTTGATTATGAAAACACTTCACAGAATAGTGTTTTACACACACACACACACATCCCCACCCCTTCTTTGTTTGTCTGAGTGCCTGCCTGTCCCTCCATATGTGGCACAGTAGCAGCACATGTTCATGATAGATAAAGATCAGACTCAGGCCCCCCACCCCACCCCCTCAAGTCGAGAGGCCCAGTGTAGACACCATATACCCTTACAGCGTCACACAGAGCACCATAGCACCCGAGTCAGAACACAACAGAAGGCGTTTTAATACTATGACAACCAAAACAAAGTGCTTCCTTCTTCTTCTTTTCTTCTCGCCGTGGCATGACCGCCCCGCGTCGCCGTTCACCCCCCCCCCACCGGGTCAAGGCGTGGCGTCTCCTTTCCTCTCCTGCTCGATGGCTGAAAGAGGACACATGGCACAGGCGCTGTTAGCATGTCGCCGTGGGTGGGGTGGCGGTGGGTGGGTGGGCGGTGAGGCAGGGCTGTGTTCAATAGAGGGGGTGTATAGGATGAATGTTGTTGCCGATGATATGGTGGGGAGTGGTGTGGGGGGGTTGGGTTTGGGGGGTGGGGTGAACTGCAGGGGTTCTGACGTGAAGCTGCTGACATGCGGAAATGACTGTGGGTGAGATGGAGGGGAGAGAGGATGGTTGTAGCGTACCACACCCTTTCTTGAGGCACAGACACACACAGACACAGACACAGACACAGACACACGCGCTGATCAGGTCACGTACTCTCTTTGGTGGGCAGGGGGTTCTTTTCTTTCGTCTCAGTCTTCTTCAGCTTGGTTTTGTCGAAGCTGGCGATCGCTGTCATGTCAGGTTTGTCAGACATCTTGGCTATTTGCTGGAGGGAGACAAAGGGGGGAGGGAGAAGGACGAGAGAGAGAAGGGAGTGGTGAAAGGGAGGGGAGAGAGAGAGAGAGAGGAGAGAGAGAGAGAGATGACCGGTAGGAGAGACAAGAAGCGCAGTGAGAACAGCATCAGCATCAGCACAGCATTAACTAGCTGTTATCAAGGATTGGGTGTGTTTGTATTCAGCACATTCAGATGTGAATGATCTGAGTGTGTGTGGCCATATTTATGCAGGATAGTGAGGAAATGGGATTTAGTTTTTTTAGCTGACAGTTAGTCATTGATTATTAATGCAGTCTTCACCGTTGCAGAGCGTCACACACACACACGCACACACGCACACACATGGAGAATGGTTCCCTCCCCCACACGTGTTCACCCTCTCTAACATGCGAACGCGTGAGAACATGCTTGAAGGCACATACGTCTAACGTGTGTGCCTATCCAAGTTGACATCTCCACCGCCCTGCCGTCCACTCTCCTCTTTGTCTCTGCTTTCTGTCTGGGCTGGGTCCTTTGTTCTCTCCCTCTGCAGGTCTTTCTCTCTCCTTACCCCACCCCCTCTCTCTCTCTCCTTTTCTCCCCTGTAAACCTCCGCTCTCTCACCACTGCAGTCCTAGCCCCGGGCCTAGCCCAGACCACCCCAGACTAGCATGGACCAGACCAGACCACACATTCCTTGGCCAGCCCTGCCCAGCCCATCTTAGACATGCCTCACCCTGCTCAGTTTAGCCCATGACAGAGATCTAGGACCCCTGCCCTGCTCATGGACTGCAGCTACGCCCCAACCATCCGTCCTCCAGAACACTATGTTCTCTCCATCCATCCCTGTATCCATCCACCCGTCCTCACTCATCCTCCCTCTCTCACAGCAGCACCATCCTCTGTCATCCTCCAGCCACACCCCACCACCACTGTGGGTCTCCGCAGAGGTATAGAGAAACAGAGACGGATAGAACACAGAGGAACAAAGAGAGGGGGAGGACACGAGGAGAGAGAGAGAGAGAGAGAGAGAGAGGGCTGCTTACCGTACGGTCGGCGCGCTATAATCCAGCAAACGGAGCGATGGAGGGTCTGCGAGACGGAGAGAGCAGGGAGGAAGAGACGGAAGCTGCTTGCGTCTGCCGGTGTCTGCACGCCCGTGGCTGCGCCAGAGCGACGCTTTAAGAGAGAGGGGGGAGGAGAGAGGGGCGGGGGAGGGGCGGGGGAGGGGCGGGGCCTGGGAGAGAGAGGCAGAGCGAGAATGGAAGGGGGGGAAAAGGAGAGATTCTTATTCAGTCCACATGAGAGGGATTTTGTGGTGTCAGGCAGCTGGGGTGGGGTTATTGCAGTGTAATCTATGTGGGCTCCATGGTTGCAGTCATTGCTTCATACCTAAGGCAATGCGGTGGATGATATTAGACTCCCTTTTGGGATGTTACATCCTAGTACAGAATACAAATATACAGAATTGTAGAACATTTCGTTTTGAATATGACTTATTCCTCATTGTCAGTCAACAGAAAATATGTTAGAGACACACAGGGGGATGCATGTGGTAAATGCAGGATGTAGCGTTGAGTAAGGACCAGACAGTGCACCCTTCTAACAATAAAACAGTGGTTAGTGCCAAGAAAGCATTTGTTTTTAACCAAACGGTGCAATAATAACACCATCTCATCAACAATACCTCGGAATTCTACAGATAAAACCACATCCACATAACAGGCCCATTTAAAGAACCTTTCATATCGTATCTTTTCACCAATCATATTTGCTCTCATGATCTCACGGAATGATCAGTCATTGCCTCTGTGCTCTGTCAGAGGGAGTTAATGACATCAGTCACTAACACAGTCATATACGGCAGAGCCCAGCACCCTGGAATGACATCACTAAGACAGTTGTCCTAAACCCTTAATCCCCCCAGGGTGTGTTTGACGCTGGCACAGCCGACAGGCCAGTTGGCACAGTTGGCACACCCAGTTCTATTTTGGAGTTGACATCTCATGTCGCTTAGGAGCAGTGAGACAGAGAGAGAGAGAGAGACAGTGAGACAGTGAGACAGTGAGACAGTGAGACAGTGAGACAGTGAGACAGTGAGACAGTGAGACAGTGAGACAGTGAGACAGAGACAGAGACAGAGAGAGGGAGAGAGAGAGAGAGAGAGAGAGAGAGAGAGAGAGAGAGAGAGAGAGAGGGAGAGAGATAGAGAGAGAGAGAGACAGAGAAAGAGAGACAGAGACAGAGAGAGAGAGAGAGAGAGAGAGAGAGAGAGAGGAGACAGAGAGAAATAACTATCGCAATATGGTTGTAACCCAGACACTAGAACTGATGCTTGGGTGGGGTGGTTGGATGGTGTTCTTGTGACATCATCATCCTGTTGGCTTCTGTCATTGGTGTCGGCTAAGAATGAGTCACCGCTGTTCACTGGTGATGCTGTCAGCAAAAGGAGACTGCGGTGGCCTCTAGTGGCTTCATCACAGACATGCACCTCCATGAGAAAATACAACTCTATCGCCTCCATGCCTTTAAAGACTTGACTATGTGTTGAAACTATTTGTAAAACCGTTGATGTAAGCTTTGAACATCTATAGGACACTAATGTAACACTCTGGTAAACTGGAATGACCTCTGGCATGACACACACACACACAGATAATCGTTATTTTATAGACCTGACAAGCAACATGTCTCATTGTACAAATAAGAAATAAGTGGGTGACCTTCTCTCAGTGTTCAGTTCACATTAACCTTTGTTCTGGAAATGTTACCATTACTGAGACTTCTATTCATACAGACTCAAATGCTGCGTACCCCACACACACACACACACATACACAAAAAATACACTCACAAACACACACACAAAGGTCAGACAAAGCTGCCAAATGACCTGTCTAAACAACCCATTAGGCAGTTACCAGGATTCGAACGTACACATTGACTGCAACATCTCCCCACAGCATCTCCACATTGATTTCAACATCAGCATGATTACTGACAACAAGACCATTTGCTGTTCTCTGCTCCCTTAGCTAGCATTTCGTCCAGGTCGCCAGTGAAAGCGCCATTCTCAGAAATGACCACCTGGTGGCAGCAAAGTCTTATTCTACCACAGCTGCCCCCACTCTCAGCCAAGGAGTTCTAACACGGGGTGTGTAAAACAGTGACTTGAGAGGACACCAGGGGGCGCCCTGAGACCAGCAAACTGTGAAGGGTGAACAAGTTGGTGCTGCTTAGTCCGATGGACCACTTTGTGTTCTGACAACTGCAACCCCACACACACACACACACCTCCATCCAACCGACCCGACCGTTTGTGCATGTGTGCAGTGCGAGTAGCAGTCACGGCGTGTCCTGGGTCTCCCTGGATGTCCCACCAGCCCTCAGCAGCAGGACAGGGTGCTCCCACGTGTCCCTGGTGCTGTGCTGTCTCGGCTGGGAGGCGGTAGCATCCGGCCACACCAGGGACACAACGGCAGGCGTCTGACGGAATGACTTGAAGGGAGAGCGAGAGAGGGATGGGGTGAGAGAGGGAGAGCGAGAGGGATGGGGTGAGAGAGGGAGAGCGAGAGAGGTACGCGACGAGAGGGTGAGGGAGTGAGGGTTGAGAGAGAGAGAGTTGGAGAGGAAGGAGAGGATAGGGAGGAGAGAGGGTCGAGTGGACTGAAGCGTGTTGAGGCCAGGCCGACCGAGGCTGAACAGGAAGTGTGGAAGTTGGCTGGGCGTGGCGTGTTCACTGAGGAGGCCTGGGCGACAGCGACGTGACTGGTGGCCGTTTAGGAGATTACACGCTTCCCACATGTCAGTGGACAAATCCTATTTTCTCCTCCATCTCCTCTCTCTCTTCTCTCTCTCTCTCTCTCTCTCTCTCTCTCTCTCTCCTCTCTCTCTCTCTCTCTCTCTCTCTCTCTCTCACTCTCTCGCCCCCTCTTCTCTGTGCTGTGAGGAGGATGGTCCGCGTGTCAGTGCACTACTGTGTGATCTCTGAAGCAAAGGGAATGGATAGAGCAACGTTCCTGCTAGTGGGAGTACACACAAACCCACACAAACCCCACAAATACACACACATACAAACACATACACACATACCACACATACATACACTAGTCTCTCCCTGACTGCACTGGGATAAAATGGAATAGAAAATGTTTTTTTTAAACCTGCAATCGTTCACCCGTGTGTGTTTGTGTGTGTGCCTGCGTGTGTGTATGTATATGTGTGTGTGTGTGTGTGTGTATAGTAAGGAGGACAGGATGATAACACCAACTTTCTCGGCACACGGGAGAGAACTAATGATCTCTGATCCGATTGGCGCCGTGCTTTCACTCACAGTGGCCAATCGAGCGCGCAAGCGCCCCATGTCCGACCTCTGCCTCGATGACGGGAGAGTCGTTTATCTCTCCTTACGCCGCATCTGCTTCGGATTCGTCTAGTATACGCTGGCGCCGGGCTTTCATATTCCTTCTGTATTAGCATTTTCTCAACTCCATATTGTGTCATTTCCCCGTCCACATTTCTTCTCCGCATTCCCTGAGCCTCTCATCTCTCCCCGCTCTCCTCTTCGTCCTCTTCTTGTGACGGGACGAGTTTATCTCGCAGGACAGACTGTGGGCGAGAGACATGGGTGAGAGGAGGAGAGGAGAGAGGCAGGAAAGGCAGATGGTGGCAACGATCTAGGTAGAGAGCCGGAAGGGCAAGTTGGGGCAGAGGAGTAGAACTCGCGTTGAGAGGTTTTGAGTGGTGTGTCTGTGAGACGAGAGGGGTGACAAGGGGTGTGCAAGCGAACTTCTCGAAGTTAAGCGCGTGCCCACCCGACAATCGGGCCCTGCTTCTGCCACGTCGCGCTCGGCTTTCGGGTTTCTCTTTTCCGATCGCTCGCTGCTCGCGCTCGCCGCGCGCTCGTCTCTCTCTCTCTCTTGCTCGTCTCGCTTTGATGCGCGCGTCCCACGCTCGCGCTCTCTCTGCCGCGCTCTAGACACAAATCACGTTCTTAAACGCACCTTATCAGGTGTGAGAGTAATGGCAAACTCCACTTTGAGTTTACCTCTCAGCCGATTGGCTGATAGCAGGGTGTGTGTGTGAGTCAGTGTGTGTCTGTGTGTTTGTGTGTGTGTGTGAGTCTGTGTGTTTTTGTTTTAAAGGTAAATGCCGTGTCGGCTCCCGTCAAAGTTATAGGTTAAGCTGCGATTCTGAAGCAGTTTGCGGATTAATGAAAGTGCAGCCCCCCTCACTTCTCTCTCCCGCTCCTCTCGATCCTCTCTCCACCTCCGTCTCTCAGACAGGACGAGCAGAGATAAGGAGACACCAGTTAGAAGCACGCATCAGCAAACACCAAACATGAATGAACACAACTTCGACGACGTGAATGAATTCGGTCACAACGGATCTTTCAGGCCTAAACGGAAACTAATGAGAGGAACGACCCTGACCTGAGGAGCGCTGAGTCCGATTCTGACGCGCTGAACAGGCTTAGCCAGGTTCGAACACAAGCAGTCTCAGCTAGCTGGTCACAGAGTCAAATGGGTGTGTTCATGTGTCAACATTTGTAACACCCAATGTAGCCAGGCTTTACAGTTGCCCAGAATGGGTTGTCTGTCTATCTGTCCTTTGGTCTAAGTTAGGGTGTTGTTTAAAAAAGAAGTCCAATATGATGTTGGCAACACACACACACACCGATAGTAGGGTCTGCTTGGATGCGAGCCCTGGAAAAATGGGTGTATAGAAATAACCAGCAAAACAGAACTATAGGACAAGATCTTCCTTTAGTATGCTCCAAAAATGTCATATTCCATTAGGACCCCCCCCTCCACACACACACAAACACACGCACACACAAAACATGTACACACACACAACACACACACACACAAACACATGTACACACACAAACACACACACACAACACAACACACAACACACACAACACACACAGCACACACACAAACACACAAACACACGCAAACACACACACAAACACACGCACACACACAGGATGTTTCCTGCGGTATGTTATGATCCTGTCACCATGGTGAGAGAAGCTATGAGTTAGTGCAGCGGAACTGCGAGGCAGCAGCCTGTGTCTTGTTACCGTGACGATAGGGAGGCAGGATTAATACGAGCAAAAAGGTGTGTTTGTGTGTGTGTGTGTGTGTGTGTGACTGCGACCGATTGAGAAAGGGAAGAAGAGGCACACATGCGTGCACACACATATATACACAAACCGACACACACACACACACACACAAGGTGGGGGAAAAGGGGGCTTTCAGCTTTCATACAGATGACCATATCATATCCCAGTAGGTGTGCGAATGGTTGCTGCATGTCTGTGTGTGTGTGTCCCTGTGTCAACATCACTACGCGTGTTATCTCCAACCAGCCACCTGTTTGTATGAGAGAGTCAACAAATATTAATATGCATTTCAATAAGCTTCCGCCTCAAAGCACCTCCACTTAATCATTGTGCTGCTAGTGCAGGTTGCTATTATCTTAATCCCTTATTGAAATCCTGTGTGGCTGTGTGTGTATGCGTTCCATGCGCGCGAGAGCATGAGCTTTATTTATTCATGTGTGTGTGTGCCTGTGTGTGTGTGTCATGGAGGGTAAGCTCCCAGGCGTGCGCTTGATTACAGTTATCTGCGGCCCTCAGGGCAAGCGGCAGGAGTGGAGTCAAGATGAAGAGCTGGTACCCAATACTGGATCCCAGGTGCTTCTGGGTAATTAGCCACCGTCCCCACTGTGACAGCTAATCTACACTTGAGCGGGAAAAGAAAAAAAGAAATCCCAAACAAAGAGTTCCTGTTTACACTCTCTCCATTGACCAGATACTAATAATACTAATAAACACAAATGTGCTTCTCTTGAAGGCTGAGGAAGGCTACATGTAGCTATGGTTACACGAAACATTCAGTTGTTTGTCCAGAGGGAACGTGATCACAGAACCCATTTCCTGTACATTTGTTTGCAACCTGGAACAAGCTGATGATTGGTCGACGTAACGGGTCCCTTCCATGCAGCAGATCGTGGGGAAGTGTGTGTGCTTTGAAGGACAAGGA
>CAEFZP010003699.1:97500-99500 GCA_903064625.1 Mallotus villosus
TCTTTACGTTTTGTTGACTGACCCTGAGCGACCCGTCTCTGAATGCTCCTTGTCATTCAAGATGGAGTATATTGACATCAGAGGTAATCGCAGCTGGTTTCAGCTGGTTCCATCTCTTATCCTTTCTTTCTGCACGCTACGGCCGGTACTACCACGCTAGCCCAGCAGCTCTCTCGTCGCGCGATCTTCGAGAGAGAGCGTCGAGCGACACAGATGAGCACGATAGCGAGCGGGAGCAGTGCGAGCGAGAGAGAATAGCGAGTAGAGCGATCCCGACGAGATGTCGCTAGTCTAGCGCTATCAAGCTCTATCGATAGCTCTCTATATCTCTATGTCTCTCTCGCGCTCTATATCGCGCGAGAGCTCTCGCTGCTCGCTCGCGATCTCGTATGGATGTATGCGATGTATGTCGTACGGTCTGTATGGATCGCGAGAGCGATCGAGAGCGATAGAGAAGGGAGGAGAGAGAGAGAGAGCGAGAGAGCAGCGAGAGAGAGAGCGAGATAAGAGCATGAACGAGAGCGAGAGACGAGAGAGAGAGAGGCGTAGAGAGAGAGAGCAGAGAGAGCGAGAGAGAGCAGAGCGAGAGAGAGAGAGAGAGAGATGAGTAGCTAGACTCCCGAGCGAGAGAGCATCGTCGCGAAATGCGAGAGAGAGAGAGCTAGGAGAGAGGTAGAGAGAGCGAGATGATACGTGCGAGTGAGCGAGTGCGATCTCTCTGATCGTATCTCTCGCGCTCTCTCTACTCTCTCTCTATCTCTCTCTCTCTCCTGTCATGAGTGGTCATTGACTTTTGAAGACACGTAAGTGGAACACGGAGGGCTCAGCGCTCTCCTCCCTCGGCTTCCTCTCCTCCGAGCATCAGGGTGATGAAGCCACTCTGTCTGCCTGCATTATTTCCCTTGCGGCCGCCCGGCTGTGTTGCTGGTCATTTGTAGCGCTCAGCCATGCTGAGCCAGTCAGCTGATCCTAACCCTTCACAGTCCCCCACCCTCACCCTCCCCTCACCCTCCACCACCTCCAGATTCCCACCTCCAAACTTCCACTTCCTTCTCCTTGCAGAGGGAAAAGCAGCTATTCTAGGCCATGCTTAACCCGGAGAGCTGTCCATGGTGCTGACTGCAAGTTCCATTAGACTAAAGGCCCTTGCATACTGACTCTAAAATTTGTGTCCGAAATGTTCGCAGGTTAAAAAATAAATACAACCTCACGTTATGTCAATCGTGCTTACAGACTGCCTCCGAAACTTTCGTCGGTCAAAACGGAACGGGTTCGATTTTCTGCGTTTTTCACATCCATAGCCAGCATTTTAATATGTTTTTTGGCAAGTCAGAGCCACCAAATTTTGAGGCTGATGATGACGAAAATTTTGCATTCAGTGTGCAAGGGCCTTTAGGCCGGTTTCCATTTGGCTGTTCAAACACATCACCAGAATAGGTACATTTATTATCCTTAGAATAAACACACACATTCTAATACAGTCTGTCATCATACAAGGTTGCTGATAAAACTAGGCTGTGTTTCTCTCTTTCTTCCTCTCTCTTTTTCACCCTCAAGGGGGTTAGATGCCATGGTAACCAACTTCAGACAGTACAACTCAATAATCAGGTAAAAAAAGGCTGATGTACACCCAACAGAGTGTCAGTAGGTAGAGACTGTGTGTTTGTGTGTGTGTGTGTGTGTGTGTGTGTGTGTGCATGTGTGTGTGTTTGTGGGATGGACTGGAGGCGGTTTGGCTGAAGTTGATTCGTTTCCTGGCTCTACGAAAATAAACAGCGCATGAGAAGCACATCAGTGTCCTCTCTAATTGGCTTGGAATCACCCTAGTCCCATCAAGCTACAATTCCACTGGCTGCTCTTACCTCTAGGTCTGTATGTATGTGTGTTTGTCTGTCTCTGTCTGTCTCTGCCTGTCTGTCTATCTGGCTCTCTGCATGTCTGTCTGTCTGTCTGTCTGTCTGTCTGTCTGTCTGTCTGTCTGTCTGTCTGCCTGACTGACT
>CAEFZP010003700.1:0-11601 GCA_903064625.1 Mallotus villosus
AATTGAAAAACCATATGCCTGCTAGCGTCTCTAAACTCCAACTTTCCACAACAGGCTCTCTAACCAAACGCAACACACAAATGCCATCTTCTAGTAGGGATTCACCTCCTAATTAAAACACAATTAACGCAGGTGAGGCGATCAATTAACTATTCTAGGTGCCATTACTTGGTTCTGCCAGCAGGGACATAATCTCAACTTGAAATCAAAGAATTTCCAACAAATCATAAATGGCTCCTACACACCGGCCCCCCTTATTGCTACCGGCTAAACAGGTACATTAACATAATAAACAACAATATGGAGCCATGTTAAACCATTTCCACGTCAGTACATAAGTTCCTTTGTTACACAAATCAGGTTAGTACAAAGTCCATTGTGCCAAGAGGCCACGTGCAATTCAATGTCCAGTTCTGCACTTGTATGTGGTGTGCGATATGTGCGATATATGTAAGCATATGTGCGCATGTGTGCACGAAACGGAATCTTCTTCCAGGGCATGTATCGATCCAGGGCATGTATCGATGTACGTGTATCAGTTCACTCATGCAGGTAGGTAGTGTCGCATAAACATTGAAATTCGTATTCACATATCATTTTCCACCAGTAGACAAACCTTTGTAATAGGTCTATCCAAAACACTGGTCTTTGTTTTCAGACTCACACTACGAACAATTCCCTTTGAATCTGTCTTAGTGTCAATAACCCTCCCCAACATCCAAGATCCCCTAGGGGCAGTAGGGTCTGCAATTAACACAATATCTCCACACATGTAGTTTCTTTTCTGTTTGAACCATTTTTGTCTTTCCTGTAAAGTAGGAAGATATTCCCTAATCCATCTTTTCCAGAAGATGTCGGATAAGTATTGTACTTGTTTCCATCTGCGTTTAGTGTACAAGTCTGATTTCTGAAATAAACCAGGGGGTAAAACTGGTTGACCTTTAAGAAGTAAAAGGTGGTTGGGCGTTAAAGGTTCCAAGTCATCGGGACTATCTGACATTGAAGTAAGTGGGCGGCTATTAATGATCGCTTCCACCTCACACGTAAAGGTATGAAGAGATTCATCGTCCAATGTTTGTTGCTTTGTAAGTGCGAGAAGCGTTTGTTTGACGTGTTTAACGAGTCTTTCCCATACACCTCCAAAGTGTGGTGCTGCGGGTGGGTTGTAAATCCATTCTATGCCTTTCTGTTGCACTGCAGTTTGGAGTTTGCTGCTTTGGTTCCATTCTCTAAGGGCGTATTTAAGTTCACGGTCAGCTGAGGTCAAGTTGGTTCCGTTGTCAGACCTTATTTGCTTAACCTGGCCTCGTCTGCTTATGAACCTGCGGATTGCATTGACACATGAGTCCGTATCAAGCGAGTTGGCGATTTCCAAATGTACTGCTCTTGTTGTGAGGCATGTAAAAATGACACCGTATCTTTTCACTTCACTGCGTCCTCTTTTGACTGTTATTGGGCCAAAGTAATCTGCTCCAACATAAGTGAAGGGTGGCAAGTCTGGTGTTACTCTCTCCTTCGGCAAGTCTGCCATCTTCTGCTCTCCTAGGTGGGAATGTAGGCGTCTGCAGAACACACACTCAGAGCGGATCTTCCTGGCCAGGGAGTTGGCCGTAGGAATCCAGTAGCGCTGTCGTAGTTTGGACAACATATGGTTTCTCCCACAATGACCTAGCTGTTCATGAATGTGTTTCAGTACCAGTTTGGACACGTGGTGGCTCTTTGGAAGAACCACGGGATGTTTCTGGTCCTCTGGCACAGACATTCTGCTTAATCTCCCTCCTGTACGAAGAAGTCCATCCTGTAGAATAGGATCCAGCTTGTGAATATGGCTCTGACGATTTACATGAGCATTTCCCTTTTGCAATGTCTCAATTTCGTCTGAGAATTCCTCCATTTGAATGAAGCGTACGACTGATTTCTCTGCTCTTTTGAGGTCGTCCAGTGTGAGGGGTTGTACGTTCGTGCGTTTTTTAACTGTTTGCATTCGTCTCTTCACCAGGCGTTGTGTTTCTGCATCCGAGTTCTTAACACTCATGTTGGTAAGTATTTCTTTTCTTTTCTGACTCAGGTGCAAGAGTATGTCTTTGAGCTTAAGAAGCCTAGCTACTGCTCTGGTGAGTTTGTTCCACTTTGAATGATAGTGTATGAATTCATGGGTTGGATTTTGTTGTGAGTTAACCAACACAGTCATGATGAGAGCATCTTTTCTCACTTCTGCGTCATCATCTTCGTCACATGCTTGTAAAGCAAGGTCAGAATTGGGCCATTCTGATTCGTTGTCTTTGAGAAACTCTGGGCCATTCAGCCAAGTGTGTGAGTTCAGAAGTGTGCTGGCCTTAAGACCACGGGATGCACAATCTGCTGGGTTTTGTTTGGTGTGAATGTATCTCCACTGTTTGATTTGTGTTGTGTCTCTGATTGTGTTCACTCTGTTTGCCACAAATGTTTTGAATCTTTTGTTCTCATTCTGGATGTACTTCAATGTTGACGTACTGTCAGTCCAAAAAACTGAATTCTTCAGTGTAAGCTGTAATGCTGCTTTCAGCAGTCCATCCATGCGAGCTGCTAGCATCGCTGCAGTGAGTTCCATTCTTGGCATTGTTGTTTGTTTCAATGGTGCAACTCGTGATTTGCCCATTAGAAACGTGGTGTGCAGTTCATTCTTTGCGTTTTTGAGTCTGAGGTATGTGACACACCCATATCCACTTTCAGAAGCATCACTGAAATGATGAAGTTGGGCAGATGTCACTGGACCAAAGCCCTTTGGTTTAAAGCATCGGTCTACACTGAGCTCTTTGATGTGACTTAACCCTGCCATCCATTCTTGCCACAGCTTGACATAGTGGTCTGGTAGCTCTTTGTCCCAAGCGTAACTGTGCCTGCAGAGGTCCTGCAGAATGGTTTTAGCAGTTAGGATGAACGGACAGATAAAACCGAGAGGGTCGTACACAGAGGATATGATGGACAGTATTCCCCTTCGTGTACATGGCTGTCCTTTCAGGCTCACTGCGAACGTGAGTTTATCTCTTTCAATTTGCCACTGAATGCCAAGACTTCTTTCTGTTGGGAGTTCACTGTATTCCAGATCAAGATCCTTAACCTCCTTTGCTCTGTCTGCCTGTGGTATGGCCATCAGCACTGTTCTGCTGTTACTGATCCATTTGTGCAATCTAAAGCCTCCCATTGAGCAGGCTGCTTCAAGCTCTTTGCACAACACCATAGCATCAGACTCAGTGGCCACGGACTTCAAGCAGTCATCAACGTAAAAGTTCTGCTTAATTGTTTCCACTGTTTCAGGCAGAAAGAGATCCTTAAAGTCTTCCGCAGTTTGTCGTAGGGCAAAACTAGCACAACTTGGTGACGATGTGGCTCCAAATAAGTGCACGGTCATTCTGTACTCTTTTAGCTGTTGCTTTGTGTCACCATTTGGCCACCATAGAAATCTCAGAAAGTTCACATGTTTTCTCCATGACTCTCACTTGGTGAAACATACCTTCAATGTCTGCCATAAACGCTATTGGTTCCTGGCGGAAACGCAACAGAACACTAACAAGGTTGCTGGTGAGGTTCGGACCCTGGATCAGTTTGTTATTCAATGATGTTCCCTGAAAGGAAGCTGAGCAGTCAAATACGACTCTCAGTGAACCCTTCTTTGGGTGGTGTACTCCATGATGTGGAATGTACCACCTTTTTCCACTTTGTGTTTCCAACTCATCACGTGGAACCACCTCTGCATGTCCCTTTTCGATCACTGCTTCTAGAAAGGTTGCGTATTCTTTGTGATACTGTTCGTTTTTTTCCAATTTCCTTTTCAGTGACATGACACGCTGCTGTGCCTGTTGGTAGTTGTTTGGCATAGTCACGTTACTGTCTTTAAACGGTAACGGTAAGTAATAATGACCATTTCTTAGTTCCTTTGAACTTTCCATTACAGATGTAAACCGTTTGTCTTCAACTGACATCTCTGATTTCTCATCAGCTGCCAGTTCCGGGAAATCATGGTGGTACTGCTTTACCAACAAGTCGCTCAATTCTGCCACAGATATACGATTTGCAGTACAGTAGTGGCTTCCTTCCCTTTGACAGGTCGTTTCTTGCATGAGCCCATTGACGACCCATCCTAAAGGTGTTCGAACAGCATATGGCCCATTACCTCTACTGTTTATTACCTTCCAAGGCTCCATAAGCTTTGCAGCATTTGTGCCAATCAACAACTCGATGTCGGCATCCAACTGTGGAATTTTCACTTCCTGTAAGTATCTCCACTTGTTTATGGAGTTTTGAGTGGGTATGTGTTGTTTTGAAACCGGTAACTTTGACTGTGTGTAGACCTCTGGGAGCTTATGATACAGCAGGTCTTCCATACTGCTGACTTCGAGACCAGAGACTATACTGCTGGGAACCCTTTTCTCCTGTCCCATTGTGCACAGTAGTATTGAGACATGTTTACTCGTGACATTTAACTTTCTTTTCAGTGAATCTGTACAGAATGTAGCCGAGCTACCTGGATCCAAGAATGCATGTGTATTTATCACTGTGCTCGAATTTGCCATCTTTACTCTTACTGGTACGATGGCAAGAGTGCATTGCTTTGATTGACTGGCCCCCATTGGGTCATCATCTTCCACGGACACCATAGCGCTATTCAGCAGTTTGCTTCCAGATAGGATTTGGTCACTTTTATTCCAGTCTTTCTCCCTTCCAGTATGAATGTGAAGAATTGTTGGATGCAGTAAAGAGCACGTTTCACATTTCATTCTGCCTTTGCAGGTTTTGCTTACATGTCCTTTGGTAAGACATCCAAAGCAGATTCCATTTGTTTTCAGGAATTCGATCTTTTCCTTATTCAGTTTCTTCTGAAACACTTCACAACGTTCAAATGTGTGATTCCTGTCGCAGAATAAACAAGGCGGTTGAAGGGCGTTTGTTTTCTGCTTGTGTTCCAATGACTCATTACTTTTAGGTTCAGGTACTTGGGCAACTGTAGTAGCAACGCTGGAGAATCTACCACTTGTATTAAATCTTGTGATAGGTTTTTGTGGTTTAGGTTTTGGGCCTTTATTCTCAGTTGGGGTCTGTATGTCACCAAACACTGGATGAAACATTGCTCTTGATTGCCTTTCGATAAACTCAAGCAAGTCCTTAAATGTTGCTCTACGTTTGTTTTCATCTTGCAAGCTACACACAATTGTTCGCCATTGGTCCTTCATCCTAAATGGAAGTTTAGATGTAATAAGTTTCAGGTTGGTGGAGCTTTCGAGGTCTCTTAAATCATCAATGTCTTTCATAGTGTTGTAACACCTACGCAAGAAAAGAGCATAGGATCTTAACTCATTGCCGTCTTCTGGCTTGATGGCTGGCCAGTTCAAGGCTTTGTTCATGTAAGCTGATGTCACTTTATAGCAGTTTCCAAAATTGTACTCAAGCTGTTCTTTAGCCTCATTGTACGCAACAGCAGGGTCCATATGAAATAGGCTACTAACAAGGTTTCTGGGCTGACCCCTTGTATACTGTTGCAGGTAATACAGCCTGTCACTCATATTTTCTGTTTTCCTTTCAACACACTGTTCAAACGCTTTCGTGAATGTCCTGTATTGTAACGGATCACCATCAAATATGGGGATTTCTATGTCTGGGAGAAGTGCAAGTGTTTGCTGTTTCACTAGCATTTCCGTGATCTCAGTTTGCCTTTTTAAAACATCCGTGATAGTTTTATCAAGTGAACTGCTTGGGCTTGTCCTTGGCCTGCCTGTAGGAGTAGCGTCAACAGGCGGTGGGCGTGTGGTTTGCGCGGAGCGAGTTCGAGTTCCGGTTGCAAGAGCTGAGGTCTCTCTACGCCTTAATGTCACAGGGATGTACTCTGGTGGTGTGCGATACCCTGGTAAGCCAGACAATGAGCGCTCTTCCTCGGCCTCTCTGTACACCCTAGCCTTTGCTTCTGCAGCGGCAAGTTCACCGTCCAACTCCACTCTTTCTCTTCGAGCTTTTAATTTTGCCTCCTCGAGATCAAGCTCATGTTTAAATTCGAGTGCTTGCGCCTTTGCTCTGATAGCCGCGCATTCGGCTTCGGCCTTTACATGAACGTATGATCCTTGAGACGCACCACTGAGAGCGCTTCTCGTTCTTTGGCTGTGCGTAACACTGTGCGCTGTTTGGGAAGCGCTATCTTGAGGGTTTATGTCGTCGTCTACGTCCTGCTCCTCATTTTCCTCTTCTGGCCTTTCTTCCTCCACATCATCAATTTGACCATCGTTGACCCATTCCGTAATAGATCCCAAGTACTGTTCGAAACTTTCTCGTTTGGGCTCATACCAGTCAAGGCGATCGGCTTCCTTTTCGTACTCGTCCTTCAACAAGTGTTGCACAGATGCTTGCAGGTTCGCAAATTCCTCCAAGTATCCTTGAAACGCTGTGACCAGTTCCTTAACAGTTTCTTTTGGCTGTCCATGTTTTATAAGATTGTCAATTTCATTTCTTTTGCGTGTTAAAACGCCGAGCTTCCCCCTACGTGTTGCAATCAATTTGAAAAGTACCCTCTCTTCTCGAGGTCCTTTGTCAGGATCGAACTGTGGTAAACCTGACTCATCTGGCTGTTCGTCAGCCATGTTTAACAAAACTTCAACAAAGATTCAGTTCAACAAAAAGTCTTATATTGCTTATTTCGGAGATCAAGCACTAATGTCCATATAGGCTACTGGAGATCCAAACGAGAGCCCAAGGCCCATTCAGTATTTGTATGAGCGCAGTTCAATTCATTGTGCGAGCGCGACGGCCCGTCTTACAGTCCGGCATTTACTCACGAATGGTTGGGGTAAACGTTAACTCTGTAGTCCATCCACCGGTAACGATACGTCCATAAATCACAACCTTTCCAGCATTCCAAGAAACCAGCAATCCAAGTAATCCTGCAGTATGCGGTATCCAAACCGTTCCAAAGCATGCGATTTCCAAACTTCTCCAAAGCATGCAGGTTTTTCAAAACTGTAGTGTCCTCTAATCAGTCACTTCCATCATGACGCCGTAGGAGTTTTCAATATTGAATTTGTTTATTAAACTTAGGTGTTGTCACAAAATATCGATGGTAAAGTAAAAGGTGCAAAAACAGATTCAGAAAAAATTGAAAAACCATATGCCTGCTAGCGTCTCTAAACTCCAACTTTCCACAACAGGCTCTCTACCAAACGCAACACACAAATGCCATCTTCTAGTAGGGATTCACCTCCTAATTAAACACAATTAACGCAGGTGAGGCGATCAATTAACTATTCTAGGTGCCATTACTTGGTTCTGCCAGCAGGGACATAATCTCAACTTGAAATCAAAGAATTTCCAACAAATCATAAATGGCTCCTACAGCGGCCTTGCCATATTGGGCCATCTCCGCGTCCGTACTCATGGTGGCGGTTTACTGGGGGGAGAATATATCACTGTTACAAAATGTGTTCCTTCTTTTCTGATTAACTCAAAGTATAAATGATGAATGCATTTACTTTATATTACTATAAAGTACGTAGGCCTAAGAAGCCCTCAAAAGGTGTAGACAAAATATAACAATATCATCATTCATTTGATACTATTACAGTAGTAGTTATTCTGATGGTCCTTAGGCTTTAAGAAGTATACATGAGTGTGTAGCATCAAACTATGTCTCACCTGTTTTTCCTCTCCCTGATGAAAATGACTCTTACTTGGTGCTGTAAAATATATTTGTTTAGAGTTTTTTTGTAATTTATACAGAAAAAGCACAACCATAACATACAATATCTACATGTCATTGCTCTCATTCCCATTACATTTGAGTATTACATAGTAGGGATGTACCGATAAGAACATTATGTGTCTAGCTAAAGATTCCTATTAAAGAGTGAGAACTTTTAGCAATAGTGTGGACCAGAATGCCCCTCAGACTCCCCAGAAGATTTTGTCCCCCCCAATGTTGACTCCATGGCTACAGCCTTGAAATAACCTCTGCCTTTTTCTGTCACTTGGTTGTCGGTTATTATGCTTTGTCCTTTCCTGGCTTCTCTTGTGTCAGATGTTCTTTGCTTATTCAGAGTTATGTGCCTCAGTTGTTTATATTCCGTTGTGGGTTATTAAAATAACCATATTATTTGCATTTGCTTCCTCATTCCCTCAAATACTGTAACAGTGCCTTTTCAGACACCATAATTGGTCCCAAGTAATCAGACATTTTAAAGTAGTCAGCCGACGTAATTTATTTTTGTACGTTTTTTTTGCCAATACCAATTGTTGGCCAATTAATCGGTGCCTCCCTATACACAACAACCATGATTTACAGTGAACGTAGAATATTGTTTAAGAACAAAAACATAAGTTGCCCCATTCAGTATCTAATAGTAAAGAAAGGTTTGTCATCCCAAAATAGAATTTCAGTTATGAGACAAAATATTGAATACAAATATTTGTATAACATTGTCAGTCTTTCAATTAAAAACTCAATCTTGCATGTTTTGTCTACAATAGTGGACAAATAACACAAAGTGTTATGAGTTGTATCTATGTGCCTGATCTCAGTAAATGGATGTGAAAATAACAAGTTTCTTACCCCAGAGGTGGAAGTTGTCTGTCCTTAGATGCTCCTCTGTGGGACTCCTTATATATAGTGGAGATATATAAGTATATATAAGATATATATAGTGGAGAGCCGAACAGTTTGCGTTTGCAAACCATGTAGATGGTGTCCAAAAGGCCGACTAAGATGTAGCCTAACCCAGGGTTACAGGGCACAAGTGTGACAATCAGCCTCTTCACCTATGCCAAAGTGTTCGTTCCACATGGTGTGCAGACCAATGGTGGCCTCCCCCAACTCTCTCTTCAGCTCCTGAAAGGGAATGTTCAGTTTGAACTCCACCTTGTCCGCGATGCCCAACTCCTGGCACAGCCCCCTCAGCATCAGCACCCTATCCTCGTCCTCCTCGTTCCGACAGCCGCCAATCAGAACCAGCCTCAGCGCCTCCTGCCCCCCAGGCCCCGCCCTCCTTTTCTCCAGTAGTTTCCTATAGGCCCGGATCTGCAACTTATGGTCCTTCTCCGGACGGAACTGCCCAATAGAAACAATGGAGTGGGACTTCCTGTCTCCTTCCTCCTCCAGTGGGACGCTGAGGAAGGCTTGGACGTCGCAGGGGGGGTAGACCACGCTGGTGCGGTTGGGGGCGCGCCACAGTGCCAGGATATGGTCCAAGGTCCAGGTGGAGTTGACCATGACCACGTCACTGCAGGAGCCAGCCATCCCGTAGAGAAGGGCAAACACGCAGTAGTACACCACCTTGACTGCACTCAGGAACAGGTTGTTAGAGATGAAGTCTGCATTGTTGAACCTGAAGGAGGAATTGAGGAAGGGTTACGGAACACAGTCACAATCAACAGAGAATGACTTCTAGTCATGTCAGTGGACTAAATCAATTAAGATAGTTTAAGTCATTAAAAGCCTGGTCAGTTCCATTGACCAGGTTGGAAAATTCTATTATAACCAATCATTACCAGTAACAAAAATGATAGTCCTTTTATAGTCTTGAAAATTATAGTCCCGCCTAGTTTCCGGTTCCCAAATGTGGAGAGCATGTCATGTTTACCTGGGGTTCCTCTCCTGCACCACAGACAGCATGTCTGTGCTGATAGTGGGATAGTGAACATAGCTGGCCACCCTGCAACCTCCAAGGTAGCGGAACAGGGGCAAGGTGAAGGCATAGCCCATTGAGTCTATGTAGAGGTCAGGGACAAACTCTGTGAGGGCCTCCCAGCCCAGGAAGATGGAGCCCACGCTCTGTCCAAGCAGGGTGAAGTGAGGGAAAAGGCTGGGCTCCACCAGCAGACGGTGCCTCAGGAAAACAAACTGGACCGGTCGTGGTAGCTGGATGTTGAAGCGTCGACTAGCTCCGTCCAGAATCTGATGGCCGGTCACGCCCTGGTCGCCCGTGTATACCACGAAGGACAGGTCTGGGTACCTAGGGAGGACAGGTATGATCAGAGAATACATTTGATTATCCATTTTATAGTATGTATCTCCCTCAGGGGCGTAGGATACGGTGGGGACGGTGGGGACGTGCACCTATCAGTTTTCGTCATGAGTCATTTTGCACCCACCACTTTTTTTGAAAGAATCCCCGTGTGGGACTCGCACATGATTGGATGATGTCGTGATGTTGCTCTCATCCCTCCATTAATCAATCCATACTCTTGTAAATTTCCCGGTTATCCAAATTCATATATTTATTAAAATAGGGAAGCTATTTTTAAGCATGCTACTAGCCATAGCCAACACTGTGTGCCGCTAGCAACAGTTAGCTAGCTAGCTGTTGCTTTCTTAACGTGTTAACGTGTCAAGAATGACTGATTAGGTTATTCATATAGCCGATCCAATCATAAGATACCGGCACACTTACTAAAGGCCTGCATGGCTGCTTGGCTTTAAAAAAAGCTCTGATGTCCTGGACACTACTTCTTTTGGACATGATGTATTTCCAGAGAATGTCTAATATGAGAGATTCGTAGACGGGCTCTGGTATTTCTCAATCGTTAGACAATCGCGCTCCTTTTTTTAAAATAATCTAAGTGTAGATGTCCCCTCTGCGGCACCGTAGTTTATTTTATTTTTTTAATGTGCGGACCGCTTGGTATGGACAGGAAATAAGGCATCGTATGATCATATCACCTACTCTTTACTTTTATCTGATGCAATGAGCCGAGGTATCATAGACGAGCAAGACATTGATTTTAGCCTGCATAGGCTACAGGATACAGCACCATACCAGGCTGCTAGTGCCATGGACTATATCAAAGTGATAACCTGTAGAAGAACAAATGGATGTTGTACACAGCATGGATATGCAGACCACCTGACACAAAGGTAGGACGCGATATGTTTATTACATTTTTGCTGGTGGTGTTGTGGCTAGGTTTTGTCTTGTGCATTTTGCACACAAGTGATGGACTGTTTTAACTCTTCTCGACTCTTGTTGTAATTAATGTTAGCCTTAGCCACCAACTTAGTTATGGTTTGTGATCGTACAGCAAGCATTGGTATTGGAGATGATCGTGGAGTAACGTTAGTCAGTATCTTGTTTAGTTATTGTTTAGTTGTTATTGTTTAGTTACCGGCGGCGGCGGCTGCGACTGCCGCCGGTACCTGGCTGGTGGGCCGGTCTCGGCTCAAAATGCCCGAGCCGATTTTTTGTCCGCCGAACGTGCCGGCAAATGCCCGGTATGCCCGATGGCCAGTCCAGCGGTGGATGCATATTGTTGTGAATTGAGAGCAGTCAGCTGATGGTGTGATATGTTCGTCTGTGCGAGTCGTGCCACACATATTTTTGCTTTTTCAATCTTGGCGAAATGTGTCGTGCAGAAGTTGTGTTGTGTGCTCATCTGAGTCTGATCGTGTCATCACATTGTCACATGAAGCAGAAGATAGTGGGTCAAATGTCTAATGCTTTTTGAAAACTTAGGCTTGCCTTTCTTCTTCATAAAACGTGTCGGACATCATCACATTTTTGTATACATTTTTATTAATTAACATGACCTGCGCGAAAGGGGGGAAAAAATGAATGCGCGTCATTGTACCCAGCACTTCTGAAAATGCACTTC
>CAEFZP010003704.1:0-46509 GCA_903064625.1 Mallotus villosus
TATTGCGCGCGCCATAACACCAACAGCAGAATGGTTATCCAAATAACAAAGAAGTGTACAACACTCTCGTTCCAGCGTGTGTATTCACACAGATACTTGATGCTATCTACCTTTACATTAGTGTCAGTAACTCAGCTGTTAGCTTCAGAGCTAATGTTCAGCCACATTCTAAAGGAAGCTCGGTAACCATATACAGTAAAGCAACAAAATAATATAGCATTAGGTAACTTGTCCGAGGTTTGTAGCTGGACCAAGGAGAGTTAGTACTGATCCAGAATTTTATTTCAGCAATGCCAGCTTTGTATTGGCTCAAATTGAGGAAACAGTGGTGGCTGAAATGTTTGGCGCAGACATACAAAACTTTGGGAAATTGTGTCGGCGCATTTCCAGAGAAAATAATATGAAGACACTGGGTCTTCAGAGGCTTTGATAAAGGAACTGTAAAAATACTTTTGTTTTCCTTTGTACATCCAAACTGAGCAATTGTAATGCTTCTTTCGTTTGCAAGCCATGATGTCTCTCGAGGATAAAAACACTTGGACGGTCATAGCTCAATTTCTTATGGGCGGGCCAGATTCTCTGGGCGGGCAAGGCAGAGAGAGGGAAGGTAATCTTCCCTGTTGTAACGTAACATTAGGGGATTTTAAAACCGAGCGTTTGAGCTTTCATTTTCTCAAAGGCATAGAAGAATACCCAGGGCTTGGTTTACACCTATCGAAATGTCTAGCCACTGGGGGACCAAAGTCAGGCTAGAGGAACTCATATTAATGATAAATAACTTCCTAAAGTGAAGTTTTCATGTCATGTGACCTGTAAAGGGGAGGAGATGGAACCACAACTAGACTAATAAGAGTTAAGTTGGACAAGCATGTGAGTTGTTACCTAAAGTGTCATGGATGGGTGTGGGATTGACCCTGTCAGTCTAGGACTGCTGACCTGTGGTCCAACTGTCAAAGGGCTTGGAGAAGGGGACCAGCCAGGTCTAATTGCTGGATTGTTGACAGACATACTGTATCTGGGTAGAGGTTTTGGTCTGGTCTGTGTGTTTGTAGAGAACAGTGTTTCCCAAAGATTAGACAGCAATTTGTGATTTGTTTTATAATATCGACTGGGTTCCAAAACATGAATACGAAGCCGACATTTAACCACAGTTCTCTTAACAATTTCAGACCTGAAGACAATGTACCTTGCTAGCTGGAGGTCAGGTCGAAAAGAACAAACTAACTGCGAGAACACAGATAACCCGCGATGGGTCAAACCAAAACACACATACCTTTTTGACAAACATACATTTTTACAAAGACGTAAACATAAATGTGTAAAAATGACTGTACACCAACAATTGGGTTTATATCTGTAATGCATGAAAAAAAAGACACATTTACTTTTTGACCTTGACCTCAAATGGACTATCTCCCCCTCCCCATTTGACCTGGTCCTTGTCTACAATCCAGTGAGTAATTTATCACTGCTACATATGCAGGTATACAACGCTAGTGCTAAATAACTATTTAGCTGGTCGGCTCCATGACGCCGGGTAAGTAGGGCTCGTCAGACAGCTCACCAAAAGAACGATAACCCACCTGTCTAGCTGATTCGTAGGTACCTAGCGAAAAATAACTAGACTTTTAGCTACGGTACAAATGCTGAAGGCTTTCTGATATTGCATCATGTCGTTGCTAACGTACAGGGGCGGACTGGCCATTGGGGATACCGGGAGAATCCCCGGTGGGCCGACAGGGTTGGGATGGTCCAAAATACCGGCCCACTTCCATCACCAACCAGCCCTCCCTCTGATGTCGCCGGCACCTCTAACTAGTTTCCATATTACACAGCTTGAACACGTATCAATTGCTCTAAGACCTTAAGTAATATACAATCACTGACGGAGCTTTATACTCCTCCTCGTGATCTGTATTTAACAGTCATGGTGTCAAAATTTGTGTCTTCTGAAATGTGTTCTTATGGACTTCGGAAGTTCAACGTAAGAAATTAAACAATATGATGTAATTTCTTTGTAATCATCCAAAATAATGTTAAGTGTATGGGTATTTTTCCAAGTAGGCCAATGATTGGTCGATACACGCGATGCATTGAGTGGACCGCGCGCCGTATTGAGTCCGTCATAATTTCGGAGAGCAGAGCGACGGAGACCCCCTGCTGTAATTGGTCCGTATTAAGAACCGCTTGAGTCAGGGGCAGGGTTGCCGTGACCAACAAGACCAGGGGTGGGGAACGTCCGACCTGCGGGGCCATATGCAGCCCAATAAATAATTTTGTCCAGCGGGTGGCTCATTACATACCTGAGGAGTGAGTTTCACCGATACACATCGGCTACATTCACCCCTCAAACTCACTCCGGCGGTTAGCAGGCGCTAACCTTGTGAGATCCGGGTCACGGCACCAATGTAACGGGTATGTAGCGAAACGTGGTCTTGCAAGTTCCGTCAGAGGTATCTGGCACTGTTCACTCCCACACTGGGGAGATCGCTCCCACCGGGAGTCGAACTCGCCACCTCTGGCTTCCCAAGCGCCACCACTACCAACTATGCCAAAGAAAAGCTAGCTATTCAGTGACGCGGGTGGCTCATTAAATACCTGAGGAGTGAGTTTCACCGATACACATCGTCTACATTGGCACTATATTATTCGTTGGCAGCAGCACTATTATAATATGTGGAAGAGGACCATGGAGGCGCTCATCGCGTATCAATGTACGAATGTCCTTTCTTGCCAATCAAGCCATAGGCTATGTTGTTGGTTTGGGCTAAACCCCGAATGTTTACAACGTCTGGCTCCGCGCCTGATTAACACTCGGATCGATAAGCAGTCTAAAAAATTATACGATCCCTTTCCGTAATCATGATACCCCCCCCAGAAATGTTTCACTGCACACCCAGTCAAAGCAGGCTGGCCTTCCAGCTAGCATCACAAACATCACCAAGGAGAAGCCGTTTTTAAAATTCATATTTCAGCTAAACAGTACATCTAATTGAATTACAATGTGACGATAAATGGGCAATGTAGTTGCTGAAACTGTGCTTATTTTATTGCTGAAACGGCTCATTTGTAAATTTGCTCCGACTTTTCGATAACCTAGCTAGAATCGCAGTGCAGCGCCACCTACTCTTCTGGCGGTGAATTGTTTTCAGCACCCACAGCCTTCGGAGAACCATGAAACAAAGTCTATCTGTCCGTATCTGTATCTGTCCCCCGCCCATCCGTAAACGGAGACGCAGAAGCATATTTCGGCCTTTAGGGCGTGGGGGTCCCCCCGCCTCACGGGGGCTGCGGGGGCTTTCCAGCCGCCACTGATTTCAACCATTTCCATGGTCTCACGCCACACCTTGTATATCTCACGCTGAAAAGGCAACGACAACCAAGTAGCCAAGGTAACGATCACGGACGAGGCGCTGGTTCACATTGAAGCAACATTAACGCGCGAACAGCCATGAAAACTTGCCTGCTTTGAAGGAAAATTGTGGTTGACGCCACCAAATACCAAATCTCACGCCAAGGTTTTTGGAAAAGTTGGCAGCCCTGCAACCAGCCTGTTGTTCTGTGTGCTATTGTATAGTTCCATAACTTGCCTTTCCAGATTAAATGTCTGTTCTTTGTCTTGGATTTTTTTCTTGCGTCTCTTCATGACGCATTTTTTTATGGGATTTATACCGCGGAGCGATTTATACTCCAGAGCGATTTACCAAAAATTCTGTAATCAATTTATGAGCATGAGAGAAGTGTTGACTTTCTCTTATTCTTGTGCAAGCAGACAACTACAACAAATGTTATTACTAATATATGTATCAGTTGTTTGATCTCAACACTCAATATTCCACTGTGGTTCGGTCAATAGCCCTGTGGGCTAAATACAGGAAACTAATCTTCACATGATCTAAGGGTTTTTCTGCTGCAGTCCAATCCATGGTAGATTGTGGTGTTATCTGCATGTTCTACAGCTTGCTCCTCTGTTGCCTGCAGCCCAGGCAATCTCTCATCCAGAGCCAGCTGGGATTTACTCATCCCCATGTCATTAGACAGCCTTGCCTCCTCCAGAGCCTGTTTAAGGAGAGCCTTGCCACTCCTCATTAAGCCCCATTGTACCGAATTGTGTTGCAGTTCCACCAGAGTTCCACTGGGAGTGATCGCGGTCGAGTGCAGAATGAATGGGAGTCTATGGAGCTAAACAGCTAAATTTGTCTCTTTCACCTGATTGTCGTTGAGAAATCTCAGATTTTATTGTAGTTTTTGCATGTTCAACATGGATTAAGGGTCGAAAATTGGATGAACGAGTACTTATGTCCTTTCGATTTCTTACAAGGTGAGTCGTTGTTGCCCATAACACGCTAGCATTCTGATAATGAATGCTGATTGGTTAGTGATGGACTGACTACGACCAGAGATCCCGCTTGATGGCATCCGAAGTGGAATCATAATGTCAGAGCATTAGCCATTAGAAACAACATTAGCAAGCCAAAACTCTTTCTAGCATGTGTATTGACAGGGGGAGCCTAACCTGTCAGCTGTGTTGTCGATGCCTCGAGAGAGAAAAGAAAGTGACCGAGCTTGCCGTAATACGGTATCTCTGGTCGTACAATGTGTATGACGTCTCTGACATTGTAAAAGTATTTTTAGAACAAAAAAACGACTTAAAAATGGTTTAACACCCAGCAGTTAGTATGTTTTTTGGCTCCCCTTTCGAATTCCAAATTAAAATTACTAGAAAAAAATGTATATCCTGAGAAAAGTGGATTTTTAGGGGTATAGCTCCATAGACCTCCATTCATTCTGCACTCGACCGTTAGCGCCATCATATGGAATTAGTGTGGAACTGCAACCAGTTCAGAACCCGGAAGTATCCAGAGATGAGAAATTCTCTGCCTCCTCTTTCATTCAGGCGTTCTCTTTCCTCTGAGATATCTTTCTCTTTTTTCTCTTTCTTCCTCTTGAATACAATTTTTCTGTCCCCTTGGTAACCCTCATGATCTCACTTTCTTTATATTATACTCTGTTGCCTGAATAATTTTATTAAAAAGTGTTGCTTTGATTTAATTTATTTATATCAAATGTAACATTGAGCAAATATCTTGACCCCATCAATGAATTTGTTTACAAATGTACCTTCACATATATTCAATAAATGTTTTTAATCAATGAACTTGATAAAAAATATACACTGTCATTTTCCCATTTCATGCAGTTTCAACCTTTTTTCTTCCTGGAAGTGTTTCGTTGTTGAAGCAGAAAGGAAACACATCAGAAAGGACTGGCTCCTACTGATAGGTATGCGATCTTACCCTGCTATAGTCTGGCTTTAGCTAAGTGAGGGGGAAACATGAACATGATTGGCAGTGTTAGCCACTTTTCAGACTTGTGTACATCCCGTCGCCTGCAGACCCAGACGGCTCTAGGTTTCACAGACATGGCTAGCGTAGCCTCTCAGCATTGGAAAACTGACTACGTGGTGCTTCTGCACTAGACAGCAGAGGGACAGGGGCTGCTTCAATAGGAGGTAAGAGATACCCAGCTCCAGGCATCAGCAGTCCAGGCTCCATAGTACCACAGACAATGGACCTAGCTCTCACTACCTCCCCTCCTCTCTTTTGCTCTCTGTCTCTTGCACCCTTTTCTTTAGTTCTCTATCTTTCTCTGTCTTTTGACCCGATCTACACTTGAGTGTAGTGTCCCTGACAAAGTGGGCAGTAATGGAAACTTCCCGGACGTGACGTAGGCAGTAAAGGAATGTGAATATGAGCAGTCAGCTGGTTAGTTACTTTGAAGAGGCAGGGTAGACGGATGTGAATAGAGACATGTCTCTGCTGCTCACTTGTGCTTGGATCACCAAAGCGCATTTTAAAACCAAACGTAAACATGGCCTTGGAGGGTGACAGGGAAAGTGCAGTGAACAGTTTCACCACTGGGTGGAGCTAGTCATCACTCATGTAGAGAAGCTATCACACTCCTCATCATTCATGTAACAAACCAGTTTCCTATTGTTCCTCCCCCAGTTTTGGCATTAATGACAAGTATATCTTACATTAACCCTGCAGGTCACATTGATTCATGCTTTCAATTTCAACAACACTCCTACACAGTTTTGTTCAATTTTGTTCCTCTGGCTCAGGTATATGTGTTGTTGGAACTACGGTAACACAAACAACAGCTGCCTCACTTCAACAGAATCACCTACCTAGTGTTTGTGTGTGTTCGTACATGTGTGTGTGTGTGTGTGTGTGTATTTATGGACATAGTGTTACTGAGCCACCATCACTGCAGAAGTCTGCTGTGTTAATAACATGGTATCCTGGTATCAGACACAACATCTTGTTGACACCAGACTTGGCGGCCTTTATTACCTATGGCAGGAGAACTTCAATAAGTTCCTCTGCTGTACTCGCTACATGCTTTGGGTCAGCAGGTCCTCAGCTAAGTCTACTTAGCAATAGACCAACGCAATACTTAACAGACCAACGCAATGGATCAGACTAGATTCGCGCTAGCCCCACCCACTGACTTTGATGGGCGAGTTTGACAGATATCACAATTCATGAAGCACTGCAACACGTTTTTGTGAAATGTAAATGTATTATGCAATCGAATTGTTGTGAAATGTAAATGTATTATACAATCGACTGGGGGCGCTGTTTAATTCATGACACATTTAATAACACATTTATGTATTTAATACTTATTTTAATGAATGAATGACACATTTAAGTAATTATTGAATGGTGTATTTATTTACTTAATGGTGTATTTATTTAATTCATTGTGGCACTTTTAGTCCTCCATTGTAATTAACTGTAGCCTATGCATTGACTCGGTAGCAATCCCCACGCCGATTGTCTCTACACTGCTACAGCCGCGTTGTTTTTTCTGGAAAATGTGCTCAGATTGACCATAAACACGTATTAAAACTTATATCTGAAGTTTGGTGAAAGAGGACAACGTTTTTTGTCGCCTTGGTGCCATGGTGGATCCTGGTATCGGAGCTCCACTGACGTTGGCTTTCAACGCCCGCGGTCCAGAAACGCTGCCCCTCCCTCCCTCAGTTACAACGCACTCAATTCTAACTAATATATTTTTAAGACGGCTACACAAATGATACATCATTGGAAAGCTACGATTCTTGTGCTTCCATTGAAATAAACATTTTCAAGATAAAGTCGCAACAGCAAGTACATTTAACGTCTTTGTCCGGTCACGAATATATATTCAACGCCAGACGAATAAGTTTTACTCACCCTCAACAGTTCATATATGGTCATGGTATGCAAACAAGTCCATAAAACTTGGTCTGGTTACATTCCCAAAGGTCCAAAGTATCTAACCATGTCAAATAGTTCATCCAAATACCATATATTACATTCATATATAGCTATTATCCTTTGTTTCATTATGCTGCATTATGGTTTCCAATATAGTATTCTCGAAAGGAAGACATCAAAATGTCCGTTGAACCCTCCCCTTTCGATTGACACCAAGATTGACCCAATCAGAGCTTCCATGCCCTGTCGACAGCCCTCTAGACAGCCAACTGGGTCTGTGCGTCCCGCCCTGAAATGAGCTTGTCAGGCTCTGAAATGAGCTTGTTAGCCTTGTAGCTAAAGAAATGCTGCAAATGCTAATACCCAACATGCCAAGTTTCTGTGGAGCCTTCGAAATAAAAGTATATTGCGCAATCTGGTTGACAGAATCAGTGTTCTTTGTGCGCCAATCCTGGGAATCAGATAAAGCACTCCAATGTGTTCATAATTCAGTTTTTGTGTTTCAGTAATACTAATGAGGGATTTAGCTATTATATATGATAGTTCTAAGTACCACCTTTCATTAGAGATAACAATTATGAAAAATAATACCTTTTTATTTGACCTTGGTTCAAAGGGTCATTTTGGAGTCTCCAAAAGGCCCTTTTAGAAAAATATAAACATATATGTAAAATATGAATATATTGTGGTATTATGTTTGACTTTTGATTTGAATTGGGTAAGGCTTCAACCTGTGGTCCAAAGCTGTGTTCCAGCTAATACCTACCACCTCTAGGCCTCTTTAGGCTTCTGTTTTCAAAACAAAAACTAGGCGGAAATAGAAACTTTCACTTTCCTTGTGTTTAAGCTGCTATAACTCAACACCAGTAGGACTGACAGGGGTCCAGGTGTCAGCTTTCAAAAGAGACTATTATGCATGTACTCCAAATGGTTCAAGAACAGCTTTCAATTTACTTTGGGTATGCTGTTTAGGCGTTTTTAGGCACATTTAGCAGGAATATGAAAAGGTTTTAATAGTTTGCATGCCCGCGCTTAACTCAGAGTGGACGTACTCCGAGTTGACTAAACAAATTCAAATCAGCTTTTCTGGAACCGAAAGTCGGAGTTTCCCATTTTAAAGGGGTAATTGACTGGGTTTTTGGGGTATTTCACTTTGTTCCTTAAGGTCTCAGAATAGGGTATATAACATTGGTTGGGGGCGAAAATGGCCCGGGTGCTGTTCTATGCCCCCTGTGCTTCTGTGAAATTATTCCGGGAAAAAACTGTAGGTTTTCTCCTTTTATGGTATGCTCATGAATATATAAATCTCGCTGATTGGTTGGTTTTTAACGAGTGAAGCTGTGGAGCAAAAACGTAACAAGGCCAACAGCACTCACTGAAACATCAAAGGTGGAGACTTGAAATAAAAACTTGCAAATAAATTGTGTCTACAAAACACTGTTTTCAACAGATTGACTAGATATAATTTAAAATGTTAACGTTAGTTGTTTCCACTTCTGTTGTCGAAGCAAACTGGATCGACTTAGATGGGTAACGTTACAGTTCGGCAACCAAACTATATTGTGATTGAACTCAGCTTCAGTTACCTAGACATCTTTCTGAAACATAAAATAAAAAATAACCTGACAAAGATCTGGACAAACATGCATCGTGAATTGTAGATTTACATGACAACACAGGTTATTTATTTGAATGAAACACTGTCAGGAACATGAAATAACGCGTTAGCCCCATTGCCAATTAACTAGGCTAAATCATCACACATTCTACCTATGCTCTTGCGTTAGCAAGCTAAAATAGTTGACATGCCTACAGTCCAGGGTCCTCATGTATAAAGGATTGCGCAGGTTTCATACCAGAAGATGGCGTACGGCCAAAACTCGAAAAGTACCTACGCACAGAAATATTCAGATTTATAAAACCGGTCGTACGCCAGGTCCTGCGCACCTTTCCTTTATAAATCACAATCAACGTGAGATTGACCGCACGTGAACGAGCCACTGACCCCGCCTTGCCTACTCCCTTAAATGAATATGCAGATGGACTATAAATGCGCTCCTGAGGCAAAAAAAAATCTGAATTACCGTACTTCTTCAAATAAACGCCACCCTCGAATAAACGCTGCACCAAAAATTAACGTTATTTAATAAACGCTGCGGCGTTTATTTGAATACGTACGGTAAACTGTCTAAACACGCAAAAAATAAAACTTTCACAGACTGTAAGATCAAGGTTCTGACAACAGAGGTGGAGGCGAGAAAATGTGTCCTGTTTGGCGGCCTGTCATCAGGTATTAGCGACAAAAGAAAATCGGTGGAGTGGAAAACTGTCACTATTGCGACCTTTCTTGTTTTTCACCTGTAGCACTTTGAGATTTAACTAAAAAGTGCATTACAAATACAATCATTATTATTATTATAGGGCCGTAAATGCTGTGGGTTCCGAGAACCGGACCATGGCAGAAAGTAAGAAGAAATGGTCCGATGTAAAATTTGAAAGTAAGAAACGAGTGGTGGCGCATGGTAACAGCATGGCAGCTTTTATAGGGTTAGCTCGACATGGATTTCCTGACTGACTTTGCTGTTCGTTTGACACCCTCAAATTGAACAGAAGTTATTAAGTGGTGGCGGATTAAACAGCCTATAAATCATTTCCCGTTTTGGCATTTTGATGTGATCATACATTATTGATCAAACTGTATTTTTTACGTTTTTTGAATAGTCAACGTCATAGAAGTATGACAGTAGGCCTAACCGTAGTGGAAACTTTATTTTGTAATGTTTGGTGAGTTTCGGCACTTTTCATTTAGAATTTGCCATGTTACAGAGCCAGACAAGACTTTGATCTTTATACATCACACGTGTGCGTGGAAACCAGCTTACGCAAGCTTTTAGTGCGTACGCAAGCTTTATACATGAGGCCCTAGGTGTTTTCGCTATCTATCTGTTCTTGCGTTCCTTGCAAATCAGTGTTAATAAAAAGCAGATGAATTAGAGTCTAGCTAATATTGACTCGACGGGTATGGCTGATGTTTGTCTATACCGTAGCATAGAATATCCCTGTGAAGTTCGACACTCAATTACACATTTGCTCGAACCATTTCACCAAGGGTGGTTTTGAAAACCTGGGACAATGTAAAGCAGGATTTGCTATGAAGCTGTTGCTGAAAAGATGTTCATCACAACCGCAAGCTGTAGTATGATTTTGACAGTAACAGTTATTAGCAATGCTAACGTATCCTTTATCTAGCACCTGCCTTTCTCCAGTTCTTTCAAATAGATAATCTAGGTGTTAGCAATAGGCTAGACTGCTATTCGTTTTCAGGCTATTTTTTCGGAAGCTTCCCTTCTAATGCCGAGTACAGCTAGTCTAGCTAGAATCATTTGCTAAGTAAGGAATGTTGATGTGTTTTAAAATGTATTTAGCATTCTGCCTATGCTAGATACAGGATACGTTAGCATTGCTAATAGGCTAACTGTTAGCGACAAAATCATACTTACAGCTTGCGTTTGTGATGAGCATACGGGAACAGCACCTCTTTTCAGCAACAGCGGCTTAACAAATCCTTCTTTAAATTGTCCAAGGTTTTCATTCAAAACTGTCTTTGGTGAAATGGTTCGAGCAAATGAATAAATGACTGTCGAACTTCACAGGGATCTTCTCATATAAAAACATCAGCCATGCCCGTCGAGTGTCTGGTTCCTTGGGAAGATAATGAAAAGTGTCAGCATTCCCAGTACAGCCTGGAACACTGCATTTACGATGGTCCCTTTTCAATACACTCAAAAAACGTTCAAACTTTCTCCTTTGTTCGCGTGGAAGTACACAGAGCAGCGAGTAACTAAACTAGTGTCTGAGATCCTGGGCCAGAACACCAGAGGTCTGGTCTGTATGAACATGTTGGGGTGTGACATAGGTGATGCTATATTTGTGACGTCACAAATACAGCTTTTTCAAAACCGATCGTTTTACAGCTGCAGTTTCAAGTAGTGAGATTTAGATAGGAAGGAGGTGTCAATGGACTTTGAGGTTCACTGTATGTCCATTTTACCCACTGAACTGTCGTTATTCAACTATGACAAGGTAAAATCAGTTTTGCAATCAATGATCCCTTTAAAGTAAATTAGATCAACTCAGAGTTCAGGGTTAGGCTAAACCTGCTACCTGGAATACCCCCTGATGTAAGAGAGGAGTAGGGAGAGAACAAAACAGAGAGGAGAGAGAGAAAGACAGAAAGAGAGGGAGGGAGGGGGAGCTCTTTTGATACATTTTGGTCAGTGAAAACTATTATTGCTTGACATGTCTGCTAATGTACGGACCCGAGGAGACTGGCACTGACTCTGCCTGATGCTTTGTGGCATTGTCTGTGGTGTTTGCCATTTTACAGAAAAGTCTGAAAGAAAATGTTTAGATCTGGTTTCGACATTAGTCATTTGAGTCAGTGTTCTGGATGACTCAGAACATGTCAGTAGTGACCACAGCAACTCATACTAAGATCGTATTGGTCTTGTGTGGTCTTAGTTGGGTTCAGTGTGTTATCTTGGTCATGGTGTGGTCATAGTTGTGTGGTCTTGGTTAGGGTCATGGTTATGGTGTGGTCATGGCTAGGTATATGGCTAGTATCAACAGAGATTAGACAGCAACAAAAAGTAGCGATGCTGTCGAAAGTTATAAAAATTACAAACTGAAACGCTTTTTCAGCGATTTTGAGGCAAAGAATAATGTTGATACAGACGTATAAAACTTTACTGGCTTGTTTAGTGTAGTACCTCAAAACTGTTAACCAGGTTTGTAAAATGTCACAGGGCTTCTTCTCTTCGTTGTTGTTGTTCTGTCTAGGTAACTCTATGATCAAACCTGTTTGACGTAGATTGTAAATAGTGTGGGATATCCTTTTAACCAAGTCTATCAGACATAAAGAACAGCCTCTAAATGCCACTTCTGGGGAAGTGTTTCTGGACATTGATATTGATAACTTGCCCTCCCATCCTTAGTGGGACGAGACGGCATGATCGCGAAAGAGAGATGAATGGATGGAGGATGGAGAGAGGGCAGGGGGTAGAGAATGGAGGAGAGAGGAGGGGACGACAGACAGACCAAGGGGACTGAATAAGCTGAGCCTTGCAGTTCTTCCAGGGTTGAAGTGGAGAGATAGAGAGAGAGAGAGAGAGAGAGAGAGAGAGAGAGAGAGAGAGAGAGAGAAAAGAGGCTGGGTACAGTGTGCATTTTCAAGGAGAGAAAGGAGGACAGCAGTTACTATATCCACCAACCGTACAGCGACAGCAATAAAGCTTCACTCCTGGCAGTGTGAGAGCCAGCCAGCTGCTCTCTCTCTCTGTCCCTCTCTCCCTTCCTCTCCTTCTAGCGTTATTTTCTTCTCTCTACCCTCCTCTCTTCGTCTCCCTCATTCTCTCTCTCCCTCTTGCTGTCTCTCATCTGTTTTATGCCTGATCCGGGGGACAATGCTGAAGTTCCGTGCGGACCGGAGGGTGAGGTAGGAGAGGGGGCTGTGGGACGGGCCAAGGCTGGGAGGAAGTTGACCGTGGTTGGGGTAGGCTGGCAGTGGGAGGGGGGGAACCAGAGGCTGGAGGTCAGACAGGACTGCAATGCAGTGTTGGAAAGAGAAAGAACAGGGATCTGTTTTATGGCTTTTATCGGTTTGTGTGTGTGTGTTTGAGAGATTAGTACAGTGGATAGTGTGTGTGGATGCATGCAGTGGTGTGTGTGTATGTGGGAAGGCTTGACTTTTTAATTAGCTTGACAGTGCTGTCACAGGCTTTGCTTAGATCTCAAGACACTTCACAGTAGAGTTGCTGAAGTATTTATGTCAGTGGTGATTTGGTCATATCTCCAGTCATAAAGTGGTAATTCACTGGTAATTTTGACGTTTTGCAGTGTGGTTCTGTAAGCAGGCAAAGCAATCTCATTTTAAATAGGTTTGTAGGTTACGCATGAATAGGCTTGCTCAGGCGCAGGACCCTCTGAGACCAAGTCACACACACATATAAACACACATATACACACTAAAGCCTTGTCACAAACACACAGACCCATAGACTGACATTCACGACATGCATGCACATGACAACATCACTCAGCAAACCTATAGAAGACGTATGAGTTAGGAAACACACCCAGCCACACACACACAGAGTGGCAGCTGCTCATCAGGGGTTTGTTCTGGTTAGATGCATACTGGGCAGAGGGACTCTGGTGTGTGTTGTGTTCTGCTGTCAGCCACTGCATGCCTGAATGTTGTGTTCTCCCATGTCCCCTGTCCTCTTTACCTATCAGAGAGAGAGAGAGAGGGGGTTCTGCTTGAACACAGCCAGTAAGAATCCCAGAATCACACCTTCTGGCTCCTACTATCATGTCTCCTCAAAATTAAAACAGTTACATGAGAGTTAGGGTTCTGGACAGAGTACTACAGAGAGGCATGAACCAACATGTGTACCTTGTGTTGTTAAAGGGAGGTGTTCATAAGCAGAACCAGGGGGTGTCTCCAATGTTGTTCTGAATCCGTTCCTTCTGGCTTAGTTCTCCAAACCTGTTCTTTTCCCTCGACGCTGCCTCCATGCTCAGTGGCTGTTATGTAAGGAGCAGGGGAGTTGAGTCCCTTAGGAAACACAGGACATTCCTGCATGGTGGCTGACGCTTCTTCAAGCTGTGCTAGGTGGTATTGTCAAAGAAATTCAAATACGAGAAACAGCATCCCCAATTCTTGTCTGAATGTCTGCACTTTCCTCTCTAGCTGAGGTCAATTGACAGTGGTTCCACAAAATAACCAAAAGAGGAGGGCTCGCCTCGCCAAAGGCAATTGGCTGGAACAGGATTGCTGTAACATACAGTAATTTGCTAGAAAATAGCGGGCTGCTCCAAATATTTGACAGTCCACTGGCACTGAGCTGTCTGTGTTGCTAAACAACTCTCAGATGGCCTCATTAGCTAAGGGGGGGGCAAATTGATAGTTGATTTATAGTATATCTTTTTTTGTTTGGTTGATAATGCTTTGTACACCCATACCATTTTAAATTAAAAACATCTTCACAAATGTTACCAGAATAAGTTTTTTAAAATCTGGAAAGAAAAGGCATTATTTTGCATTACTCAGCAACATTGTGCATAGACATGCATGAAGTGGTTGTAGATTGTAGTGTCCTAGTAAAGCAAATACTTTTAATAGATTTTTGGACCAAAACACACACCCAAACACTCCTTCACACCTTGGCTGGGTCCTGGGAGGTTATTAGATGAAGTCAAGTGACACAGATACAGAGAACAACACTTGTCCATGCAGACACAAGTAGATGATTCAAACCAGGAAGAGTTGCCTTACAAACCTTCAGCACTGCCATATGGACACCTGGAAGTGTCAGTGTCATGAACCAAGGATATTCAGTGTTCTTTAAGGCTCAGAGGGATAATATAAACAAAATGATTACATCCTATTGTAAACATAAACATCTGGTGCTGGGATTGTTTTGCCCCAAAACCTATTGGCATACTTACACCAAACACATTCTTTCTCACACACATATACGCAAAATCATTTAATAATCACCCTATTGTATAACGTATGGCTGTGGTTGGCTAGATGCTTTTGCTGTGATGTCAGAGATCAATGTGACCAATCCCTGATCAACTGGCAGTGCTGATGTACTTTTCTCTTTTCTTCCCTCCCTCCCTTCCCCCCCCCCTCTCTCTCTACATTACTCCTCTCTCTCCTCTCCAGTCAGAATGACCAGAGTAGACCAGCTGGATCATCAGTAATCCAGCTCCAGCTGGAAGAGAGTGCACACATACAGACATACCTGCAGTAAGTAATCCCACACACTCACTCACACACACATTCATACACTCACTCACGCATACACACGCATGCACACACACACACACACACACCCACACACACACACACACACAGTACATACATACCACAGTACACACACACACACACACAGTACCTGACAACAGTTCTACTACAAATACAGTACCTCATTCCTGTATATACAGTACCTAACAATTCTATTACAATATACAGTACCTGACAGTTCAACTGCAATTTACAGTACCTGACAGTTTTTCTTCAATATACAGTACCTAAAAGTTGCACAACACTACAGTACCTGAAAGTTCTACTACAACATCCCTTTGGCATTTTGCCCTACCTACGCACGCTAAGGACTGACAGTATTTGGACAGTACAGTATACTGTATTGTGTAACTTTTGTTACTTGAGTTGTTGCATTTTAGGACTTCTGCACATTTAGTTTTCTTGTTGATGTACATGTTGTATGTATAGGGTTTTAGGAAAGAAAGTACATTTGTTGTGGCATTTGTTGTTTTCTACTACAGTAGTATGTGCTGAGAGAAAGAGAAATCTGAGAAAGAAAGCACGCAGAATGGCTTACAGAAAGAGAGAGAAAGAGGGATGGGAGGAGAAAAAGAGAATCCATCTCCCCTTGTGGCCCAGTGTAATGAATAGCTTACTGGCGTGAGCAGGACTGGAAAGGATCAATAAGTGAAGCAGTATATGTGTTCAGGGCTCAAGGGCTGCTGAGCTGGGATGGATCTGGCTAGCTGGGCTGTAGTGGGTTGTAGTGGGCTTGGCTGTAGTGTGCTGTGGTGGGCTAGGCTGTAGTGGGCTGGGCTTGGCTATAGTGGGCTGTGGTGGGGTGAGCTGGGATGGGCTGTTCTGGGCTAGTCTGTAGTGGGTTGGGCTTTAGTGGATTATAGATGGCTGTGGTGGGCTGGGCTGCAGTGGGTTGGGCTTGTTTATAGTGTGCTGTAGTGGGCTGGGCTGTAGTGGGCGTGGCTTTAGTGGGCTGTGGTGGGGTGAGCTGGGCTGTAGTGGGCTGGGCTGTAGTGGGCTGGTTTGGGCTGGACTGCAGTGGGCTGGGATAGAGCAGTCCTCCTGAAGTCTCACAGGGGTTAGGAGGTAGAGTAACCCACACAATGGGATGTCATTGTTCCACTGAAAGAATGTTGTCTATCTGCGCACATGTCTGTATTGTTCACTCTCTCTCTTTCTGTGTCTCTCTGTATCTCTTATTTTCTCTCTCTGTCTCTTTCTTTCTTTCTCTGTCTCTTCATGGCTTCAGGAGTTGTGATTTGGACATGAATGGAAGGGCAGGAGGGAGAAGACCAGTAATCTCCAACACCAGCGACGTCAACTGTAACTTTAACAGGAACATGGTGTCAGACCAGTCCCCAGAGTCCCAGCCCTACACACGGGTCAGTACCAGACGCACATCTGACACGCACATCATTTTAACACAGACCTAATGACGCTGCAAAATCCATCCTGTTCCACATGCAACACTATTTCTCCACTCCTCCTCTTCTATGTATCCCTCGTCTTTTTTACATTTACATTTAGTAATTTAGCAAGCGCTCTTATCCAGAGTGACTTAAAGTAAGTACAGGGACATTCCCCCGAGGCAAGTAGGGTGAAGTGCCTTGTCCAAGGACACAACGTCATTTGCGTGGCCAGGAATCAAACCTGCAACCTTCTGATTAATAGCCCGATTCCCTAACAGCTCAGCCATCTGACTCCCTTTTGTCTTTTGTCTCCTCTCCTCCACTACCTTGCTTTCCTCATCCCTTCTCCAGGCATCTCGTACCGACAGGAAGGCTGCTACGTTTGGCAAGCGCTCCAACTCCATGCGCAGGAACCCCAAAGCAGAGGTTTCCAAACAGGGTTGGCTGTACAAGCAGGTAACAAGCACTTACTGCAACACAAGACCAAAACATTCACCCCAACACATGCAGAACCAAAACACTCACCACAACACATGCAGAAACAAAACACCCCACAATGCTTTCAGAACTAAAACACTCACCATAACACATGTGGGACAAAAACACTCACCACTAAAACCTCTTAGCGTTCCAGAGGGCTGTTCCAATGTGTTCCATAAAGGCCTCAAAAAAGCTGGGGGGTGTTCCATCAATGTCGATTAAGGAAAAGCAAGACTTATTTCGACAAGTCTCGCTTACTTCAGCAAGAGTTCCGTTCCATTAAGGTGGCCTTTATTTTAGTTCTAGCTACATAACCAAGGTAACTTCTCTCAGAGACAGAAGAAGTAATGCTTCCCTGACCAATGTTCAGCAGGCCCAGCATAGTTTATCTAGATAGATTTTATTGTCATTCTTAAAAAATATATATATATAAAAACACTTTAGCAACTCTTAAGAATGGCAATGAACACATAAGAGCAGCCTACCATCCAGTATAAAGTAGTAGAAAGGAGAGTAGTAGACTATAATAGTAGAAAGGAGGGTAGTAGACTCCAGTCTATGTAGGTAGGCCTAGACTATGTAGTCTGCTGGAATCACACACGAGGAAGCAAACTCACTGTAGCCAAGCCTTGACCACTGTTCAGTCTGTCTGCATCTCAATGTATTTGCATGTGGGACATTCTTGAACAGGGTTGGTGACTTAAAAAGGTTTAGCAGAGGCAACTATGCCAGGAAATATGAAGGGTATACCTTGCTCCAAAGCAGTACCTGAATATTATCATCAATTGTCCAGGTCATCTTGAAACAAAGAATCAAGGAGACTTTTTATTCAAATTTATTAGTATTTTAATTGTTTAAAGTGGCCTATATGTTGACAGGCCTCTTCATCCTCTATTTCTGGCTTCCCCAATGTTATAGGTGCAATATACTGTCCCCATATCCAGGCCCACTGGAAGACTCAGGGGGTGACTGCCTGGTGCCCCCAGGGTTGAAAAAGCGTTTCTAAAATCCCCTCTAGAGTAGCAAAAATGAGACCAAGTGTCCTACTGTTTGCCATTCACATTGTGAAATATGTTTAAGTGCCCAGGGTGCCCCTTAACACAATAAATGATAGTGTGCCCTCTATAAATTTAAAAACATGTCTTAATGAGATATTTTATAGTAGTGAAAATGTGATGCAGTACCCTATAAGGTGCCCTTACAATGGTCTGTATTTGACTGTTCCCGGGCCCTTACCTCCAATGGAAAATATGCTGCCCCTACATGACAGTGTCCCAAATGCTGCCCTTTCCAAAGAAGATGATTAGATGCTGTGCCCAACAGTCTCCCCTACAATGTGCCACTAGGGCATGCTTCCCCAAAGTGAGGCTGTGACGGGGTGTCGTCCCATTCCCATTGTTATACTGGTGTGAGCCCATGTCGTGCAGTAGCAGCCCTTTACATCCGCCCCTGCCCTTCAAACAGCCACAGTCTGCCACTGTCAGCCCCATCTGGACCTGTGGAGGCAGACTATGTTAACTGGAAATATGGAAATATGGGGCTCAACTGTCAGCCAGAATAGTAATAATTGGATTTGGATTCAATATGCATGCTTAATACAACAATTATATATTCTTAGTCATTCTGAGCAATTGGAAATTACTGTTCTGCCAAGCAAAGTGTGCTACAGTTTGGGTCACCTTCTGATCTGAAAGTATGTCTGGATCTGTGCAATAATACTTATTTCAATGAATCCCCATTTTAGTCATGTTTATCTTTTGCATTTTATTTTAAAGCTCATGCATTTAGCCTATCAGTTAATTAATGTGTGTGGAAAAGTTATTTGTTCAAGATGTGAAGAAACATTATTAGCCCACATCAAGTCCAAACCATGGCAATCTGCAGTGTCTTGAATTTATACATAACCTCCAAATACAATTTTCAATTTATGCCAAGTTCTTTTTTGGGCTATTATTCTCAACCTCCTGTTGAGAATATTGGCCAGTGATCATTGTCAGAACGATTTCAGACAGCTCATCAAATTACGCAAATTATCAGTAGGCCTAAATGCTGACATGCTGTTTTTGGATGCTTTTATATAGGCCTTAGTGGTCCCCTAATACTGTATCTGAAGTCTCTTTCCCACAATGAGCTTTCCTCAGGATGTGCCGTTTCTGTGTCTGTAGCTTTAAATGCTAATGAGGAGGGGAGAGCCGGGGCAAGGTGGAGGGTGGGGGTGTGCTGGCTGTGTAGAGACAACAAGGTCAAATTAGTACTCAATGTATTACTTTGTATATATTGCAGGTGCACGAAGATAGAAGATAAGCATGTTTAGTCTCTTAGATCATCCTGGTTTGCAAAGGTGCACACTCATAGTCATTTCAATGCGGGGAAAGGTGGATATCGTGCGTGCCATAGCACCAACAGTGGAACGGTTATCCAAATAACAGGGGTACAACACTCACGTTACAATGTGTGTATTCACACACACAGGTAGATGCTATCTACCTTTACATTAGCAACAGTAACTGGGCTGTTAGCTGTTGTTGCTTAATTGATTTACCACGGACATTCTCATTTTCTTATTCTCATCTGTTCAATATGTAGGCTACATTCATAGAAAATCTACTTAAATAGGCTACAACATTTAGCCTGATGCATTAAACAATGATGAACAATGATTTGATACACTAGCCTACGTTAAACGTATGGCTATGGTAGTTGCTGATTTCAAATGTTTAGGCATCAGGCATAGGCCTATATCTCAATCTAAATTATCCGAGTATAATTATCGTAGCTATATAATTGTTAACAGTAGCCTACAATTGTAAAACAAAAATAAATACATACATGTCTTCAGTTTTCCAGACACAAATACCATGTTAAAAAGTTAGACTACTGGATATGTATTGATTAATAGTAGACTATTTATTTAAAACAAGGTAAAAAAAAAGTCAATTTAGATGTGTTTAGAGGGTGTCTGTTGTTTTTTATGAACAAAGTAAAGGTCTAAAAAAGGTGAATGAGGGAGCTGTCATAGTACACGGCTTAAAGGTAACATTCTTTCTGGAAGAAGTTACGTGGCCGTGTGCATTGCTTTTTGCTGTGGTGGATTGTATGATCCATGTTTTACCTCTTGGGCTACTTAAGAATAGGGTGCAAAACTGTGCTGTCTACTGGCTGGAAGCCTCTTTCAACTAACTTTGTGTTATTGTTTATGTTGCTGATGTTGTTGTTCCAGGCAAGCAGTGGAGTCAAACAGTGGAATAAGAGGTGGTTTGTCCTGACTGACAGATGCCTTTTCTACTACAAAGGTCAGTTCCACATCTAGTATTCTCTATACACAGAGTCTGCTGTTACAATATTGTCACATTTATTTGGCATTGAACATTTGTAGTCTTATTACAATTAATTATTGTGGTGGATTGTGGGTGCGGCTTGTACACGATGCAGCTTTATTTTCCATAAAATACGGTATGTGCAATTTCATATTTGTGATACTGGAATGCAGATATGTGAATGCAGACAGTGTCATCTCATCCTCGTCCCATAGTGTCAGGAATGTGAAGGAACTTTTAAACCAAGTTGAGTGTTCCTTATTATCGTGCGTTGTGATTATTGAATAATGAGGATTACATTGTGTAGTGAGAAAATGTTGATGTTACAGTTGCTAGCAATGTCAATGATGTTACAGTCTCAGACTTTTTCAGGGGGGTATTCGAGAAACCAGGTTTAGTGATAACCCTGAGTTGGTTAACCCTTAGATGAGGCAAACTCTGGGTTTTTCCATTCCAGAATGAGAGGTAATGCAAACTGTGGGTCAGTATCCATGGTAACTGACTCAGTGAACTTAACCTGCTCCCTGGCAGATTTTCCTTAAAATATTTCTACCTTTTTTCTACCTACCCCCTCCCACTTTCTGAGCCTGATACAGTTGGCAGGGATGGGTGTCCATTCCTGGTTCAGCCGACCGATCCCGAACTAAATTGAATTTGCTTACCAACCCTTTCCGTTTTGAGTTAATGTAATGTGTTTTTGAGTTCATGTAATGTCGTTTCCCATTTGGGGGAGCGTGTCTTTGTATTGGGGGGAGGTGAGCACGTCATCTTATTTGGAGGGAGTTGACTTGTATTCGGGGGGAGCGTGTCTTTGGATTGGGGGGAGGTGAGCACATCATCCTATTTGGGGGGAGTTGACTCGTTTTCGGGGGGAGTTGACTCGTATTCGGGGGAAGTGTTTTCACTTGGCGGATGCTTTCATGTTAGTGGGTGTCATTTGCACTTCAGGGCCACCATGACGCCGGTTAAGTAGGGCTTGTGAGACAGCTCACCAAAAGAACGATGGGGAAGCCACTTGTCTAGCAGATTAAGACATGTAGATACCTAGCGAAAAGTAACCTCAACTTTCCTAGACTTAGCTACGGTACTACTGCTGAAGGGTCGCTGATATCGCATAGCGTCGTTGTTAATGTGTGATGACGTTGTGACTGTGTGTGTGTATGTGAGAGACGCGTGAGTGACAGAGTGACGGAGGGAGAGCAGGGAAAGGAAATGCAGCTGAACGAATACGCTCCGTATTTTAGACAGGGTTAAAAAAATAACATTATAACGAAGTGCAATATGTGGCGGCCGCTGTTGATTCTGTGGCGCACCGCAGTCTAGGTGTGGGAAACACTGGACAGGTGTATCTCCTGATCTTCTGGATGTTGTAGAGGGTGGATCTACCTGACCGGGAGACCGCAGCAATGTGGGCTGTGAGGGAGAGCTTGTCATCCATGGTCACCCCGAGGTTCCTGGCAGAGGATGAAGGGGTCACCTTCGAAGATCCCAGGGTGATTGAGAGATCGTGGTAGATGGAGGGTTTGGCCGAGATGATGAGGAGTTGTTTTGGCGAGGTTCACCTGGAGGTGGTGCTTGGTTATCCAGGCGGAGATGTCTGTGAGGCAGGCCTCGATCCTAGCTGAGATCCCCGGATCAGTCAGGGGGAACAACAGGTACAGCTGCGTGTCGTCTGCATAGCAGTGGTAGGAGAAGTCATGGGAGGTGATGATTGGTCCAAGCGAGGTGGTGTACAGGGAGAAGAGGAGGGGTCCAAGGACGGAGCCCTGTGGGACACCAGTGGCCTGACACTTTGCCTCCCCAGGAGACCTGGTAGGATCTTCCCGACAGGTAGGATGAGATCTATTGAAGTGCCGTGCCTGTGATGCCCATCTCAGAGTCTGGCGAGCAGGATTTGATGGTTAACCGTATTAAATGCTGCAGAAAGGTCCAGCAGAATGATGACGGATGACCTTGAAGCCGCTCTGGCAGACTGGAGGGCAGTGGTGACTGACAGGAGGGCAGTTTCTGTGGAGTGGCCAGTCTTGAAGCCCGATTGGTTGGGGTCAAGCAGGTTGTTCTGAGAGAGAGTTTGACAGTTGGTTAGATACAGCGCGTTCAATTGTTTTAGAAAAGAAGGGTAACAGTGATACCGGTCTGTAGTTCTGGAGGACAGCTGGGTTAAGGGAGGGTTTTTTAAGTAGAGGGCTAACTCTGGCCTATTTGAAGGCAGAGGGGAAAGTGCCAGAAGTAAGAGAAGAGTTAAGGACATGGAGAAGAAAAGTTATTATGGAGGGAGAGATGGTTTGGAAGAGAGGGGACTGGATCGAGGGGACAGGAGGTGGGGCGATGAGAGAGAATAAGGGGCTAATAACACACAGTGCAGTGCAGTTTGATGTGTATGGAGCTGCGTATCGTTTACCTAGGGGAACACAGGATGCACTATGAGAAGAAGGCAAGCCGATGGAGCCAGTGTGATGCTTTGCTTTTGTTCTGCTGGGAAACCTTGGGTCCTGTCATTCATGTCGATGTTCAAGTTCAAGGTGTTGACCTGGCCTCCAAATTGCCCTGATCTCAATCCAATCAAGCCTCTGTGGGCTGTGCTGCACAAACAAGTACGATCCATGGAGGCCCCACCTCGCAACTTAGAGGACTTACAGGAGTTGCTGCTAACGTCTTGGTGCTAGATACCACAGCACACCTCCAGAGGTCTAGTGGAGTCCATGCCTCGACGGGTGAGGGCTGTTTTGACGGTGAAAGGGGGACCCACACAATATTAGGCAGTTGGTCATAATGTTATGGATGATCGGTGCATGTCAGTAGGGACCTCTAGCTTTGGCATTACTCATCAATGTTGGCCAGTGTACGCTAGTTATAAAACCAATACTCTGAGTAAATCACCAGTTCATATGAAGACTGTGTGAAGAGAATATTTTGTAACAAATTCAATAAAATGGGTGAATTTAAGATGAAAAATTGATTTCTTGTATTTGAAATATGCATGCTCAGCTAAATGCTAGGTACACTCCTAGTTGATGTCTCCCTTGCTCCACAGTTCTTGGGAGCAAGCGATCTTGGGGACACGCACACACATCCAAGGCTTTCTGGGAAGGGTGGATTGACTTTTAAGAAGACATGCTGTGGCTAGTTTGGCCACAGATAATGCTACTGCTAACAGAAACAGAAGGTCTCCTTCTCCAGATAGGTGGGCCGAGCCCGCGTATCTGTTTTAGTTTTTGTCCCCGTCGATGGAGGAGTTGGATTTTTTATATTGTCGTTGTTTTTTCTTAAAACATTTTCATTAGTTGGCACATCCAATTCTTGCAATTTTTTTCTGTAGCTTAGTTTAAAGTTAGCAACTTTATCAGGCAATCGTTTCAACTACCTAAACTCTCCAACCAACCAGAACTTGTGTATCATCTTGTTAGCTAATCGAATGGTTTGTAACAGGATCAGCTGATAGTAAAAACAACCTAAGTGACCATGCGTCAAGTAGCTTGCCTAGTAAGCCTACAAGTCTCTACACCACAATGGTAGGTCAGTTGAGCTTAAATACTTGCTTTCCGTGTCACTCTCTGTCTTTCATTTACTTTATTTTCTTCATTTTTTAAATCAGTGGCGGTGATTAAAACTGTTGGGCACTCACTGATACTGAAGATTTAGCTGGCTAAGCTCAAAAAACACAAAAAAATATGACAACATTATTGCAACGAATACCATAATATGTAGCATGTTGAAAGTGTTTATGTAGTCTTGCGTCTTCCTGTTGTCGTGTTTAGTGGAGACTTATAATCGACACTGGCTGACCCTGAATGGGGTAGCCTAGAATCAGAATCAGAAAGGGATTTATTGGCCATGAAAATTTGCACAGACAAGGAATTTGCTTTGGCAGGAAGGTGCATACAATAAACATATAGTAACCTTAAATTTAAATATGTGGACTATCTATACTAATTGGGTGTGCTCTAGGCTTCGCCAGAGCCAACCTTTGTTATCTCACATATATATTTATTATTATTTTTTCCCCCCTAATCAATATTTGGACTACATAGAAAACAACAGTGTCAAAAAGTTTAGTCTTGGTCCCGATTGATATGGCATTACTTTTGTTTACGTTCCATTGCACAGTTTAGGAGGATACAACGTTTTTGTGGCATAAAATTGATTTTGTCGGCAAAGGGTAGACTACTCAGTTATAATAGCCTACGTCACAGCGTCGGAACATGTTAGCAACGACGCATTAGATACGACGTGCATAGAAGACTGTTGCACAGCAAGGATGGTATCGTGCCGCCCCCCTAGCATCCCTCAATATTTTGATTACTTAGAAAACGTCATGTCAAAAGTTGGTAGCCATTGAGTTGCTTGTCTTTTTATTTACCTGGCTAACTTGCTAGCCACAGTCACTGACGCTACTAACGTCATGAAACGCACGTGACTACCTCTAGCAGAACATTAGTTTAGCAGCTTGTTAACTTCTGGGAGATAGCTAGGCTATAGCTTTAACGCTACTGCAAGGCAGCTACAGAAACGCCACAAGCAAAGATGCCAGGGTGATAACTATTTACTCATTTTACTTTGTGATATGATAGACAATTGTGAAGTGAAATGTACAATATAAGATGATATTATTGAGGAACTACATCTACTTTGGGAAACGGTAGTCTACTATTTCACTGAAGCATTAGCATCATGACATTAGCCTATGTTGCCCGGGCAACACATAGGCCTACTACAGCGGTCTATGATGCATCTGTTTTCAATCGTTAAAATAAACATTACTCACAAATACATTTTCGTTGTAGGATTTATTATGACATTAGATTACAAGTAAACGATTTGTTGGTGAAATAATCATTACCTGTGATTTCAAACCAGTACTGCAACGCTGTAGCCTACGCGAGACACTGTGTAGCTAACAAAACATCCACAGCTGTTTACAGTAGGAAGTCAAACGGCGACAGAACATGTTCGGCACTCTCTTAAATCAAAAGTATTTCAATAGCTGAAACTGTCTGACTACTAACCCGAACGTCATTGACACAGCCTTAACGTCAATCTGTTCATGAAAGCAATATTTAATTTCAGCCTAAACCGTACAACGGAACGTTCAACCAACGATCGCCACCAAGACGAACACTGTAGTAGCTCTATACAATTTACCGGGACAGCTTCTCCACAAAGGGCTATATCGCATTTTGCGTTGTTACTGACAATGATCGCTATTGAGCTTTTTATGCATGAGCGATTTTCCACTAAATAAATGTAAAGCTTATTTACGTTTTTGGGGGCATGTCATAAGTTAGCAGACAGAGCTACTGTTTGAATCGCGATTCCATCTGAAATATTTCCAGTGATAACGTTGTTACAGTAGCTTCTTTCCAAGGGTGTTCTTAATGAATTATTATGCAATAGACTATGAGTAGGCTAAATGCTTGAAAATATCACTAGAATTTAAAGGGACGGACAAGCAGGCACACCCTCACAATTTCCCCAGAAATTGTATGCTCTCTAGTTATCTATACTATATATCTATACTATCTATACTAAAGTGGAATTAGAATTAAAATAAAATATACAATAAAATATAAGTTGCCTAATTTACAATATAAAAATACAAATATGACAAAAAATACAAATGTACAAGATGCAGTAATGTAGTGCAGAAAGCAATGTGTTTGCAAGTGATCCCCCACAAATGTGGTGCACTTAGATTGTAACAGCAACATTTATTTTTCAGTAGGTTATTTGTATACACTGACCCGACTGTACATCTTGCCATACAAAATACAGAATTTCCTACACACCTTCTGTTAGGAAAACCTTCTCCAGAGCTGCATTTTCACTCCTCTTACATGCTTTAGCTATATTTGTTGTGTTGGGGAAGTTATTGTGGCACCCTTGTGAAATCCAACATTACCTAGCATATGGTTCAGGCAGGAGGAAGTCGTATGCAAAAGTTTGGGCACCCCTGATAATCTCCATTACTTTCATCTATAAATGTTGGGCGTTTGGATGAGGAACGTCTTTGTCATATATATACACATACGTCATGGACAGTGATATTTAGCCGTGAATAAGGTTTATTTGATAAACAGAAATATGCCATACGCATCATAATAGAATTAGACACTTGCATAATTTGGGCACCCCAACAAAAATCACATTAATATTTAGTAGAGCCTCCTTTTGCAAAATAACAGCTTCTAGACGCTTTTTATATCCTCTGATGAGTGTCTGGATTCTGGATTGAGGTAATTTGGACCATTCTTTCCTTACAATACATCTCCAGTTGAGTAAGGTTGATGGGTGCCTAGCGTGGACAGCCCGCTTCAAGTCACCCCATAGATTTTCAATTATATTCAAGTCTGGGGACTGGATGGCCATTCCAAAACATTGTAGTTGTTCCTCTGCATAAATGCCTTAGTGGATTTGGAGCAATGTTTCGGGTCGTTGTCCTGCTGGAACACCCAACTGCGCCGTAACTTCAGCTTTGTTACAGATTCTTGAACATTATTGTCCCAGAATTTGCTGTACTGAGTTGAATCCATACGACCTTCAACTTTAACTAGATTCCCAGTTCCTGCACTAGCCACACAGCCCCACAGCATGACGGACCCCCCCACCAAATTTACTGTGGGCAGCAAGTGTTTTTCTAGGAATGCTGTGTTCTTTTGCCTCCATGCGTAACGCCTCTTGTTGTGACCGAATAACTCCCATCTTTGTCTCATCAGTCCACAGTACTTTGTTCCAAATGAGTCCTGGCTTGTTCAAATGTAGTTTGGCAAACCTCAAGCGAGCCTTTTTTGTGGCGCGTGTGCAGAAAAGGCTTCTTCCGCATCACTCTCCCATACAGCTGTTCTCTGTGCAATGTGCGCTGATGGTCGAGCAATGCACAGTGACACCATCTGCAGCAAGATGACCTTGCAGCTCTTTGGAGGTGATCTGAGGGTTGTCCTTGACCATTCTGACCATTCTTCGCCTTTGCCTCTTTGTTATTTTTCCTGGCCTGCCACTTCTGGCCTTAACAAGAACTGTGCCTGTTGCCTTCCATTTCCTAATGACATTCCTCACAGTGGAAACTGATAGCTGAAACCTCCGGGATACTTTTTGTAGCCTTCCCCTAAACCATACTGGCTGAACAATCTTTGTTTTTAGATCATTTGATAGCTGTTTTGATGCCCCCCATTTTGCCACTGTTCAGAGGAGAATCAAAGAGAAGCAAAACTTGCAATTGGCTAACTTAAATACCCTTGCTAATGATTGAATGCACCTTTTTATGTATTGAAGGCTTAACGAGTTAATCAGCCTAACTATGTGTTGCAGTTAATCAGCATTTAGTAGCAGAGGTATTCAAATCAATAAATGATACGGGTGCCCAAACTTTTGCACAGCCTTTTTTCACATTTGATTTAATTTCACACAACTAAATACTGCTACACCAAATATCTTTGTCTGGAAAACACCCCAGCACTCAGTGTTAACTAGAAAAGTAATATTACAATATTATATTGATCTTTTTGGTGAGACGGAATTATCATGCAAGCCTCAGAGGGTGCTAACATTTTTGCATACGACTGTCATATATGTTCATCATGTTATGATACATACTGGATGTTTGTTCTAAGGCAGGGTCTGGGGTACTAGTCTGATATAAATCAGAAACACTGGTATTAGAGTTTTTAATAGTAGAATAAAATAGCAGTGCTAGAAGCTTTTGAAAATAGATCAGTCCACTAATCTATTCGTTCCTGATCATGTTCTGTTAATGCTAGTTATGGCTAGACTTACATGTACACATGATGTCCTAATAAGTAAGATGATAGAAACGTGTTTGTTTCCATTGGGTTTTCTAGTACAGTTATAAAAACTCATAGTTATCTTACTGAGTAGGAGGGCCATGTCTGTGAGGTTGTGCCTGGGGTTTGCAGGAACATCTGTATTGCTGTTGGCTTGACCATCAGCACATTGTGGGACCTGTGTTCACAATACAAAATAACTTTGTCATTATATCTGCAATCGTTGTCAATCTCATTGTAGAGCGTTTGCCTGCAGATTAAGTGGTCCCAGTTCAAATTTCCCCTTGTACGCGTTCCTTGAGGGATTTTTTTTATCCCCTGCTGATTTTATACGTTTGCCCACTGACAAATGATCAATCTATAATTTTTATGATATGTTTATTTGAACATGAGAGACAGAATAACACTACAAGATCCAGAAAAGCGCATATAAAAATGTTTATAAATTGATTTTAATTTTAATGAGTGAAATAAGTATTTGACCTCCTCTCATCAGAAAGATTTCTGGCTCCCTGGTGTCTTTTATACAGGTAACAACTGAGATTAGGAGCACTCCCCACTCCCTTTAGAGTGTGCTCATAATCTCAGTTTGTTACCGACTCGCACGTCCACAGAAGCATCTATCAGATTCCAAACTCTCCACCATAGCCAAGACCAAAGAGCTGTCAAGGATCTCAGAACAAGATAGTAGATCTATGCAAGGCTGGAATGGGCTCAATACCATCGCCAGCACCTTGGTGAGAAGGTGACAACAGTTGGTGCAATTATTCGCAAATGGAAGAAACACAAAAGAACTGTCAATCACTGTCAGGCTCCATGCAAGATCTCACCTCATGGAGTTGCAATGATCATGAGAACAGTGAGGAGTCATCCCAGAACTACACGGGAGGATCTTGTCAACGATCTCCAGGCATCTGGGACCATGGTCACCAAGAAAACAATTGGTAACACACTACACTGTAGACTGAAATCCTGTAGCGCCCGCAGGTCCCCCTGCTCAAGAAAGCACTTGTACAGCCCGTCTGTTTGCCGATGACATCTGAATGATTCAGAGGAGAATTGAGTGAACGTGTTGTGGTCGATGAGACCAACATCGAGCCATGTTGGAGGAGGAGGAATGCTGCCTATGACCCAAAACCACTATCCCCACCTTCAACACGGAGGTGGAAACATTGTGGGGTGTCTTTCTGCTAAGGGGACAGGACAACTTCACCCGCTTCAAAGGGACGATGGACGGGGCAGTGTACCGTCAAATTTTGGTGAGAAAATTGACTTCCCTTAGCCAGGATTTGAAAATGGGTCGTGGATGGAGATTCCAGTATGACAATGACCCAAAACACACACGGCCAAGGCAACAAAGGAGTGGCTCAAGAAGAAGCACATTAAGGTCCTGGAGTGGCCTAGCCAGTCTCAAGACCGTAATCCCATAGAACAAATCTGTGGAGGGAGCTGAAGGTTCGAGTTGACAAACGTCAGCCTCGAAACCGTAATGACTTGGAGAATATCTACAAAGAGGAGTGGGACAAAATCCCTCCTGAGATGTGTGCAAACCTGGAGGCTGACTATAAGAAACGTCTGACCTCTGTGATTGACAACAAGGGTTTTGCCACCAAGAACTAAGTCATGTTTTGCAGAGAGTTCAAACACTTATTTCATTCATTAAATGCAAATCAATTTATAAAAATGTTGACATGCGTTTTTCATAGATTTTTGTTGTTGTTATTATGTCTCTCACTTTTCAAATAAACATATCATTAAATGATAGACTGATCAAAACCCAGTGGGCAAACTTATACAAAATCAGCAGGGGATCCAAAAAAGAAAATCCCTCACTGTATGTCCCTTTGGATAAAAGTGTCTGCTAAATGAATACATCATTTTAAGTGTTTACACTACTTTGTCTTTAGAGCATGATTACCTGTGGCGAGTGGCACAACTTTGTTTAAAACACTTCAGACTATCCCGTCTGAACACATACAGGAGAACTAGAACCAGCAGGACCAGGATGGGTACCACTAACAGGAAGAAGATTAGCAAGCCGTCCCTGAGGAGTAGTCTGAGAACAAAGATCAAGGTCAGCGAAGATCACTGACCAACAAAGATCAAAGGTCTGTGAAGATGACTGTGACCAACAAGTCATGAGTGATACTTTACATGCAAAATACACATATCAATGAAAAATGTTATGCATAACTTTAAAAACAGACATGGTTTGGCCTACCTATCTGAGCAGGACCACTGTCTATGCTGCCTCCTCTCCCTGACCTGTCACAGAGGGGAGGGGCCCAGCCATCATTACAGTGGCAGTGCCCTTCGTCGTTACACACCTGAGGAAAACCCAGAATACACAGATAAGTTAGCCAGGAAATCACAAAAAATCAAGACTGTCATCAATGCATACTGTGCAGTACCGTACAACAAAACTAAACTAAAAGTAAATAATATATATATTTAATTAATAGATCTATAAAAACACAAAACAAGTCAAACTAACCACACAAAATTTAGAACAACCTAATATAAGCCCAACGTTTTTTTTGTTATAACAACCATTTTTTTTATTTTTGTTTTACCTGTAACAAAATAAAACAATAAAATAAAAACGTCTCCCCTCAAACAATGTGCCTCTCACCCCACGACCATTACAGGTGTTCTGGTCATCGCAGTTCAGTTGTGGCAGCAGAGCCGTGGCGTTCACACACTTGAAGTCAACGCAGGCCTGTTAGAATTGAAACATCTCACTGACTTGTTTCAACCAATATGTGGACATGGCTTTGTCAGTATTGTTAGAAATCGTTTTGTAGTGACACACACCTTTTCCTTGTCACAGAGACTCCCTTCATTCACATAAGCAGGGTCCAGCACATCAATTCCGAGGTCGAAGTCTGCGTTCACACACGAAGACCCCCTCAATCACTTGTATGCTGACCTGCGCACCAGGAGGGGGATTGTTGGTGTCTACATTGGTGCACTGAACCTTTCCACACATGGCATTGCTGCAGAAAAGGAGATGACATCATTCATTATTCCATCGTTACAGTAAATGCACTCACTGCTTGTCATTTACAAGAAAGCCACTGTGCACTCCACTGGATGGATTGAGTTAGTTTTAAGAGTTTAGTGGTTTGCTCAAAGGCACATCGGAAGGATTAAGGCAGGGGTGTCAAACCCTAGTCTTTGAGGGCCGCTGTCCTGCATGTTTTAGATGTTTCCCTGCTCCAACACACCTGATTCAATTAAAGGGTTGTTATAACGACCATTCATTCGAATCGGGTGTGTTGAAGCAGGGAACATCTAAAACATGCAGGACAGCGGCCCTCGAGGACCAGGGTTTGACACCCCTGGATTAAGGCTAAAAATTAAGGACTGACACAGACAGTAGCTACACATCAATTCCTGCGGACTTTAAAGTGGTGAGGTGGGGGCCCGGACCAGTGACCCTAAAATGTCAAGAGGGTCCTCAACCCCTACCTAGCTACAAGGCATTCAAAGGCCTTCTTACCTCACACTACACTTGATATAGTCTCCTGTGCTGGTTATCCCACAGTTACCAACAAATCCCCCTTTGTGTTGGCATGTTGAAAGCAAATATCTGCTGCCTTCGTTGCACCTAGAAGTCAAACTAGAGGTTACAAATGCTTCATCACGTCCTCAAAAGATCTTTAGACAGTAACAAGAGAGCAGTAAGTGCTTCAAGTTATACATGGAATTACCTTTATCAAATAGATGTTCGCACTGGTAGTCATATGTCTGACAACGACCCTCATAACAGTAAGCTGCATTGCTCTCACAGGTCCGGCCATCCATAATGTAGTGGTCAGTGGGACAGAAGGCAGACTTCCCATTGCAGAACTCAGGCAGGTCACATGAATTTACAGAGCCTCTGCATGGTGTTCCTGAAACGCTGACCTAAAACACAACAATACAGAATTTACACATGGTACTGTATCAGAATTTAAGAACAACTTGAGACACATCTATGGCTATGTTATCAATTATGTATAATTTTTCTCATTTATACAGTATTTCTTGGGTACAGATACAGACTCACCTGGCAGTTGTTGCAGCAACTTCCTTGAGCACAGGAAGACCCCCTGGTGAACTTGCAGGTAGCTGCATTACAGCACTTATTTGTGCACACCTATAAAACGATAGAAAACACAAAGCTGTCCCTGATCACAATGAAACTAAGTAGCTTCTAGATGATTAATGATTCACTAAGTCACACCTTCATAACTGTCTGTGTCTGAGCTCATGTTTCGGCATGACACATGTGCCCTATTGTTCTGTGGTAAGTTGTACCTCTGGTGAGTCACAGTCACACTGCTCTCCCTCCTCCAGAATGCCATTGCCACATTTAGCCACGTTGACCACATCTGACAACAAGGGCTGGTTCTTCAGACACACCCCGCCTCCACGGAGAACTAATCTCTCAAAATCGGTGCCGCTGCACTTACTAAAGCTGGTGGAACCGCTGAGAAACAAAAGAATAAAATGAAAAACTCTGCACAACCAATTTTTGTCACATGTGAAGATAAGATAGATTTACTATGAAAAAACTTAAATCATTTTTCAGGTTGAGGTTTATTGATTTTTTTACGTGGCAAAGGCATGCATGATACAGCTGCTTCCATTGCAAGAGCAGGAGCCCATTGTCATGGTTCATTCCTAGGTTGTGGCCCAATTCGTGAGCCACCACAGTGGAGAAGTAGGGTAGACTGTTGTCTCTAAACTGTTGAGAGGATTTTGTTGAAGGTATCACTGAAAGTTGTTTAACACATTTGCCACAGCATTTTCGTTAAAATATTTACACAAAGGGTACACAGCAGGAATCTGTGGAATGTTAAAATCCCCAAAGGCATTGCACTGTCATGTCCTAACCTAAATGCCTAACCTGTTCCTCTGTTATTCATGTTGTCTGGGATAACAATTGGCACTGTTGCCATTTAGAGTTGCTCATGAATATTGCAGATGGTATCGGTTTTCTGACAGGACCATAATATCAAATAGCGCTAGAAGTTAAAAAGTAGTGTTGAACTGACCACGTTAATTCCTCCAGAGTGTGCCACTGAACACACTGTTCCCACAAACGCCATTCCCAGGATCCCACCGTTATATGGAGAAGGTAGACCACTGTTGAAACAAAATGTGAAATGTAAGACAGAGTACTGAGTAGCCTATCAGAATGAAAACATATTTTTGTGCTTAAGATGAGACCTCAACTATGTAGCACTTTTGTAACTCAGGCCTCAAGTGAATATTTATTATTCATAGAAAACACTTACACAATGAGGTGACCGGCATCATTCCTTTTCTTAGGCAAGAGAGTCTCCTTTCTCCAGGTCACAAACTTCCTCAAAACTTCCCCAGCAGAACCTTCCACGTCAAAAGGATTCCCGGTTTTAAATATCTCCAAAGCAACCAAAACCACCCAGATATTCAGCTGCTTGTAGTACTGGAATCATACATTCAAAAACCAATAATAATAAAAAAGAGTATATAACTTCAGTAAATCATCAATGAATCAGGAAATAATGACACCATGTGTATTGGGTGTGCCACGACTGTGTCGAGCACATCCTTTGTTATCTCACATATATCTTATTCTTTTTATTCTTTTTGCCCCCCTAAGGCTCGGTCAATATTTGGACTACATAGAAAACGTTGGTGTCAAAAGTTTTGTCTTGGTCCCGATTGAGTTGCTTGTATTCAAATGTTCGTTCACAGTTTAGGACCATACAACGTTTTTGTGGCAAAAAGTTTCTTTTGTCGACAAAGGGTACTCAGTTCTAGCCTACGCCACTACGCTGGAACACGCTAGCAACGACGCATGGATAAAACGTGATAGAGACGTTCTAGCACTCAAATTGGAGTTTAGATTACACTGGACAACAACATGTTTGCACTGGAGATGTGTAGAGCGATTTAGACTAATTTGGGTACGCTGATTTCAAAAATCATAACCGTTTTGCGGTATCACGTCAGGATTTTGAGTTACAGAAATACTCCCATTGCATAGAAGTCAAGATTTCAATAAACATTTACAAAAATTAATTTATTCATTTATGTCATCATGAATGCTTCAATTCCATATGTCTTTAACATGCCTATTTCGTAAGAGGTGGTAGGCTGCAGACTGCACTCTGAAGGTCGCTGTCTGTAGCTAGATTTGTATAGCGTATTGATTGTGGGGTGATGTGGTTGGTTGCGCGTGGTCTAGTTTGTGGCCTTGTGAGCTGTTGGCTGCGCGCAGAACAAAGTCACGCGCTCTTGAGAAATTACTTTCTTTAACACAAACTAGACCGGCAGTGAAAATGAAGGCCGCCTACTTTCACTACTTCGGGTGTAAGGTGGGGGACCAAGGAAAGAGCTGGGCACCACACATCTGCTGCACAAGCTGCCACTCAGCCTTGACTCAGTGGTTGGTGGGCAAGCGCGCGAGCATTCCATTTGCGGTGCCCATGATATGGCGTGAGCCGCAGAATCATCATGATGATTGTTATTTCTGCTGCACAAGCATCGCCGGCTTCAACAGGAAGAATAAAGGCCACAACAAGTACGCTGACTGCGTCTCTGCTCCGTTCCAACATGTCCAGCTGATCAGAACATAACTGTAAGCAGTGGCGAAGAGGATGGTGATGAACCTTTTGAACCCGACACTCAAGAACAAGAACCACACCTTCTGAACCAGGGAGAGTTAAATGATCTTGTAAGAGATCTCTCGCTGTCAAAGGCGAAGGCAGAGCTGCTTGGATCAAGGCTGCAGCAGAGGAATCTACTTGAACCTAACACCAAGATATCCTTGTTCAGAGCACGTCACAGCGACATGGCTCAGTTCTTTGAGATGGAAGACACGATGACATTCTGCAGTGACATCAACGGTCTGTTGAAAGAACTTGGGTGTGATCACGATCCTGCAGACTGGCGCCTCTTCATCGACTCGGGGAAGAACAGCTTGAAGGCTGTTTTGCTCCACAATGGCAACAAGAAACCATCAGTCCCACTGGCTCACGCGTTCGGCATGAAAGAGACCTATGAGACTATGCGGCAGCTGCTTGATTCCATCAAGTACAATGACTTCAACTGGCACATCTGCGGAGACTTGAAAGTGGTGGCGCTGTTGTTTGGGCTGCAGTCAGGCTACACGAAATACATGTGCTTCCTTTGTCTCTGGGATAGCAGAGACGACAAGAATCACTGGACGAAGAATGATTGGAAAGAGCGGACGGAGCAGTACCAGTACCTGGTCGATACAACGTGAAGCATGTCGCCCTTGTCGACCCAGCCAAGATTTTCCTTCCACCACTCCACATAAAGCTCGGCTTGATGAAGAATTTTGTACGGGCAATGGATCTGAATGGGCGTGGATTTTTATACCTGAAGGAGAAGTTTGGCAACACCTTGTCGGAGGCTAAGATCAAGGCTGGTGTCTTTGTTGGACCGCAAATCTGAGAGGTAATGAAGGACGAAACTTTTCCGACAACTTCTTGGGGAACGAGCGTGCGGACAACTATGAAGAAATAGTGCAGCAGCTGCTGGAGTCCTTCAGGAAACTTGGCTCCAGGATGTCCCTGAAGATCCATTTCCTACACCAGCACCTGAACTTCTTCCCTGACAACTTGGGAGCTGTCTCGGACGAGCACGGCGAGCGATTCCACCAAGAGATTTCACTCATGGAGACGCATTACCAAGGGCGGCACAACCCGAACATGATGGGCGACTTCTGCTGGTTCCTGCATTGTGAAACTGACACAGAGCAGCACAAACACAAAGCCAAATGCCTAAAGCATTTTTTATTACATTCTAGTAGAGTTTTTCTGTAATTTCTATAATTTTGAAGCATTCATGATGAAATAAATGAATAAATGATTTTTTTGTAAATTTAATTGAAATCCTGACTTCTAGGCAATGGGAGTATTTCTGTAACTCAAAATCCTGACGTGATACAAATGAAATCAGCGTACCCAAATTAGTCTAAATCACTTTACACATCTCCAGTAATATATATTTTTTTTTAATTTGTTGTCCAGTGTTATGAGTGAAAAATACCACCCCAAACAAAACCAACCATTTGGCTTTGTTGAGAAAGCGATATCGAGTGGAACTGACATTTAGGTACAATACACTAAATTCTTAGTACACATAATAACCTATATTATTGTTTACTGTTTTTATTGATTTTATGTAAAGCACATTGAGCTGCAATTATTGTATGAAATGTGCTTTATAAATAAAGTCTTATTATTATATTATTATTATTATACTAACCTATTTACATTTACATGTATTTATTTAGCAGACACTTTTATCCAAAGCGACTTCCAAGAGAGATTTTTACAAAGTGCATAGGTCACTGATAATAACAACAAGATAGCCCCAAAACATTGCGGGTAGCCAAAACATGAAGCACACATTGTGTTACAATTAAACAACATGAATCGCTATAAAACATTAAACCTATAAACCTATTCTAACTTAAGTGAAGTACAGTGAAGTACAATAGTGTAACAATACTGATTGTGCAACCAGTAGCTGAAAGTGACAGTGTATATTTTTGAGTTTACTTATTTAATTTAGCTTAGCATAGAGAGAGAGTTAAACGTCTCTATATTAATTGTTCATTGATTTATTGGCTATGGGTCAATCACTAATCAACTTAATCACCAAAACAAAGCTTGGACAACTTGGTCGGCTAGTATTAGAATCATGTTAAACAAGTTTGAAGTTTCTGGGGTCATTTTTGACAAAGATATTGATGAAATACTGAAACATTGGTGTTATTATTGATTTATTGGCTATTAGTCAATCAATAATCAACTTTAGCACCAAACCAAAGCTTGAACAACTTGGTCTGCTAGTATTAGAATAATGTTATACAAGTTTAACGTTTCTGGGGTCATTTTTGACAAAGATATTGATGAAATACTGAAATATTGGTGTTATTATTGGTTTATTGCCTATTAGTCAATCGATAATCAATTTTATCACCGAACCAAAACTTGGGCAACTTGGTCACATAGTATTAGAGGAATGTGCAAAAAGTTTGAAGTTCCTGGGGTCAGATATTGATGAAACATTCCGACTGTCTACTCTTTTACCCCGGTCCCTAAATATACGAATATGAATGTCTGTTGAATCTCGAATATAAAACAGATTTCACCTCAGTGTCGCCCACTGGCAGTGTGTAGTACTGTCCTCATTTCCGCAGCTTTCAAACAATCAGTGAAGTGTGGCTATAGCAATAGCAGACAGTTTGCGTAGCAAACTTGTTTTGAAATAGCCATTTTCCCCTAAATTAATGTCAAACTTATTTACGTTTTAGGGGGCATATTTTCAGTTAGCGGACAGTACTGCTTGAATCGCGATTCCGAAATATTGCCAGTGACAGTACGCTCTCTAGTTAATTGATGTAACCTCTCACCCCGTCCAGTAGATTTGCCAATTCCACCATTTCCTCTCGCACTGCGCTCTCATTTTCTTTCTTGAATTTATACTGTAAATATAATAGTACATGAGAAATCTCTTAAAATGTGGATGTACTTGCGACCGTGTATACAGCAACTAAATTAAGTACAGATTATTTTGTTATTCTATTGCAGTGAAATCAATTTCCAGAACAACACATACTGTACAATGAGGCATTGGTTTCTCACCCTGAGATTGTCTGCAACTAATGCTAACTCCACGTATCTAGTTTGAGGTAGGTAACGTTTTTTCTGTGAAGACAGCATAGAAGACAAGTTGTTGTTTACATTTTTACAGGCCGAACCGTAATTGGTAACTGTCGACAGGAATGGTTCAATAATAACTGTAAATGGTATGATGAGCATCCCCACCCGTATCAGTGCGGTCAGTGACATGGCGGGGTCAAAGACATAGTGACTCTCTTTGTGTGAGTTCTCATCTGCCACTCCACAGGCGAAGGCCTCAGCGTGGCTGTGCTTAAGGTGGTACAGAAGGTGCTCGTTGGCTGTAAACTGTGGGGCTGGTTCAATGCCATAAGACTCATTGCTAACAACAATTACACCCCTGAAGCAAAATCAAAGCATAATAAAAGTTTAGAAATACAATCTGGCCATGAGGTGTATCTACAACTCATATAATCCACAACATCGTCATCTGATTGAGATAGACAGACAAAACAGGAAACTAAACTTGTTATATCATTGTGATTCATTTTACATTCAGAATCAACAGGAGAGAAGTCACCACAGGAGAGAAGTCAGACATGTTGTACCTTAGACCTGAGCAGGTACTGAGTGCAACCAGCGAGTCATCATGTCCCTTTACTTTCCCATGGTAGTAGCAATGGTCCTGCACATAATAATATAATCCTTAACAAGACAGTTTCTGACAGACCTAATCAGTCAGGAGGATCTTGAAACAAGCAAATGTTGCTTTATTTTATAGTAGTGGATAGTGCCCTTGATGCAGGCGGTGATTACGATGTCAGTGCAACACACAAATACAGATTACTTGAACTGTAGATAGTGCATAGTGCATGTAATTAAATTGGTGGCACACACACACACATTCCTGGAATTATAGATAGGGCACAGTGCTACGATGATGTTGGTGACACACACAAATTTCTGGAATTTTAGATTGACAGTGCAGTGTCTGTGATGCAGCTGGTGTGGACAGTTCTTCTCAGTGGTTTTGGTATCCTACCTATATTTCTCAGATCACAATTGAAATTCTGTCATCTCTGAAGTACTTGTTCAACCTTTATTTTTGCAGAGTGCCCTGTTCTTGAGTTGACACTCTCATAGGGAACTTGCTGCAGACCAGAGGACCAATCAGAGTGAAGGGCCTGTGACGCGAAGAGTGCAAGCCAAGATGCGGCAATTTCTTCTTTCATAATCTTTCATTATTTAATGTTGAAATGCTTATCCAACTACAATTGCAGCACTGCACTCCGTTGGGTTATAAAGAGGACATTTGCAAGATATTAACTTTGCTGAGTGCCCCGGTTCTTTCTCTGATCTGATCTCTGATCTGAAACTAAACCCATTCTAATTTGTACACACACACACTCAGAGCGAGATTCCTTGAATTACAAGAGAGATAATACTTACAAGAAAAAAAACATTTTACTCACATTTAGTTTTGGATATGTTGTTTTAGGGGATCCACTTTTGTCATGAGAATACTGAACAAAGTCTTGTGGTAGAAAGTCTCTGGTGGATACAAATGTTTCAACATGCATTTTTTCTGAAACGTTTGAGACTACTTAGAAATTGTTCAGCAAATTCAAACCATACTTGTTTTTTTTAAGATAGAGGATATGCTTGTTGTCATTTATGTTCAAAGTGTAAGCCAGGTGATCTGTTTCGTCTGCCTGGAATAGAGTGAGTCATTAATGTAACTATTAATACAACTAGTTTACTATAACTATATAAATATAACTAGTATGAAATGGTTTATGAAGTTTGTACCTTGTTTTCTTTGGGGATTTTTGCATTTCTTTTCCATCTCCGAATCAGTTGAGGTTTCACCACAGTGTAGCTGACGGGTTTAGATGTCTGTCCATTGGAAATATCTGAAAATAAACAAGACAATAGGCCTACCTATTACATACTGAAGTGTATTGGAAACCTGTATGCCAAATACAAGTAGCGTACCCTGTCTTATGAACTCCAGTCCCTACCAAATGATTGTAAGTTTAAGGAATAGGCTAGCTACACCATCGCATGTGATGCGTTCAGACCACAAGGCTACTATTTGTAAATTATATATAACCTACCATTGTTCTCAATTTCTAAAATGTAACTAAGTAAAATTAAAAAGTCAGAAGACTGAAGAAACTCCGTTTCCCGACCATGATCGTTGCTACAAAATGTCAATTTGCGGGTAGCCTATTGTTGACTGAAGTCAGGTGTGTAGGGTGTGCGTTGCCGACAGGTAAGAGAGAAAACTAGTTAAGCAAGAAAATCAACTGAATATTTGTACTCTGTTCTTCAAGTTTATACATAACTACTTACTCTACGGTATAACACTTGTTGGAGCCAACCTTGTTTTGTTTGGTAAAAGACTCTAGGCTACACCACTTTTAACAAACTTTTTGTTTCTTATACTAGGCTACTGTAATAATTGGACCAATACGCTGGAGCTGTAGCAATTGACCTTAACAACGTCAACGTGGCATGTACTCGCCAACAAAGTAGCCTAAAACCATGCCTAAAACAACCAAATATAGTTTTTGCACAGGTTTTGTGCTCTACACAGTCCTGCACATATGTATTTGCAACCATGTTCTTAATTGAAACGTTTAAAATTGCTAGTTTGCTACGCTAACATTGCTGATTTGCACAACAGTCCCGCATTTCTCTGATTAGCCTTGAATGGACTCATACATGTCTACAGTTTTAACTAAACTCCATTAGTAGCAAATTCTGTTTGATATCCGTTCAGTCAACTCACTCACGTGATTGATTTCACCATTTATTCATATACATGAAAAATAAGTTTAAGCCTCCTAGATTCTTAGTAAGCATCTCTCTTTTGGATTTGGGGCCACATAGTAGGACTTCGGTTTTGTCTTATTTAATTTAAGAAAGTTATCATTCATCCATTTGTTTATTGCCAACAGGCAGTTGGTAATGGAATTGACCTATGGTCTCCTAAACTAACATAAAACTTCCTTCTTGTGATATATGATTTCATCCAGTTCAGTACACTATCCGTGAACCCAATAAGCTTTTCCAGTCTATTGATTAGGATGTCATGATCAATAGTATCAAATGCTGCACTGAGATCTAACAGGATAAGGATAGAGACTTTTATTTGCAAGTTTGGATTACCAAACTTTTTCTGTTTGACTACTATTTTGCCTTGTCCTATGAGTGGAATAAAACACAAGACTGTTTACTCTGCGTCTGGGTCTTCCACAATGTCTACTGGACATGCTTATGTCATTTTTCCCCTGTGATGAAGACTGCATCCACTGTGGCAGCCACATCAAACTGACCCATGGTGGCAGTCAAATTCACCTAAGAAAAAGCACCATGGTGATAAAATGCAAAATACATGGAAAAGGATCAAGTCCAAACAAGGAAGTGATGCTGATCATACAGCCTCTCCTAAAACCAAGTTATACAACAAACAGAAAGAACTAGAACCTACCATGTATACGTCATCAGGCAGTTCCTTCAGACTCAGTCCTTCGGGGAGATCAATAGTGAACATCTTATTTATTCTAGAGAAAGAGACTCTTTCTTTATCTAACCAAAGTCATTATTATTCCTTCAGATGCAAGTCAAGAGCACTTCAATGGTTGCAGAAGTTCTCTACTCTATGGTTTATTATCTGCTCTTACCAGGGATGATGATAGTCTTGAGGGGTCATACCTCCAGCCCCTGAGTAGGGTACTGGAGAGGACTGTTAGCCTCTGCTATGATAAGAAGGTCCAGAGCGCTGGAGGACCTAGAGTAGTAATGGGGACGTACGAAAGCATCAATCACACGTAACAGTTACCTTCCATCAAATTCAGGTTACAAGGAATTGTGGAATTCTTTTTTCATGCGATGGAAACTGAGTGTGCATTGTAGGTGTTTGTGTGTAGGCCTGCATAACCATCCAATTAAATGTTGACATTTTTACCTTTGTCGTCTGTGCTTTTGTTTTGGAGTCGGGGTGGGGGCCAGGGGTGATGATTGTGCGACACTTCACCTCTGAGTCCTGGACGGCGGCGAGGAAGTTATGTGACCACGCGTGGAAACAGCAAGTTGGCGAACGGTATTTCGATGCTTTCATCCCTCTTGCATACGCACGTATCCTGCTTCAGGCGACTGGGTGGAGAGCACATCAGAAAAACATCACTTTTGGTGACTGTAGGGTGGAGAAACAGGAACGCTAACGTCTTGATTTCTAGGCGAACTGTGCTGCTAACCCAAGTACACCACTGTGGAGGCCACAGTGTTTGGGTTGGTGTGTCACACACTCAACACTGAACCAAAGCATGAGCAGCCAACACGGCCCGTCACTTACCTTGCCACACTTTCCTTGACATGGTAGGAGATATTATAATTTCTTCCACCGGTTTATGAAGCTTCTTAAATAGAAGACTCTTGATGCCCAGTTCTGGGCGCTCATTAACTGGGATGTACAGTCGCAGACCGTATGGGAACACAAAAACAAACGACAAAAAGTGAATCTACCGGGAAGAGAGCCAAGTCTCTCATTACCAGTGTCTCATCAGGGACCTATTAGACCAGCATTCAGCCAGACAATGAGAGCAGAGCAGAGCAGAGCAGGCACATGGGGCCACCTTACAAAATAATCTTTTTTGAGGCTTGCTGTGTGCAGAAACAAAACTTTTATTGGAAGACTTGATTTGGGTTCAAACTATTCATTTCACCAGGAGATGGTGCTGTATTCCTAACTAACCCATTGGAATTGACTCTCATTTAATACATGTACAACTGTCTGGTGTGCCTTTTATGATTTAGTGGCAAACAATCCTAACATAGTGGTTGATAGAAACAAACTTGATAGAAAAGTTTGCCAATAATGCATTAATCATTTTGTTTTCCTAATCGAGTGTTCTCATGCAAAATGTAGACCCATATGAAATAACAGTTAACAGTTATGCTGTTAGCAGAGCATAATACAGGAATGATACAGGAAGCACTTGGTTTACTAAACCCACTAAGACCAGGGGGGTATTCCAGGTAGCGGGTTTAACAAACTCTGAGATTAACCCTGAACTCTGAGTTGAGTTACTCTAACATGGGAAACTCTGAAACTTCGGTTCCAGAAAAGCTGATATGAATTAGTTAACTCAACTCGGAGTACGTCAACTCAGAGTTAAGCGCGGGCATGAGAACTATCGAAAGCCAACATCAATGGAGCTCCGATACTAGGATCCGCCATGCCACCCGGCGACAAAAACGTGGTCCGACTTCACTAAACTTCAGATTCAAGTTTGATTACGTGTTTATGGTCGAGCACATATTCCGAAAAAAAGCAACACCGCTGTAGCAACGTACAAGTGGCGTGGGAGACAATTGCTGCCGAGCATACATTTGAATGTAATACCCAGTCCATACATTGAACCCTTGTCCGTTAATATTACAGGAAAAAAAGTGGTGGACTTAATAAAATAGCATGTTCGATGTTTTATTAAATATAAAAACATACTACGAACAGGTAATGCATATTTTGCTTAGGCTATACGCTTGTGATTGTAGCCTCGACGTCACCTTGGTTTTAATCATATTCGACATGATAAGTAAATATAAATTGGTGCCTATTTCAAGCAGTTTCCCCCAACAGAATTGCTTTTCATCAAAAGATGATGATGATGATTATGATTATGACGAAAAGACATTGACTGCTGCCGCAGAAATGGATGCAGAGAATTATGTGGTAGCTGGTAGTTCTCTCCCCATGTAGCCTACTATTATTTACATCGTATAAAAACGATGTGCACATTCTAATCCTGTTGAACAGAGCATGGATGCTACAGTGAGATGTTCATTTAATGGCAGGTGTATTTTGCATGTGGAACTGTGAAATATGTGTAGCTAATGTAATCTCATGTATTCCTATTAGTTACAAATAAATGAGTTGTACAAACTGTACCTCATGAAGAAAGTGCCAAAAACTGAGACCAAGAGATGGTGTAGGCCTACTTAGGGTAGACGAATGAAGACTCATCTCGAAAAAGATTTACTGGGACTCCAGTTACGGAGTTATTGCATGGTCACAGGTGATGTTAATTGTAGGAACAATAACCTATATTAATTGTTGAATTTGCTGAATTTCTATTTTGACCAAGAGATGGTGTACTTACGGCAGAAGAATAAAGTCTGACCTTGTAAGGCTGCAACCTGCCCCCACCTCTCATATGGTAAACTATGGAGTTACTGGATGGAGTCTCAACTTGATGGCTCTCACATCTCAGTAACTTACAGTGGCATTGTCATTTTGATAAGAAAGGGTCAAGATTGTGGTGTGATTGTAGTTGTTCTTGGGTATTAAAAGGAATTGTGAAGCATTTTTCTGTGGATGATTGATGTCCTGAGACCTTCTCCTCAGCTCTGGCTTTGTATCTCTGGTTTACAATAGTCATGGTAGAGTAGGCCTAGTTAACCTTCATTGATATCATTAATTTGCAATATGATTACATGATTATATTTGTTCACCTTAATTTGACCATTCTTGCTTTGATTTAACCCAAAGAGTCAAATAACTGCAATTGGTAGGCTATTGGCATTATTTGGTTAATGTTAATAGGCCTACACTGTTCAGTTTCCCATCTTCCTTCAAACCAAGGCTACTCATTGTTAGATTTCTATTTGTAGGCAATGAAGAAGACCAAATCCTACAATTTCAATGATTTGTCTTTATTTCAGTGCCAAAAAGCTTTTGGTCAATTCTGTGTCACGTCCACGGCGTATAACACTAGCGATGAAGACCCAAGGGCTGAGAACGTTGCTCAAATAAATTACAGATTGTGACGGGAAACTGTAACGTTAACTTAGGCATTCATCAGGGAATTAAAGCACATCAAATCGCAGTCTTAAAATCGTCTCCTGGCGTATAACTAAGCGAATTTAATTTGGTTTGAGATCGCTCGGCTGAACCAGGAAACGATATCCCATGTCTTCCAACGCTATCAAACTCAGAAAGTGGGAGGGGATAGGTAAAACTCAGAGTTTGGCATGGAACTAACCACCTAGCGAGCAGGTTAGTTTCACAGCGTAAGTTACCATGGCAACTTACCAAAAGGTTTCGTTACCTCTCTTTCTGGAACGGAAACCTCGGAGTTTGCCTGTTTTCAGGGTTAAACAACTCAGAGTTTTCACAAAACCGGCTACCTGGAATACCCCCCTGAGCAAAGCTCTAAGTAAACAACTTGGTTTCAAATACTTTTCTCAGGCATCACCACATCCTTATTTATCTTGATATCTTAATCTAGTGTTCTTATGCAAAATGTAGACTCATATGAAATGTAGTGTTTATTTAAAAGGAAAGCTTGTTAGCAGAGCATATTGACAGTACACCTATTAATTTTCTCATGAGCTGTTAGCTGTCATAGAAACTCTTTTAACCCTTCTCAGATCAGTGAGCTGTGTAGACATTCTAGCACGCTGGGTCTGTTGACCAGACGCATCATACAACACCTGTCCTCTATGAACACAATGACTAGTGACACATCTACATATCCAACACATGCAGCTGCCAAGTGGGAGATACATCCTGCTGTTTGTTAATGAGGGTGAAGCCTCTATTAATACAAGTTGTCTCAGGTGCAGGTTGTTATTCATATAATAAAGAAACACCATGAGTCCTCGTCTCACGCTGGGTGTTCTGATCTGTAAGTATCTGGTCTCTCTGGGGAGGGGGGCAGCTCCTTGGAGAGCTGAAGGAGTAGTTTATGTTTATCATTAAAGCTTGTCTGAGTTTGATGTTGTAGAACTAGATTATGGTTTGTGACTGAATTCACTGTTGGGTGAATTCTAAAGCTCCCATTATGAAAAGGTAACGATAATATGAGCACAATTCCACAAATCCATCTTAAAAATGTAACCTTAAATGTTATGGAATGATCACAGTTCCAGAGACATTGTGAACCATTTCAAAGACTTCATCGGAAGTCACTTGCTCCGAGATACACCCTTCATTAAAGTATCTAACATTTGGATATTTGTACAGCAACTGTTTAAGATATTAATCTTTTGGAGTGATTTGTGCATAGCAGGTTTGGCCCTGCAGACCTCCAGGGCCATCCAGCTGATGAATCGACTCGGGGAGTGTCCGAACCGCTTGCATGAATGTTTCGAGGCCAGGCCATCAGTCTGTCACCATTGTCACTTTTTCCAGCAACTTATAATAACATCTCATGCTTATAATCTCATTCAAACTTTGCTATTGCCAAAAAAATCAAGCTTTTGATCAGGTCCAGAGTATTACTGAAGTATATTACTGATAAGGCCTAATGTTGGTCATTCAAAAACAACAGGGGCAGTGATAAGTTGGTGCTTAGAGTAGAGAGTTGTGTCTCAATCTAGATCGGTGATACCAGTCAAAGTTACCAGTCTTTGTGAGAACAGACTTAACACAAGTCTTAGAGAGTTCTGCCTAGCCAAGTTCTGCCTGGCCTGTCAGGTCTTGTACCCCTCCTGGAAGGGAGGTGTTTGTCAGGTGATTGGCCCCCCCTGTCAGTATGTCAGCGGTGAGGGAGTCGGGCTATAAAACAGAAGGTTGTTTGTTCGATTCCCTGACCGTGCCAAATGACGTTGTGTCCTTGGGCAAGGCACTGCACCCTACTTGCCTCTGGGAAAATGTCCCTGTACTTACTGTAAGTCGCTCTGGATAAGAGCGTCTGCTAAATGACTAAATGTAAATGTATGCCGACTTATTGCATTCTTCCTCTCACTATGTAACGGACAGACTCCC
>CAEFZP010003706.1:0-27635 GCA_903064625.1 Mallotus villosus
CAACGGAGAGTTCAAGCGTCACAAATGTAAAACTGATTTATTGCTCATTAACATTGTGATAAAAACACCACTTGTGAGATGTAATGTACAATACGATGTACGCTGAGTATTATAGTACGTACTTTCGAAAACAGAATGTTAATTTTCGCTAGGTTGAACTGAGGCGTTAGCCATAATTAGCCTGCTGTTGGACGACATATACGATGGCGGTCTGTGATGCATCCGTTTTCCATCATAAAATAATAAGCATGGCTCAAAATCAATGAACGTTTTATGATTATTATGACATTATATAGTAGTAAAACATGAATGGGTACAATTATATTATATACCTGTAGTTTTAAGCCAGTGTAGCTCAATGTTAATTGCTGTACGCAACGCAGTTTTGAAAAAAATCGGAATTCTACTGCTGTGTAGGAAGCCAAACGGCGACAGTAAAATCTCGGCACACCCCCTTACCAAAATCACGATTCCCAGATGAGTTTTTCAATTGGTGAATCAACCTGTCACTCAAATTTGAGCCAATCCCTGTGTGAATACCAGTCCCGTATGTGCACAGAGGTTTTCCCATTTTAGAGGCGGTTATGGGAGGAGTACTTTGATCCCATTACTTTACTAACCAGACCTCATGCCACAGCCCGAAATTGTATGTATTCTGTTCAGGAAGGTCTCCTCTACAGGACTGTGAAAAACCGCCAACATTTCACGCTGGGTTTGTTTTAAATCGAGTTTATGTCCGAGGAGTGCCCGGTGTAAGAGCTACATTTTGAGTGATACACAAACTTCCCCACTAACAAAAAATAATAGCAGGCTCTATTCCAGCTAGTTAGCTTGCCACGACCTTCTCTCCGGTTACTAACAAAGTATGGACAGATGTGCCTGGTTCTCGCTCTTTTAATCTGTCGATCTAAAAAAAATTCGTTAACATTATAGTGGAAAACTTAATCTACGAATACGTGGTTCAAAATATAACATAAAGATGAACATTTTTTAATTCCGGCGCGATCAAACAGTCCCCTCAGTAAGGGTTGGCTAGCAAGTTACAGCAGCAGCATAGCAATGGAAATGGTGGGCGGGACGGGCGCAAAGGGGCACACTTTTTAGGGGTATTTGCTTCCAACTCACTTAAGACAACCCGTTCCTTTGTAGCAGATAAAACCAGCAAGCTAGTAGGCCCGAAATCTAGGAGTGAGATAGGTTGATATAGAAGAAGTATAAGAGAAGCTGAGATGCAAAGCCTAGATGAGTATTTCATTGTTTTAAAAATTTAAAAGGAGAAAAAAAAACAAACATTGGAGAGGAATCCATAATTAGAAGAGCTTGGCAGTAGTCAATGATTGATCATGGGTTACTACATTAGAACTTGAAACTATCGTGTATTATTAGATTGAGTACAACATTTAAGCTTAAGAAGCTAAGGCTCTCACAAACAAGCTATGATAGTAAGCTTACTTGTGCTTGTCCAATCAGTAGGCTATCTAGTTTGATCGCTGTTACCCAAGACTTGTCCTGCCTTAAAAAGCATCGACTATGCAGTCTGCTGTTTTTTATACATTGGTTCATGAGACGCTTTAAAAAAACATGTAAGTCACATTCACTGTTGACAATTTCTAATTAAAGTTTATTTTTTTTTTTTTTTTTTTTTTTTATTCACCTTGGGGGGGGGGCGGGGGGGGGGAGTCCCCTATCCCAGGGGGGGGGGGGGAATGGGACTAGAGCGGTGGGGGGACCTGGAAAGAGGGGGGGGCGGGGAAGGGGGGGGGAGGGGGTGGGGGAAGGGAGGGGGGGGGGAACTAGGGGGGGGGGGGGGGGGGGGGGTGGGGGGGGGGGGGGTGGGGGGGGGGGGGGGGGGGGGGGGGGGGGGGGGGGGGGGGGTGGGGGGGGTTTTGGGGGTGGGGGGGGCCTATATGTGAGGGTGGGGGTGGGGGGCGGGGGGGGGGGGGTGTGGGGGGGCGGGGGGGGGTTGGGTTTGTGGGGGTGGGGGGGTGTGTGGGGGGGGGGGGGAAGGGGGGGGGGGCGGGGGGGGGGGCGGGGGTGGGGGGGGGGGGAGTTGTTTTTTTTTTGTTGTTTTGGTTGGTGGGGTGTGGGGTGGGTGGTTGGTGGGGTGTGAATTGTTTGAGTGTGTGGTTTTGTTTGTGTTGTTTGGGTTTGTTTTTGTGGACGTTTTTTGGTTTTGTGTTTGTGTTGTATTGAACTAAGTTTGTTTTTTTTTCTTTTTTTTTTTTTTTTTTTTTTATGTTTTAGGAGGGGATTTTTTTTTTTTTTATTTTTTTTAATTTAAGGCAACCGACCATACACATCCTCAAAACACCTGAGTGGCATCCATGGGCTCATAACTGCTCATCTGTAAATGTGTTTCGTCTGTGTTTATGTATATGTAAACACCACTGTGATTTCCCACACTGACAATAAGACTTACATTTGTCTAACATAAGTCTTACAATAACTTTGATCAGTGCATTAAAACATCAATGATCTTATTGACAGTGTGGGAAAATCTACACAGTCAATGTATTTGTGTATATCCATATTGCACTATTATTATTTCTATGTAATTTTTGACTTCAGTATTTATTGTTAATCCAACCATTCAATTTACTGGTTATCCCTATCGTATCATTCATTTTCTATGTATTAGTTTGCTTTAGTACTTATTGATTATTATACTTTTTCTTTAGTTTAGTGGAGGAGGGCCTCGTATAAGCGTGCCACGCTTCTTCCCTCCTCCTTCACCTATTTTAACCATTGTTTTTTTGTGTGCAGTCGTGACCATTCTTGTCGTCTAGCTCATAGAAAGAGGGGACAAGAAGACAGGGGACAGTTTCATGGTTTGCAGATGAGCAGTACTGAGTCTACAAATGTTCAGATGTATGAGGATGTAGTTGATCGGTTTGCCTCGACAACTCAACAGTAACTGTGACTAGTTTTCTTTTTGTGCACCACGCACACAGAAGTCCTGGGGGGTATTCCATCAACGTCGATTAAGGAAAAGCGAGACTTATTTCGCCAAGTCTCACTTACTTTAGCGAGAGTTCCGTTCCATTAAGGTGGCTTATTTTAGTTCAAGCTACGTAACCAAGGTAACTTATACTTCGGAACTATCCTGCTCCGTGTCAGGCTAAAAGTCAAGCTAAACTAAAATGTGTTGCAAAGAATTTCAAACAAGCGGAAACAGAATCTGAAAAGACAGTTCCGTCGACTAAATTCTTGCGCGCAAAACACTTTAGTCCGTGTTCGGAAACGTAAATTAAGACTTTTTGAAGTGCATACATGAACGATTTACGTGTTTAATTCATCTCCAAAAAATATATAAATGTAAATAAACAAGTTAAGAAATAATGTCACTTTAACAGTTTTCAAAAGCCATTGGTTACGTGACATAAAATAAGGCATTTAGAAACTAAACAGAGCGTCTAGACAAGTTACAATCGCTTATGGCGTATCCGTTCTTTGACAACCCTTTTATCTTTTATCTTAATAAATGCGTGCGGCAAAGTTATTTTGAAGTAAGTGATTAGGCCTAATTGTGTTCAAGATGTGAAGACAAAAACATTATTAGCCAAATCAAGTTCAATTAACCATGGCCTTCTTCAGTGTTTTGAATTTGATCCTACAATTTTCAATTGCTGCCACGTTCTTTTTTGGGTTATATTCTCAATCTCCTGTTGAGAATATCGGCCATAGGCCAGCCTACTGTCAGAATGGTTTCAAACAGCTCATCAAATTACGCTAATTATCAGTAAATCACTGAATGCATATATGTTAACTTGGTATGTCTACAATTTACGCTTTTTAACAGTCGTAATGGTTTGACAAGTTTTCTCCCATATGTCATGTTAATTGCGGCAACCCTGTTTGGGGACAACTTCAAAAAAACTCTAAAAAACCATTTACGCTGCTGAAACAACACCACTCTGCTGGTTTACGCTTTGCTTTTTGCGACATAACTCCTCTTTTCGACGATCGCCTTATCTGGGCTGCAAAGTCTAAGCTTATTGAGGTCTAGCTTGAGTTAGCGTTGCCTGTTAGTGGAACGGAACGTTAGTGGAACGGCTTAAGGCTTAAGTCTGAGTTGACGTTTACCCAAGTGAGACTTATTCGTTTTAGCGAGACTTGCGTTAACGACGTTGATGGAATACCCCCCAGGTGTCGGACTTGGCACACAAGTCAGAATTGAGGTAGGTTAGGAAAACATTACAAAATGAAATAAAGTTTCTTGATAGGCCTACCGTTCATCTTATTTTGACTAAACCATAAAAACTATTACATGAAGCTCAAACAAATACGAAAAAATGTGCACGCTCGCATTAACTATTGGTCCCTGCTAAAGCTGTTATCAAACTGGCGTCTCTGAACTGTTGTATAGTGGGTTAAGCAAGGTGAGTTTCTATAGCCGAGTTGTGTATTGTGTGCAGCATGCTTGGAAGAAAAAATGTATATATAAATAGGGGCCTGTGCCCCAGTAGAGCTTTATGTATAGCAACGCCCCTGGCATGGACATTTTCAATAAGATGCTTGTATTTTCCTTACTGCACTGATCCAAGTTATCAACTATTGTATGTCTGGCAGACTAATGTCTCTGAGCCCAAATCTCAATCAACCTCCTCCATGTATCATACTCACTCATCATGTCTTTGCTTTATTAAATATTTCTCAAAAGATTGCTACCAGTGCTGTAGGCCTGGTGTAAATGTTGACAACACCTGTGTCTTAGAAGACGAGGTAGCCTACCTTACACCTTAGAAATGTGTATTTTAGCTACCATCACTGCAGGTGCACTGGTGTCTGTCTAGTGCAGTGGTTCTCAATCCTGGTCCTCGTGGGCCACTGCCCTGCATGTTTTTGATGTTTCCCTGCTCCAACACACCTGATTCAAATAAAAGGGCCTGATAACGAGCCATTAAATTGCATCAGGTGTGTTTGAGGAGGGAAACATCAAAAACATGCAGGGCAGTGGCCCACGAGGACCAGGATTGAGAACCACTGGTCTAGTGTGTGATTTAAAGTGTAAATGAGTCGTTTCCTAAGCAAACTAATACGGCATATTTGAGACTATACACAACACAGATGTAGTGTCACTATTTAACCCTTGTGTTCTCTTCGGGTCATTGTGACCCATCAGTCATTGGACCCCCCCCACGTGTTGTGACAACTGTACCTCATACAAAAATAAAATGAAGCATTTTCTTTTAACCGTCGGGCTGTCTCACACCCCCCCACAGCGCAAATGTTAAAAGAAAATGCTTTTTATTTGTTTTTGTATTGGGTAAAATTGTCGCAGCAGAATGAGGGGTCGTTGTGAACCTTCGGGTCATTGTGACCGAAGGCAGCACAAGGGTTAAGCAAATCCACAAAAAAACTCAAATGTAGAATTTCATAGTTGTTTAGGAAGCTATAGCACACGGGTGTCAAACCCTGGTCCTCGAGGGCCGCTGTCCTGCATGTTTTAGATGTTTCCCTGCTCCAACACACCTGATTCGAATGAATGGTCGTTATAACAACCCTTTTAATTGAATCAGGTGTGTTGGAGCAGGGAAACATCTAAAACATGCAGGACAGCGGCCCTCGAGGACCGGAGTTTGACACCCCTGCTATAGCACAAGCTAGCAAAAGTCCCAGATCAGTTTTTCAATTTATTAAAGAAATTAGAGCTAATGTCTGTATGAATACTGTCCTGTATGTGGCACTGGGGTTTTAACAGTTAAGACGTCTGTAATTAGCCAAGTGGTCTTTACAGCCTTGGCTACTAGCTAACCTAAACTTCAATGCCACATCCTTAACTTGATGTCAATCTGTTCAGGAACATTTCCTCTACAGGACTGTGAAACCGTTAACATTTTCCAGCTTCATGGAACTCAGACTCGGAATTTGAGCTTCAGGGACGCCTGACAAAAAATGACAACATTTGGCGTGTCGGACGTTTTAGAATTGTTTATGTGATGTGTTCCCATCGTGTTTAAGACCGCCTTGACATACATTTGACAAACAAGAGGTTTGTTAACGTAGCTGTATACATATCTCACTCGTACAGGCTAATCAGCTAATATGTTAAAGTAACGCTAGCCTAAATCCAAAGTCGCTGTCGTAAAACTAGCCTCTTTTTCACAAACAGCTGATTAACGGAAGTAGCTTCGAGGTAAAATATAAAAAACCTTTAAAAACGCCTAATATTTGCAAATATTGTTGATATTATTGTGCACAAGTATTTTAGTATCGTTAATATGTAATTTAATTCCATAATTTCCTCCAGGAATAACTATTAAAACGTATTTTAGGAAAAACGCTCAAACGGGTTTGTCCTCCCTGTAATTGTATTAGCCTTACCAGCTCGGCATAGCAGTCGGCATTCTTCCTTACGTCTTCATCGCTTGCTTCATCTGGTTCTCGTAAAACAGTCTCCTTTAACTTCAGAATGTGTAAGCATCCTAGGAACCGTGTTTCCCAAAGGTCAAATTTCTCCTCAGACCCATCGAATAAAAGCTGGGGCGCTGGAACTCCTGTTGCTCGGTTAGCCATCCCGCCCATTTCTTCTAGCTTCTTCTTCTGCTAGCTATCGCGTTCCCGCTCGCTTATCTTCAACTCTGGGCCCATAGCCTGTTAAATTATCTGACTTGCGCAGGGATTAATTTGGCGTGAAATAATAAACGGAGCGTCTTTATAAGTAGGCCTATATGAGAAACGTAACACCGTAATATAAGAGCGTCATCCATAATGATAGTTTAACAACTTTAGGTTTTAATATTAACCCTGTGAAGCCCGACACATCAACTAATATCCAGAAAATTCTTTTTTCGTTTTTTTGTCATTCTAGTGTTTATTGGACCTATAGCCTGACGTTGTCATAGTCATAATTCTAGTCAGAATATGAGTCTGATACCGCTCCGTTGGGCTGTGAGTATGGGGCGTGTTTCAACCAAACCCAAAAATGCCTCTTCGCTCAATTGGATAGACCTACAACCAATCAGAGCAACGTATTGTGTCGTTTGTTGAAAACAAATTCAACCCAAGCGCTCTTTGGTGACGTGGTTGATTACGTTACTGTTGATCATCTGTCCATCATCGTATAAAGCCTGCCCTGACAATTTGATATGTCCGAACAGCTCATGTTCGGACATAGTTTTTCCCCAACCGAGCGACCCCAGACCCAACATTTTTTTGGGTGAGCGGGGCTAAGTTCGGCTGGCACCCAGGCTAGGACCTTTAGTCAAAACATTTTTACATATGATATTTGATTTGTATCACATTTGATACATCAGGCATATTTGACAATTTATTGATCGCAACAATTTTTTTTGGGACACAATAACTAATTATTATAAATAATAATTTGAGTTATTTATTTTTTCCCAAACAGGAACCTTTTTACAGTCTTTGTAATATACATATACCATCTTCGGGATCTGAAGCTGAATTTGTAAAGTGCAGACAGCATATCTACAAGGTCAACACCTCCCATGAACTTGTTTTATGTTTCAACGATGGCTGGTCTGGGAAACATTATGTGATTTTGGGATTTTCAATCACAGTATTTCACACTTCCCAGGTGTTCAATGCCAAAAAATAAAGAAAATAGGTCCACAGCTTTGTTTATGTATATAAAAAACATATACATTCCAATCTAAATAGTTCTTACTATGACATCCTTTATTCAAAATTTCACAAAATAGTGGATTTTGGCATAATCCAGATTTCATCATGAAATACAGTATAATGGGTATGGCCGGAAATAGAGGTAAATATTGCTTGGTATCAGTGTGCGAAATACCCATCCATATTCGGGGGGGGTCCCCATCTCCCGATTTTTTTTTCTCCAGTCTATAGCCTACATGACATCACACACGGACACACTAACACTTTTTGATAATCCGACATAGTAGCCTATTCACTGACATTGCATTGAATAAAGTTGTTTGGATACACGTTGTTTTAAGAGGCAACGTTGTGGAATACAATGCAGAAACGACAATAATTGGCACCAATCTGGCGCATTTACAGAGCAATCAACTGAATAAATGCCGCTGAATAAATCGGAGACTGGCACGCAATCCGTGCACTTGCAAATGAGAGCCTGCAGTGTATGACCGTTAGTGTGACATTATTTAACTATCTATCTACAGCAAATATGATCAGACAGATACGTCATTAAACACATAGGCCTACACAAAGCACATTCGTCTAACCGTGCAAACAGGCCCATCGCTCAAATTGAAAAAAGCACCACAGCGGATGCTGACAGACAGCCCACAAAAAGCCAAACATCACCACAGCGGGTGCGCTCTCTCTCTCGCTCTCTCTCTCTCTCATTCTCTTGCTCTCTCTCTCTTACCTTAAGTTAAAATAGACCAAAGATGCCTTGGCTCAACTTCTTGTGGTTGCCGTCCAGGTTTCCAGGATGAAGACAGGCGATGTCCTGCTTTAATCCAGCTTCTGACAAACGGAACTGGGTCAAATTTGTCCAGAGGAGGTCCGTTGAGGTCCACAAACAGGAGTGAAGACAGGCTGTCTTCGCGCAACCTGTTGCGCTTCTGGTTGTCCGTGTTATTAACTGCGGAAAAGCCTCGTTCGCACTCAGCTGACGTGGGGAGATACGTGCGACTTGCTATGTGCATACTTTCCAATGTTTTCCCCGGTGCAGTGCCCTGCAATTTCCAATCTCGAAACTGCTCCACGGCCTCTCTGGTTGGTAATCCTAGCGCTTTCGCAAGGCTGTGTACTTCTGGTTCACCATGCAAAAGCAGATCCTCCTGCTCTCCTGGCCAAAAACGCTTGTCAAGAGCTTTGAGCATCATGACCAAATTTGACTCCGGTAATCGCTTAGTTAGAGACGCGATCACTGATTCATAAAACCGAGAGCTGTTTATTTTCGCCCTGCCTTCACTCAGCTCTGCGCCCTTAAAAAGGCCAGATGAGACGGACTGTTCGGCCTTCTTGGTTGATTTCCCCCCACCAGACGTCTTCATGGTCGCCAAAACATTAATAGTTTGTTCGATGGCGAGACTTGAATCCACTAGTGACATTTATCTTTTCTGCAGCTTGAGAGACAGGCCCTGGTGTTCACGCAGGATGTCTTTCATGACAGCCAAATCTTCCACAAATCCTGAGTTAGCAAGGTGCTTCAGAAGTCCCTTATATTTTTGCCTTTCAAGATCATTGCGTGATGTGTCCTCACTAGCTGTTTTGAAATGGTGTGCTAGTGCGGGGAAATCTTTCCATACTGCCTTAACTGTTTTAAAGCTGCTGGCAACCCATCTGATGGTGAATATTTGACCTATTTTCAGTATTTCCATGTCGAGCTCGGCCGCTGCTTCTCTAAGCAACCTGGCGTTCCTGGTTGACTGATTGTAAAGGGAGTATAACTTTGAAATAAAGAACTCAAACTGATTAGTGCCAGCCACTTCTTTAAGAGCATCTTTGACAGCCAGTTCTAATCTATGCGCCAGGCAGTGAACAGACTGCACGTTCGGAAACTTTTCCTTGAGTCTAACGACAAGCCCACTGGCTTTTCCTGTCAGCACCGCAGCTCCATCGGTGGCAATGCTTATCAGGTGCGTCTTCAAAAATGCATCATCCATTCCCGCTTTAAGTAGACTCGCCATCATCGAGTTAAAAATGGATTCAGCATCGACCCCATCTGTAAGTTCCACTAGATCCAGGAAAACATTCTCTACATTCCCCTTGCCGCTGACATCACATCTTACGTAGAGTATTAGATAGGCCCTGCCATGAATGGTGCTTTCGTCAATTGTGATTGACACCCGTGAATCCATTTCTTTCACACTGCAGACAAATTTGCGGCGCATTTCCTTGGCAACGTGACTGATTATTTCTGCGCATGCATGGTCAGATTTGTGGATATTACCAACTTCGGCTCCATTTAGCTCCTGCATTGTCATTAGTGGGTTGAGCTTTCTGTAGGATAGCCTTTCTTTTGCCACGGTGTAAGCTGTTCTGAACGAGACTGTTGTTGTCTTGAGTAACTCGGACTGTATGTCAATGAACGTGTTCGGAAGGGTGTCTTCCCTTTCACCTGCGCTATTTCCACTGACCTTGCGTGGGCCTGGCTGTCCCTGTGTTTGTATATTTTCTTCCGTAGCCTCTTTGCTTCAGAGCTCGTAACATCACCATTGATCCATTCTTCTGCGAGGTGTACACCCGGTCCCTTTTCTGACAGTAGCAACGTTTTTGCAATTCTACAGACTAAACACCCCAATTTTCCTGCCTTAATGTCAAGCCAAGCGACCGTGGTAAAGTTGGTTGGAAGTTCGATATTCAACAGACATTCGAACGCCCGGTATTGTGTCAATGTAGCCGGCTACGACCGGCCACTTAGTTTATGTGTTTGGCTGCCTAAACAACGCGTATGTTTAGGGACCATCAACAAATTACACTTTAAAAAAAAACTTCAATAGCTTTTTCATCATGTGACCAATCATCCTAAAATCCATTTCAGAGTGTTCACTGACTATGCATACATGTTGCACAGCCTTTAGTTTTTTCAGTTTTACCTCACACTTTTTTCAATGAATTTTTCAGTATTTAAAACTTCAATAGCTTTTTCATAATGTGACCTATCATCCTAAAATCTCTTTCAGAGTGTTCACTGACTACGTATACATGTTGCACAGTCTTTAGTTTTTTCAGTTTTACCTCACACTTTTTTCAATGAATTTTTCAGTATTTAAAACTTCAATAGCTTTTTCATCATGTGACCAATCATCCTAAAATCTCTTTCAGAGTGTTCACTGACTACGTATACATGTTGCACAGCCTTTAGTTTTTTCAGTTTTACCTCACACTTTTTTCAATGAATTTATAAGTTTTTCAAACTTCAATAGCTTTTTCATCATGTGACCTATCATCCTAAAATATCTTTCAGAGGGTTCACTGACTACGTATACATGTTGCACAGCCTTTAGTTTTTTCAGTTTTACCTCACACTTCTTTCAATGAACTTTTCAGTATTTAAAACTTCAATAGCTTTTTCATCATGTGACCTATCATCCTAAAATATCTTTCAGACTGTTCACTGACTACGTATACATGTTGCACACCCTTTCGTTTTTTCAGTTTTACCTCACACTTTTTTCTATGAATTTATTAGTGATTAAAACTTCAATAGCTTTTTCATCATGTGACCAATCATCCTAAAATCCATTTCAGAGTGTTCACTGACTATGCATACATGTTGCACAGCCTTTAGTTTTTTCAGTTTTACCTCACACTTTTTTCAATGAATTTTTCAGTATTTAAAACTTCAATAGCTTTTTCATAATGTGACCTATCATCCTAAAATCTCTTTCAGAGTGTTCACTGACTACGTATACATGTTGCACAGTCTTTAGTTTTTTCAGTTTTACCTCACACTTTTTTCAATGAATTTTTCAGTATTTCAAACTTCAATAGCTTTTTCATCATGTGACCAATCATCCTAAAATCTCTTTCAGAGTGTTCACTGACTACGTATACATGTTGCACAGCCTTTAGTTTTTTCAGTTTTACCTCACACTTCTTTCAATGAACTTTTCAGTATTTAAAACTTCAATAGCTTTTTCATCATGTGACCTATCATCCTAAAATATCTTTCAGACTGTTCACTGACTACGTATACATGTTGCACACCCTTTCGTTTTTTCAGTTTTACCTCACACTTTTTTCTATGAATTTATTAGTGATTAAAACTTCAATAGCTTTTTCATCATGTGACCAATCATCCTAAAATCCATTTCAGAGTGTTCACTGACTATGCATACATGTTGCACAGCCTTTAGTTTTTTCAGTTTTACCTCACACTTTTTTCAATGAATTTTTCAGTATTTAAAACTTCAATAGCTTTTTCATAATGTGACCTATCATCCTAAAATCTCTTTCAGAGTGTTCACTGACTACGTATACATGTTGCACAGTCTTTAGTTTTTTCAGTTTTACCTCACACTTTTTTCAATGAATTTTTCAGTATTTCAAACTTCAATAGCTTTTTCATCATGTGACCAATCATCCTAAAATCTCTTTCAGAGTGTTCACTGACTACGTATACATGTTGCACAGCCTTTAGTTTTTTCAGTTTTACCTCACACTTTTTTCAATGAATTTATAAGTTTTTCAAACTTCAATAGCTTTTTCATCATGTGACCTATCATCCTAAAATATCTTTCAGAGGGTTCACTGACTACGTATACATGTTGCACAGCCTTTAGTTTTTTCAGTTTTACCTCACACTTCTTTCAATGAACTTTTCAGTATTTAAAACTTCAATAGCTTTTTCATCATGTGACCTATCATCCTAAAATATCTTTCAGACTGTTCACTGACTACGTATACATGTTGCACACCCTTTCGTTTTTTCAGTTTTACCTCACACTTTTTTCTATGAATTTATTAGTGATTAAAACTTCAATAGCTTTTTCATCATGCGACCAATCATCCTAAAATCTCTTTCAGAGTGTTCACTGACTACGTATACATGTTGCACAGCCTTTAGTTTTTTCATATTTACCTCAGTTTTTTCAAATAATGTATTAGTATTTCAAGACGCGATATGCCAGACCCAACAATGCAGAAGAGCTGAAGGCCACTATCAGAGCAACCTGGGCTTCCATAACACCTCAGCAGTGCCACAGACTGATTGACTCAATGCCACGCCGCGTTGCTGCAGTAATTCAAGCAAAAGGAGCCCCAACTAAGTATTAAGTGCTGTACATGCTTATACATTTCAGTTGGTCAAGATTTCTAAAAAGCCTTTCTCTGTATTGGTCTTAATTAATATTCTAATTTTCTGAGATTCTGAATTTGGCATTTGCCTTAGTTGTCAGTTAATCATCAAAATTAAAATAAACATTTGAATTTTATCAGTCTGTGTGTAATGAATTAATATAATATACAAGTTTCACTTTTTGAATGGAATTAGTGAATTAGTGAAATAAATCAACTTTTGATGATATTATAATAATATGACCAGCACCTGTATTATCAATATGAATTACTATTTTAAAAGGCAAAAGATTATTGTAATCCTTACAGAATACTGTATTTTTCGGATAAGGCTGCACAACAACTAATACTATGGAGCTTTTTTCCTAATAAAATACAAGAATACACATCAAATTAAAATACAAAAAGTAATAATATTCTATAGAAAAGGCTAGATGATAGGACAAATAATCAGATATATGAGAAAAACAAGAACAATGCAATGCAAATGGTTACGCCATTTTAGTGAGTGCTTGTTCCAACTAGACAACACTGACTGATCAGGCAAGGTGAAGCCAGGAGTCCAGTCTTGTGCAGTGTTTATGTCCTTGATGTCAAGTTGACCCACTGGATAGCGGTTCATAGTTTAGTACAGCAGACTCCAAAGAGCTGGATCTAGTGATCTGTTTTAACAGCAGGATCTGTACCTAGTTGGTGCTGTGTACAATTGTGCTGGTGCAAGTGGACCAGTGTATTCACTTACTTTTGACTGACTCCCTGGTGATGAGAGGGGGCAGTGGAGTAAACCCACACAATCTCCATACTCAAGTAGTAGTACAAGTCATTGTCAAAGAAAATGCTTTACTGAAAGTCAAAGTATCATTTGAAATGATGTAATAAAATGAAAGTAGGCCTAAGTAAATAGTAAACTTAAGTATGTACAAAGTATGGGGAATGTGTCACATTATTTCCAGTGTACAGAGATACAATATTTAATAATTGTGTCTTAATACCAACAATTTCATCTCTCCTTACAATAAAAGTAGTTTCTTTAGTAGCTTATGCTTCTCTGCAACTCTGTTGATTACAGTGACTGTGTCCAAAGCAGTCCTCGTACGTCCTTTTTCAACATTAATTTGTTTGGTTTATTATCATCATCGTTGTCGTCATAGCATGTGCACTAGCTCCACAGATGTATGGGTCTGGGCCATGGCATCTGACTCACAAGAAACATATTAATAAGTGGGAGGGGTGGGGACTTGTAAGAGAAATGATTAGGCTATCCCAGTGTCAGCATATAGAAAGAACCAATGCCGTCCCTGGTTCATGGGCCGGTCAATGGGCAAATTGTTATTCTTCTTATCACGTTTATATTTTACACCGGCCCAAAAGGTGCCTCAGCCAGCCGGGCATTTTCCCGGTATTACAGGTTACCAGTCCAGGCCATTTTGACTTCACAGTTGGCCTTTGGGTTTTACCTCTTACTACACTTCCTAGGAGTTGAAGGGTTTGGATATGTCACTGTCATTAACACAAATTGTGATTAGATGAGAGAAAGTCTCAGCCTCTAAATGGACATGTGAGGTCATGACCGAAAGAGGAAAATCTGAATCAGAATTTGGTTTTATTCACCAAGAAGGTTCACACAAACACGAAATTGACCGTGGCCGGAAGGTGCAAACAATAAACATATACGGATCTTCAATCAAAAAGTATAAAACTACAGTAGTCTAACCAATCCTAGGAAATAAAATTGCAAAAAGGTGGCTCGTGTGTAGTGCAATGATGGACTAATAATAGATAATAGTTAAATGTCAGTGGGAGTCCTTGGCCTTGTTGAAGAGGCCAGTAGAGGATGGAAAGAAACTGTTGTTTCTTGTGGCATGAGGTTTTGGTCCTGATGGACCGCAGCCTTCTTCCGGAGGGGAGTAGCTGGCACAGAGAGTCCAGGGAGGAGTCGGCCACAATCTTCCTCCCTCGCCTCAGGGTCCTCGAGGTGTGCAGGTCCTCGAGGGTAGGCATATTGCAGCCAAATTACCTTCTCAGCAGCGCGGAAGATACGCTGCAATCTGCTCTTGTCCTTGGCAGTGGCAGCAGCATACCAAACGGTGATGGAGGAGGTGAGGATGACTCAATGATGGCTGTGTAGAAGTGCACCATCATTGTCTTTGGTGTTCCCAGTTTAACACACAGCTTCCTGTCAGACAGGAAGTCTGTAATCCACCTGCAGGTGGAGTCGGGCACGTTCACCTGGGAGAGCTTGTCCTGGAGAGGGGCGGGGATGATGATATTGAAGGCAGAGTTAAAGTCCACAGGATCCTTGCGTAAGATGCGTGGGGAGTCCAGGGCTGTGTCTACTACCGCGCACTTGTGCACTTCGAGCACTTACTTTCAGTGCTTAGGGCGCTTACGCTGAGAAACCAAAATAATTCAGTGCACTGAAAGTACCCGGATGATGCACTGCAAACGGTCAAAAAATGAAGTGTCCGACGATGGACACTACTCGCCCTAAACGGGCGCCATCTTGGCCACGTAGCGGAAGAGGAGGAGTCCAGTGACAGAAATACAAGCGGGTTTGTTTCGCGGGTTAAGTTTCTCGGGTGTCGCGAGCAGATTTGCGTGCGTCACTTCCCGCTAAATGGGTAAGTAAAGTGTTCCAGTTTAGACAGCGCTACTCAGCAACTGAGTGCACTGCAAATGTAAGTGCACTACATTGCAGTGCACTACATTGCAGTGTACTTTGTTAAGTGCGCGGTAGTAGACACAGCCCAGGTGATGTAGGGTGAAGTGGAGGGCCATGTTAACTGCGTCGTCCACAGACCTGTTGGCTCTGTAGGCAAACTGCAGGGGGTCCAGGAGAGGGTCCGTGATGGCTTTGAGGAATCTTTGAAGACTTCATTACCACAGAGGTCAGTGCGACGGGTCTGTAGTCATTATGTCCTGTTGGCCTTGGCTTTTTGGGCATAGGGATGACGGTGGAGGACTTGAGACGGGCTGGCACATGGCATGTCTCCAGGGAGGTGTTGAAGATGGTGGTGAACACCGGAGACAACTGGTCAGCCCAGTGCTTGAGGGTGGCTGGAAACACAGAGTCCGGCCCAGCTGCTTTGCGAGGGTTCTGCCTCTTGAAAAGTCTGTTAACTTCTCTCTCCTCAATGGAGAGAGTCGTCACTGTGGTGGTGGGGAGGCCTCTTGGATGGGGAGGTGCAGTTCAGGAAAGTCCTATTGTCTTAAATCTGCAGTGGAACTCTTTCAGGTCGTTGGCCATTTGGGAGTCGTTAACGGTGTGGGGGGCTCTGGGCTTGTAGTTGGTGATCTGCCTAAGCCCTCTCCACACAGACGCAGTGTCAGCAGGAATTTGTGTTTTAGTCACTCTGGGTACAGCCGTACAAAATGAAAAAACTAAAGGCTGTGCAACATGTATGCATAGTCAGTGAACACTCTGAAAGGATTTTAGGATGATAGGTCACATGATGAAAAAGCTATTGAAGTTTTAAATACTAATAAATTCATTGAAAAAGTGTGAGGTAAAACTGAAAAAACTAAAGGCTGTGCAACATGTATGCATAGTCAGTGAACACTCTGAAAGAGATTTTAGGATGATAGGTCACATGATGAAAAAGCTATTGAAGTTTTAAATACTGAAAAATTCATTGAAAAAAGTGTGAGGTAAAACTGAAAAAACTAAAGGCTGTGCAACATGTATGCATAGTCAGTGAACACTCTGAAAGAGATTTTAGGATGATAGGTCACATGATGAAAAAGCTATTGAAGTTTTAAATACTGAAAAATTCATTGAAAAAAGTGTGAGGTAAAACTGAAAAAACTAAAGGCTGTGCAACATGTATACGTAGTCAGTGAACACTCTGAAAGAGATTTTAGGATGATAGGTCACATGATGAAAAAGCTATTGAAGTTTTAAATACTGAAAAATTCATTGAAAAAGTGTGAGGTAAAACTGAAAAAACTAAAGGCTGTGCAACATGTATACGTAGTCAGTGAACACTCTGAAAGAGATTTTAGGATGATAGGTCACATGATGAAAAAGCTATTGAAGTTTGAAATACTGAAAAATTCATTGAAAAAGTGTGAGGTAAAACTGAAAAAACTAAAGGCTGTGCAACATGTATACGTAGTCAGTGAACACTCTGAAAGAGATTTTAGGATGATAGGTCACATGATGAAAAAGCTATTGAAGTTTTAAATACTGAAAAATTCATTGAAAAAGTGTGAGGTAAAACTGAAAAAACTAAAGGCTGTGCAACATGTATACGTAGTCAGTGAACACTCTGAAAGAGATTTTAGGATGATAGGTCACATGATGAAAAAGCTATTGAAGTTTTGAAATACTAATAAATTCATTGAAAAAGTGTGAGGTAAAACTGAAAAAACTAAAGGCTGTGCAACATGTATACGTAGTCAGTGAACACTCTGAAAGAGATTTTAGGATGATAGGTCACATGATGAAAAAGCTATTGAAGTTTTAAATACTGAAAAATTCATTGAAAAAAGTGTGAGGTAAAACTGAAAAAACTAAAGGCTGTGCAACATGTATACGTAGTCAGTGAACACTCTGAAAGAGATTTTAGGATGATAGGTCACATGATGAAAAAGCTATTGAAGTTTTGAAATACTGAAAAATTCATTGAAAAAGTGTGAGGTAAAACTGAAAAAACTAAAGGCTGTGCAACATGTATGCATAGTCAGTGAACACTCTGAAAGAGATTTTAGGATGATAGGTCACATGATGAAAAAGCTATTGAAGTTTTAAATACTGAAAAATTCATTGAAAAAGTGTGAGGTAAAACTGAAAAAACTAAAGGCTGTGCAACATGTATACGTAGTCAGTGAACACTCTGAAAGAGATTTTAGGATGATAGGTCACATGATGAAAAAGCTATTGAAGTTTTAAATACTGAAAAATTCATTGAAAAAGTGTGAGGTAAAACTGAAAAAACTAAAGGCTGTGCAACATGTATACGTAGTCAGTGAACACTCTGAAAGAGATTTTAGGATGATAGGTCACATGATGAAAAAGCTATTGAAGTTTTAAATACTGAAAAATTCATTGAAAAAGTGTGAGGTAAAACTGAAAAAACTAAAGGCTGTGCAACATGTATACGTAGTCAGTGAACACTCTGAAAGAGATTTTAGGATGATAGGTCACATGATGAAAAAGCTATTGAAGTTTTAAATACTGAAAAATTCATTGAAAAAAGTGTGAGGTAAAACTGAAAAAACTAAAGGCTGTGCAACATGTATACGTAGTCAGTGAACACTCTGAAAGAGATTTTAGGATGATAGGTCACATGATGAAAAAGCTATTGAAGTTTTGAAATACTGAAAAATTCATTGAAAAAGTGTGAGGTAAAACTGAAAAAACTAAAGGCTGTGCAACATGTATACGTAGTCAGTGAACACTCTGAAAGAGATTTTAGGATGATAGGTCACATGATGAAAAAGCTATTGAAGTTTTAAATACTGAAAAATTCATTGAAAAAGTGTGAGGTAAAACTGAAAAAACTAAAGGCTGTGCAACATGTATACGTAGTCAGTGAACACTCTGAAAGAGATTTTAGGATGATAGGTCACATGATGAAAAAGCTATTGAAGTTTTAAATACTGAAAAATTCATTGAAAAAGTGTGAGGTAAAACTGAAAAAACTAAAGGCTGTGCAACATGTATACATAGTCAGTGAACACTCTGAAAGAGATTTTAGGATGATAGGTCACATGATGAAAAAGCTATTGAAGTTTTAAATACTGAAAAATTCATTGAAAAAGTGTGAGGTAAAACTGAAAAAACTAAAGGCTGTGCAACATGTATACGTAGTCAGTGAACACTCTGAAAGAGATTTTAGGATGATAGGTCACATGATGAAAAAGCTATTGAAGTTTTGAAATACTGAAAAATTCATTGAAAAAAGTGTGAGGTAAAACTGAAAAAACTAAAGGCTGTGCAACATGTATACGTAGTCAGTGAACACTCTGAAAGAGATTTTAGGATGATAGGTCACATGATGAAAAAGCTATTGAAGTTTTGAAATACTGAAAAATTCATTGAAAAAAGTGTGAGGTAAAACTGAAAAAACTAAAGGCTGTGCAACATGTATACGTAGTCAGTGAACACTCTGAAAGAGATTTTAGGATGATAGGTCACATGATGAAAAAGCTATTGAAGTTTTAAATACTGAAAAATTCATTGAAAAAGTGTGAGGTAAAACTGAAAAAACTAAAGGCTGTGCAACATGTATGCATAGTCAGTGAACACTCTGAAAGAGATTTTAGGATGATAGGTCACATGATGAAAAAGCTATTGAAGTTTTAAATACTAATAAATTCATTGAAAAAAGTGTGAGGTAAAACTGAAAAAACTAAAGGCTGTGCAACATGTATACGTAGTCAGTGAACACTCTGAAAGAGATTTTAGGATGATAGGTCACATGATGAAAAAGCTATTGAAGTTTTAAATACTGAAAAATTCATTGAAAAAAGTGTGAGGTAAAACTGAAAAAACTAAAGGCTGTGCAACATGTATACGTAGTCAGTGAACACTCTGAAAGAGATTTTAGGATGATAGGTCACATGATGAAAAAGCTATTGAAGTTTTGAAATACTGAAAAATTCATTGAAAAAAGTGTGAGGTAAAACTGAAAAAACTAAAGGCTGTGCAACATGTATACGTAGTCAGTGAACACTCTGAAAGAGATTTTAGGATGATAGGTCACATGATGAAAAAGCTATTGAAGTTTTAAATACTGAAAAATTCATTGAAAAAGTGTGAGGTAAAACTGAAAAAACTAAAGGCTGTGCAACATGTATGCATAGTCAGTGAACACTCTGAAAGAGATTTTAGGATGATAGGTCACATGATGAAAAAGCTATTGAAGTTTTAAATACTGAAAAATTCATTGAAAAAAGTGTGAGGTAAAACTGAAAAAACTAAAGGCTGTGCAACATGTATACGTAGTCAGTGAACACTCTGAAAGAGATTTTAGGATGATAGGTCACATGATGAAAAAGCTATTGAAGTTTTAAATACTAATAAATTCATTGAAAAAAGTGTGAGGTAAAACTGAAAAAACTAAAGGCTGTGCAACATGTATACGTAGTCAGTGAACACTCTGAAAGAGATTTTAGGATGATAGGTCACATGATGAAAAAGCTATTGAAGTTTTAAATACTGAAAAATTCATTGAAAAAAGTGTGAGGTAAAACTGAAAAAACTAAAGGCTGTGCAACATGTATACGTAGTCAGTGAACACTCTGAAAGAGATTTTAGGATGATAGGTCACATGATGAAAAAGCTATTGAAGTTTTAAATACTGAAAAATTCATTGAAAAAGTGTGAGGTAAAACTGAAAAAACTAAAGGCTGTGCAACATGTATACGTAGTCAGTGAACACTCTGAAAGAGATTTTAGGATGATAGGTCACATGATGAAAAAGCTATTGAAGTTTGAAATACTGAAAAATTCATTGAAAAAGTGTGAGGTAAAACTGAAAAAACTAAAGGCTGTGCAACATGTATACGTAGTCAGTGAACACTCTGAAAGAGATTTTAGGATGATAGGTCACATGATGAAAAAGCTATTGAAGTTTTAAATACTAATAAATTCATTGAAAAAGTGTGAGGTAAAACTGAAAAAACTAAAGGCTGTGCAACATGTATACGTAGTCAGTGAACACTCTGAAAGAGATTTTAGGATGATAGGTCACATGATGAAAAAGCTATTGAAGTTTTAAATACTGAAAAATTCATTGAAAAAAGTGTGAGGTAAAACTGAAAAAACTAAAGGCTGTGCAACATGTATACGTAGTCAGTGAACACTCTGAAAGAGATTTTAGGATGATAGGTCACATGATGAAAAAGCTATTGAAGTTTTAAATACTGAAATAAATTCATTGAAAAAAGTGTGAGGTAAAACTGAAAAAACTAAAGGCTGTGCAACATGTATGCATAGTCAGTGAACACTCTGAAATGAGATTTTAGGATGATAGGTCACATGATGAAAAAGCTATTGAAGTTTTAAATACTGAAAAATTCATTGAAAAAGTGTGAGGTAAAACTGAAAAAACTAAAGGCTGTGCAACATGTATACGTAGTCAGTGAACACTCTGAAAGAGATTTTAGGATGATAGGTCACATGATGAAAAAGCTATTGAAGTTTTAAATACTGAAAAATTCATTGAAAAAAGTGTGAGGTAAAACTGAAAAAACTAAAGGCTGTGCAACATGTATGCATAGTCAGTGAACACTCTGAAAGAGATTTTAGGATGATAGGTCACATGATGAAAAAGCTATTGAAGTTTTAAATACTGAAAAATTCATTGAAAAAGTGTGAGGTAAAACTGAAAAAACTAAAGGCTGTGCAACATGTATACGTAGTCAGTGAACACTCTGAAAGAGATTTTAGGATGATAGGTCACATGATGAAAAAGCTATTGAAGTTTTAAATACTGAAAAATTCATTGAAAAAGTGTGAGGTAAAACTGAAAAAACTAAAGGCTGTGCAACATGTATGCATAGTCAGTGAACACTCTGAAAGAGATTTTAGGATGATAGGTCACATGATGAAAAAGCTATTGAAGTTTTAAATACTGAAAAATTCATTGAAAAAAGTGTGAGGTAAAACTGAAAAAACTAAAGGCTGTGCAACATGTATACGTAGTCAGTGAACACTCTGAAAGAGATTTTAGGATGATAGGTCACATGATGAAAAAGCTATTGAAGTTTTGAAATACTGAAAAATTCATTGAAAAAAGTGTGAGGTAAAACTGAAAAAACTAAAGGCTGTGCAACATGTATACGTAGTCAGTGAACACTCTGAAAGAGATTTTAGGATGATAGGTCACATGATGAAAAAGCTATTGAAGTTTTAAATACTGAAAAATTCATTGAAAAAAGTGTGAGGTAAAACTGAAAAAACTAAAGGCTGTGCAACATGTATACGTAGTCAGTGAACACTCTGAAATGGATTTTAGGATGATAGGTCACATGATGAAAAAGCTATTGAAGTTTTAAATACTAATAAATTCATTGAAAAAAGTGTGAGGTAAAACTGAAAAAACTAAAGGCTGTGCAACATGTATACGTAGTCAGTGAACACTCTGAAAGAGATTTTAGGATGATAGGTCACATGATGAAAAAGCTATTGAAGTTTTAAATACTGAAAAATTCATTGAAAAAAGTGTGAGGTAAAACTGAAAAAACTAAAGGCTGTGCAACATGTATACGTAGTCAGTGAACACTCTGAAAGAGATTTTAGGATGATAGGTCACATGATGAAAAAGCTATTGAAGTTTTAAATACTGAAAAATTCATTGAAAAAAGTGTGAGGTAAAACTGAAAAAACTAAAGGCTGTGCAACATGTATGCATAGTCAGTGAACACTCTGAAATGGATTTTAGGATGATAGGTCACATGATGAAAAAGCTATTGAAGTTTTGAAATACTGAAAAATTCATTGAAAAAAGTGTGAGGTAAAACTGAAAAAACTAAAGGCTGTGCAACATGTATACGTAGTCAGTGAACACTCTGAAAGAGATTTTAGGATGATAGGTCACATGATGAAAAAGCTATTGAAGTTTTAAATACTGAAAAATTCATTGAAAAAGTGTGAGGTAAAACTGAAAAAACTAAAGGCTGTGCAACATGTATGCATAGTCAGTGAACACTCTGAAAGAGATTTTAGGATGATAGGTCACATGATGAAAAAGCTATTGAAGTTTTAAATACTGAAAAATTCATTGAAAAAAGTGTGAGGTAAAACTGAAAAAACTAAAGGCTGTGCAACATGTATACGTAGTCAGTGAACACTCTGAAAGAGATTTTAGGATGATAGGTCACATGATGAAAAAGCTATTGAAGTTTTAAATACTGAAAAATTCATTGAAAAAGTGTGAGGTAAAACTGAAAAAACTAAAGGCTGTGCAACATGTATACGTAGTCAGTGAACACTCTGAAAGAGATTTTAGGATGATAGGTCACATGATGAAAAAGCTATTGAAGTTTTAAATACTGAAAAATTCATTGAAAAAAGTGTGAGGTAAAACTGAAAAAACTAAAGGCTGTGCAACATGTATACGTAGTCAGTGAACACTCTGAAAGAGATTTTAGGATGATAGGTCACATGATGAAAAAGCTATTGAAGTTTTAAATACTGAAAAATTCATTGAAAAAAGTGTGAGGTAAAACTGAAAAAACTAAAGGCTGTGCAACATGTATACGTAGTCAGTGAACACTCTGAAAGAGATTTTAGGATGATAGGTCACATGATGAAAAAGCTATTGAAGTTTTAAATACTAAAAATTCATTGAAAAAAGTGTGAGGTAAAACTGAAAAAACTAAAGGCTGTGCAACATGTATACGTAGTCAGTGAACACTCTGAAAGAGATTTTAGGATGATAGGTCACATGATGAAAAAGCTATTGAAGTTTTAAATACTGAAAAATTCATTGAAAAAGTGTGAGGTAAAACTGAAAAAACTAAAGGCTGTGCAACATGTATGCATAGTCAGTGAACACTCTGAAAGAGATTTTAGGATGATAGGTCACATGATGAAAAAGCTATTGAAGTTTTAAATACTGAAAAATTCATTGAAAAAAGTGTGAGGTAAAACTGAAAAAACTAAAGGCTGTGCAACATGTATACGTAGTCAGTGAACACTCTGAAATGGATTTTAGGATGATAGGTCACATGATGAAAAAGCTATTGAAGTTTGAAATACTGAAAAATTCATTGAAAAAAGTGTGAGGTAAAACTGAAAAAACTAAAGGCTGTGCAACATGTATACGTAGTCAGTGAACACTCTGAAAGAGATTTTAGGATGATAGGTCACATGATGAAAAAGCTATTGAAGTTTTAAATACTGAAAAATTCATTGAAAAAGTGTGAGGTAAAACTGAAAAAACTAAAGGCTGTGCAACATGTATACGTAGTCAGTGAACACTCTGAAAGAGATTTTAGGATGATAGGTCACATGATGAAAAAGCTATTGAAGTTTTAAATACTGAAAAATTCATTGAAAAAGTGTGAGGTAAAACTGAAAAAACTAAAGGCTGTGCAACATGTATACGTAGTCAGTGAACACTCTGAAAGAGATTTTAGGATGATAGGTCACATGATGAAAAAGCTATTGAAGTTTTAAATACTGAAAAATTCATTGAAAAAGTGTGAGGTAAAACTGAAAAAACTAAAGGCTGTGCAACATGTATACGTAGTCAGTGAACACTCTGAAAGAGATTTTAGGATGATAGGTCACATGATGAAAAAGCTATTGAAGTTTTAAATACTGAAAAATTCATTGAAAAAGTGTGAGGTAAAACTGAAAAAACTAAAGGCTGTGCAACATGTATGCATAGTCAGTGAACACTCTGAAAGAGATTTTAGGATGATAGGTCACATGATGAAAAAGCTATTGAAGTTTTAAATACTGAAAAATTCATTGAAAAAAGTGTGAGGTAAAACTGAAAAAACTAAAGGCTGTGCAACATGTATACATAGTCAGTGAACACTCTGAAAGAGATTTTAGGATGATAGGTCACATGATGAAAAAGCTATTGAAGTTTTAAATACTGAAAAATTCATTGAAAAAGTGTGAGGTAAAACTGAAAAAACTAAAGGCTGTGCAACATGTATACGTAGTCAGTGAACACTCTGAAAGAGATTTTAGGATGATAGGTCACATGATGAAAAAGCTATTGAAGTTTTAAATACTGAAAAATTCATTGAAAAAAGTGTGAGGTAAAACTGAAAAAACTAAAGGCTGTGCAACATGTATACGTAGTCAGTGAACACTCTGAAATGGATTTTAGGATGATAGGTCACATGATGAAAAAGCTATTGAAGTTTTAAATACTGAAAAATTCATTGAAAAAAGTGTGAGGTAAAACTGAAAAAACTAAAGGCTGTGCAACATGTATACGTAGTCAGTGAACACTCTGAAAGAGATTTTAGGATGATAGGTCACATGATGAAAAAGCTATTGAAGTTTGAAATACTGAAAAATTCATTGAAAAAAGTGTGAGGTAAAACTGAAAAAACTAAAGGCTGTGCAACATGTATACGTAGTCAGTGAACACTCTGAAAGAGATTTTAGGATGATAGGTCACATGATGAAAAAGCTATTGAAGTTTTAAATACTGAAAAATTCATTGAAAAAGTGTGAGGTAAAACTGAAAAAACTAAAGGCTGTGCAACATGTATGCATAGTCAGTGAACACTCTGAAATGGATTTTAGGATGATAGGTCACATGATGAAAAAGCTATTGAAGTTTTAAATACTGAAAAATTCATTGAAAAAAGTGTGAGGTAAAACTGAAAAAACTAAAGGCTGTGCAACATGTATACGTAGTCAGTGAACACTCTGAAAGAGATTTTAGGATGATAGGTCACATGATGAAAAAGCTATTGAAGTTTAAAAAAAAAGTGTAATTTGTTGATGGTCCCTAAACATACACGTTTTTTAGGCAGCCAAACACATAAACTAAGTGGCCGGTCGTAGCGTCGCTAAACCCCGGCTACATTGACACAATACCGGGCGTTCGAATGTCTGTTGAATATCGAACTTCCAACCAACTTTACCACGGTAGCCAAGCGTTGCGATCTTTCCATTCGCCCACCTGCTTCAGTGTCCAACCAGCCGGCAAGTCACTATTGCTGCTAGCAGCAGCAGTAGTTAAAGTTTCCGCAGCACCTGCTGCGTCTTCGGAGCAATTAGCCTCAACTTCACGTTGTTCTTCTTCTGGGGAGCCACTGGGTGGGAGAAGATCCTCTGTTCTTGCCACTGTGTCAGCTGTACCAGCATCGTCTTTAGGCTCCTCTTCATCTCTGAGTGTCACCTTTTTAGATGTGAATCCAAAGTGTGCGAGTGACACATTCACGCGCTTTCGCTTGCTAGCCATTTTTAGTATTTCGTCTTGTTTATTCTTTTTGGCGCGCATGGCTAATTTGCATAGAGCACAGGACGGGCTTGCTCCGCTTGGCAAAAAATAGCACATTAGTTGTAAATAAATATTTTGAATTCTGAATATTGGACATGGTGAGCAGCATAAAAACATTAAAGTGACCATTAACATATATAAAAAACATATTTTTTATTTATTTTTTACAAAATTTGAGACCCCCCTCAAATTTTACTTTTGAGGCTTTCAGGGGGGCTCATGGGTCAATCGGGGGGGTCGAGCCCCCCCGAACCCCCCCGTATTTCGCACACTGCTTGGTATACCTGCTCTATCATATTTGCTACATATATTTCAAACAAGATTTTACTATAAAAGAATGATTGAAACATTAAGTAAATATAGGCTGCCTCAACACAGTACATATTTATATTGAAAAGTCATAAACACTATAAATGTTATTTTTACTGTAACTTTTTCCAAATTAGCAACAATGTCCCTGCCGAAAACGAACAAGTCACTTTGTGACGGTGGCCATTTTGGAAATGGTATTTAAAGGGGTGATTGACTGGGTTTTTGGGGTATTTCACACTGTTCTTTAAGGTTAATAGGGTATGTAACATTGGTTTGGCTGAAAATGGCCCGGGTGCTGTTCTATGCCCCGTTTCTTTTCAAGCGCTTTGTTCTCCTTTTATGGTATGCTCATGAATATATAGATGAGCTGCGCGCTGATTGTTTGGTTTACAATGCGTGAAGCTGTGGAGCAAAGACGACCAACAGCACTCACCAAAACAAGAAGGTGGAGACTTGAAATAACGTACAAATAAATCTATTTTGTCTACACAACAGGACATCATTACACACACATACACATCACACATCACACATCACATTGGAAATGTGCCGGGGAATTTATTGAATTGCCGGGTCTTTAGAGTACCGGGTCTTTAGAGTACGGTCAAAGACCCGGCAATTCAGTCAATTTCCCGGCACATTTGCAATGTAATGTGTGATGTGTATGTGTATGTAATGATGTGCACACCGCCCCCTACCGAACAAGATGGGTTGCTCAGTCAGCAGGGAGCTGAAAAAGAGCGGCTACTGACGTCACTCTCAGAATGCTTTTTCGTTGTTGAATTATGGGCAGTTCTTTGCAGGTAGAACACGAAAATGCAAAAGCATTCTGAGCGGCGAAGCAGATTTTGATTATGGTATAAAATGTGCAGTGTTGAAGAAGAAAATGCAAATAGGATGATTGATTACTAATTTCATTTATGAGTCAAATAATGCAGCCACATGAAAAAGCATTTCTGCAAATGCATTTGAATTTTCAAATTTTACATTTCAAATTGAATTTTGGTATCTATTTGTTGGGGCATATTTCGAAAATTACATCTCAAATGCCTATTGCTTTTTCATTTGAATTAAGTGAAAGGGCAGTGTTGAAGAAGAAAATGCAAATAGGATAATTGATTCCTAATTTCATTTATGGGTCAAATAATGCAGCCACATTCTTAAAATGAAAAAGCATTTCGGCAAATGCATTTTTATTTAAATTTTGGTCCCGATTTTCTTCCATACTAGCTAGAGTCATTTGCTAAGTAAGGTATGTTGATGTGTTTAGAAACGTATTTAGCATTCTACTTATGCTAGATACAGCAGACATCAGCCATGCCCTTCGAGTGTCTGGTTCCTTGGGAAGATTATGAAAAGTGTCAGCATTCCCAGTACAGCCTGGAACACTGCATTTATTATGGTCGATTTTCAATATACTTAAAAAATGTTCAAACTTTCTCCTTTGTTGTTCGCGTAAAAGTACATAGAGCAGCGCGCAGCTAAACGAGTGTCTGAGATCCAGGGCCAGAACACCAGAGGGCTGGTCTGTATAAATGTTGGGGTGTGACAAAGATGATGCTGCAACTTGTGACGTCACACGTTGCACTGTTTCAAAACCGAGCATTTGCAAGTTGCAGTTTCAAAACAGTAGTGAGAAGTGAAATTTTGATAGGAAAGAGGTATCAATGGACTTTGAGGTTCACTGTATGT
>CAEFZP010003708.1:0-42009 GCA_903064625.1 Mallotus villosus
CGCGGGCGCCATCTTGGAGGGGTCAACCGCTCCACTCAGTGTAATCCGTTTGGCTGGAGCAATGAACTGTCAGCGCATTTAATTAATCATACCTCACTGAATACCACTGATTTTCATGCGTTTTTTGTCATACGTGTAGCTATGATAAAGGCCACATGGTTTGGCGTGTTTTATTATAAATTTATAATATTTAATATTATTTAAAGTTTTTATATCAGCTAAAACCACCAATCTGTTTCACTGGATTCAGAATAAAACCAAATTCTTACTCAACAATGTTAGTATTTAAATATTGTTACTTGAATGACTTATTCATGGTTACAATTATACTGTTTTGTCTCATACTTTGCCTAAAATGAGAATGATGGAATGTTTATTTACAGTAAAAAGTAAAAAACTGTAAAAACAGTAAAAAACGACAGATGCGAAGTGAAGACCACTGTGTTTGTTTGTCCTTTTGTAATTGCATTATACATCCCCTACACTGCGTTTCTTCTCAAGATTTCTTCCTTGCTGATTCAAGGGAGTTTTTTTCTTGCCCGTGTGGGGGCATGGGTAAAGGGGGGTGTTGCAAATATTTGGCCTGTTAAGCCCTTTGAGACTGTAATGGTGATTAAGGGCTATACAAATAAAATTTATTGAATTAAATAATATAGATAAATATACAGGAAAATTATCAGAACAGAACTAACATAAGGGAACAACGGAGCATCTTAGGAACACGATGCATAAGGGAACAACGGAGCATCTTAGGAACACGATGCATAATAAACTAGATAAATATAAATATACAGGAAAATGAACAGAACAGAACTAGTGAAATTCAAAAATACAATAAAAAGCAGCCAGGGTTAGGGTTAAAACCCCTGAAAGAGGACTGTTTTGCAGAGTTTCTTTCTCGTGCTTCCTTTTGAAGTTCAAGAGAGGCGAGTTTGGCAACGTGGTGCAGCCTTAGCTTATGAAACACCGACACAACCAATGAGAGCAAGTCTGAATGGTGGTTGTCGATACCAAACTGCGTCTCCTCGATGTGTTCCCCAAGCAGAAATACATCCTCTGTTCCAATCTCCCCTCGGACGATGTGTAGCACTGTTGACACCTTAGGAGCTTCAGCTTGCATTGTTGAAGCTTGGCGGATCACCCTCTCTGCAGCTCTCAGCACCTTATAATAATAATAACAACAATAATACATTATATTTATATAGTGCTTTACACAGTGCTCAAAGACACTACAGAACAGAGAAAATAAGAAAAAAGCAACTTTAATATTCAAAAAACAAGATAATAAAATCAAACCTTCACTGTGCCTAGTGATGGAATCACTAGGCCGCCGTTGTTTTTCAGGGTCAGAAGGTGAAAGTTCTTGTCAAATGAAGATGGCACAGCATCTCTGACCAAGCTCCAACGGCACACAGCACAGGACAGCTTTCGTAGAATCTGCCTGACTACAAATCCTGCTATGTAGACCAGAGCATTTTCCACCAGTCCACCAAACCGAGTGGGGAGATAACTGTGGTCAGACACAAGGGCCGAAATGTTGGCGAATGGAGATGGGTGCTCTTCAGCAGTTTCAGCAGAGGACATCTCCACAGCAGACAGGGACACACAGTTATCTTGGGCTGCCACATTGCCTGTCTCACTCGGTGAGACACCACACCGAACCATCAGACGACGGAAGATGGCCTGGAACTGCCATGCCGTGGGATTATTATTACATCCGCCTTGTATGGAAAACAGGCACACAATATACATTATTCACATAGACATAACAAAGATATTCATTAGTTATATTTTAAGAATTTATTGTTTATTATTAGAACATCAACCGTACCTGACGCTCTGATTGAGTTAAATAGTAGCTCCAAGTGATCCTGGCTGAACCTGTAGGTGAGCACATACCGCTGAACCTGGAGCAGTTCAGGAATCATCAGCATCAACGTGTCGATATTGATGACAAATCCGATGACCGACAAGTACCTGCAAAAGAAAAAAGTTGTATTACTCTGATCATGGCGAAACAAGACATCCTATAGGGAACAACAGAGCATCTTAGGAACACGATGCATAAGGGAACAACGGAGCATCTTAGGAACACGATGCATAACAGAACAACGGAGCATCATAGGAACACGATGCATAAGGGAACCACGGAGCATCTTAGGAACACGATGCATAAGGGAACCACGGAGCATCTTAGGAACACGATGCATAAGGAATAGAGTATCGGAGAACTCATGTCATGAACTTAACAAACACTATTTGAATTGACCTCTTAGACCGGTGAAGGAGGGTTCCATCTTTTGTCACCAAAGTGAGCAAGTACTCCCTAGCTTTTGAGAAAAATGCTTTCCTCTCCGTCCAATTAAAAGCACCCAAGGGAGCTTTGTATCCTTTGGCACGAGGATTGCGTCCATTCATTGTATCAAACAGCCTGTCAATAATCTATAAAGACATAGCGGCATGTAAATCATAAGGTATTAGGTACATATTTCTAAACTGTATGCTCAACATGCAAGTAAAAATGCAAGTATTAGTATTTGCTTGACTTCCTTCTTTCCATAGGTCTGCTTTGTACTACAGCAAATTTCAGAGCTTTACCACTTCGATGGATGGACGGGCATGCACTAGTTTAAAAAGAGGAAACAGGTACTGGGTTCTTTAAATCACTAATTGTATTACCTCAATGAATTCTGCCGTTGCCTCACAGTCCTTAAACTGAGAGTAGCAAAGATCCCTCATTGTGCGGAGAGCCACTGACACTGAGCGACTCAGTGTCTGTGCAGCCAGGGTCACCCTCATCTTGTGGTTCTCAAAGTAGACATGCTTGTCTGTAATTTTATTGGCAGCATGCAGTCCATCCTTTTTTTGCAGATCATGGAGACGATTGATGTACCTCCAATGGATCTGTCCGGTGGTCGTCGCAATTGGACTGTATGCCTGCAGAGTAAGAATCAGTCACTGCTCAAAACAAGTACAGCAAAATTATGATCATCACGTCCAGCCATAAATGTGCAAATGGACAGAACACAATATTTAGATAACTTTTAGCAGCAGAGGCATAAATTGCACAAAAAGGTCTACAACGATCATCATTTACCTGCAACATATTACGTGCCAACTTGAGCATGTGGCAAGCATCCATCATTACAAATACTTTCTCGCCAGTCACCGGATGTGGGAAACTGGTTTGAAGCGGCTCTCGTGGGTCCCCCTTCAGCTCACACCCAAGTTGGTTGCACATGCCGACATTGGAGGCATGCCCATCCATTGTTAGACATACCACCCGAATGCCCCGTGCATGTAGCTCCTCCAAAGCCTGACTGAGAAGGACCCCCTGTGGTTCTGGAGAGAGAGACTTGGACAGAAAGTATGCAATGGGAGCCTTCCAATGTCCTTGGAGGCCAACCACCATGAACACAAGAGCCTCCGAAGCAACATCAGTCTCATTGTTTCCATCACCCATGTCTACAAAACCAGACATTGACTCGGTATGTGGATTATATTGCACATGTTTTTTGATGGACATGGCATCCAACATGAGTGAAACACATCCATATTTAGTCGGGTCTCCCTGGCATCTTCTCTCCAGCATATCCAGCATCATCTTGTTCAGGCCAGGCTTGGCATCCACCGAACGCAGCCACCTGTAAAAATATTGAGAAGAAGCTATAACATGTTGACATCAGTATTTTCCAAAAATTAAGCCTACCTACCTTTGTAATGTTTGTGGATGTGGGAGGGGAAAATTTCGAGTCTCTCTGAGGTATTTGTATGCCTTTGGACCATGAAGATGGAGCGTGAGTGCAAACTCTCTGCAGTAACAATAACATGTACATGAATTTCCAAGTGCTCATTTTGTCTTACCCGAGTAGAATGCAAGCTTCTCACTGAGCTCTTCATTAATGAGTTTTTTTTCCCTCAAATCCCCCAAAAGAGCCTTGACTGTGGTCTTTGCCCTCTTTTCTCTGGACATGGTATTCTTCTTTTCTCGCTCCAGACTTTCCAATCTTGCCAAATGTTGATTGATTTTAGCCTTAACAGCGGTAGGAGAAGCAGGCAAGGCATATCCATGATCCTAGTAGAAAGAAGGACGAACATGGTTTGAGTAATGTTTCACTAGACATGGTCCTAGTAGAAAGAAAGAAAGGGATGAACATGGTTTGAGTAATGTTTCACTTCACAAACATCACTTTGACACCACTAGTTTATGTCCCACATCCACATTCTTTCTTAGTCATCAGCTATCAAAGCCAGTTATTTGTGAGTGTGTTTAATGAGTGGCAGCAAAACGTGAGATTTGAATATGTCCAGGAACATTATGATATGATGTTTAAAGTAGAAATACTCACATCATTAGGTTGAGGTTGTGGGTGTGAGGTTGTCAATTCTGGGGAATCCTTAGAGGCCACGGACAGGATTTCGTCAGCTCTTCTGGAGGTAGACGTAGCCCTGCCCTTTACCAACTGAAATTAAGAAACATTATGCATAATACAATATATAAAAGGATTTGTTTGACAATAGAATATTTACATTTATGAATGCTAGCCTTATGATGATACACCTACTTTTTGGAGGTGAACCGGGAAGCTGAAGAGGGATGGAATAACACCATCAAGTAGTCTGACAATCTGACCCGTCCTGTCAAAGTCAGCCTGCTTAAAATGTTGACTGCAGACAACTGAATAATCACTTGCAGTGAATCCTTCTCTCCTCATACCCACTTCCCACTTCGTCCTCGCATCTTTATCTTTTGGAAACCTTCAAAAGTGTCAGATGTAATCTAGGTCAGTCCTTATGGAATATGATTTATCAAGTATCAGTTCATAGCCGGTGAACACATAGCCTAGTTCAACAGTAATCCCAAGATTACCCCATTCCAGGTGTCAGGTGTGGTAGGGCCTTTTCCCGTTTATCACTACATCTGATTGCCTAGCTAGTTAACATATATTAGCCCCCCTACACAATCTGGACTGTTTTTTTATAACTAACTTTTATCCCTATTGTCTTTTACAATCTTTATCTTCATCATTTATTTATTGAAGTATTTTTTCATTTCATTGACAAGCAATCATATTATGGTCCTACTCTTGTTTATTAGCCTAGCTGGCTACGATTTCAGTAGTACTATCGAAGACAAAAATACTGGTAATATTCCTTTCACAAAATACAACCAATAGTACGGTAATGTTAAATCTTACTTGTGAAAAGTAATCCCCCGATTCCTATTGTGGATGGTCCGCCGATTTGAGCATGAATACGCTGTACAACAGACCGGCATCTTGTTTCTGCTGCTGTTGCCATTGACATCTGGCAGTTGCTGCCATAGATATATATAGAACACTAGATACGTCACGTCAATGTTGAGCTCCAGTCGGCTGACGGCACACGCGGCGGCCATCTTGGAGAGGTCAACCTGCTGCCTAGTGCATTGCACCATATGGAAAATTCATACAAACATGTAGCAAATTTGAGCCGTGATGGCTCAGTGAATGACACTAAAAACATCATAGTTGATGATCCATATTTGATAGCTAATGATGACTAAAACATTTAGGCTACTTAACAAATGTATGTAATGTAATGTAAAATGTATCTCACCTGTGGAAAGTGATTCCCTCTCGTCGGGTGTGTACTGAACGACGTTGTACACACCCAAAAGCAGCACAATGAACCGGCATTATTATCGCTGTCTGACAGTCGAGTACATACAGACCTCAGACTGATGCCCCACTCAATATGGCGACTCCGTGTGCCACGGCTGAGAGGGGCGTGGCGTATCTAGTGTTCTATATATATCTATGGTTGCTGCTCCCGGTTGACCTTTCCAAGATGGCGGCCGTATTTCTCGCGTCCCAGCCAAGCCCCCACCCCTCGCCCCTTGGGTTGAAGCAACGGCCCCGGTGGATGTAGGTGGTATTGCATCTTCGACTTGACTTCCGTGTCTTCCGGTCGTTTTTAATCTATTAACTCCAGTCAACATTTACAAAACTATCTCCCCCAATAATTTTTGTTCGATACTTGAACCTGGCTCATACTACTAGCTTTTTCATAGAATAATTTTTCCAGATTTTTGCTATGTTTGAAACCAATCCGAAATAGGTAAACTAGCACCCCATTTATTTGCTTACGTCAAGAAAAGTTGCCTCGAAACGTGTTCGCGGATACTAACAGGGGACGAGCACACAAGGGAACATCAGAAAGTGCTGATTTACCTGAGCTGAATGAGAACAAGGAGAAAGGACTTGGTAATCTAAAATTGCCTGCCTTAATTGTAGCACGTTTTACAAATGCTTGCACATATACATGACGGTTGTTTGTAGAGTTTATTTCCGTTATTTTAAAGCATATTTAACCATTTTGTAGGCTAATGAACGCGATTATTCTCATTGCATGACAAAGTAGGCTAATTATAGCCTAATATAATTAGTTATAATATCGTGGCATGTTACGGCGTCATTGTAGATAACATGTTATTCTGGAGCAAAGACGAAGATGAATAAATCATGTCTGATAACGACAATATTGTTATGGTCGTTATATTGTTAGAACTTTATGTCAGTTAACACTACAACGATGGCATTAACAATAAGCTAGTAATAGTAAGCAACACTCATCATCATTATAATAGTAACATAGGTAGGCTATAGCCTGTAGGCTTAATTTAGCTTGCTTTGCCGAGCTAGAACAACGACGGAGCCAAATATTCAAGCTTGCAGTTTCTTTAATCCAACACAATACTTAGCAGTCAAACTAAAAACACGGAGCAAAAAGAACAACGTATAGGCATTGCACGTATAATATTACAGTATTGGTTTTCGTAAGTTCACATGTATCTGCTTCTTGATCGGACTTGTACCACATTCTGACAGTTTTCTGCAATGCCTTAGCTCCAGCTCACAAGCTCGCGACTGGTTGTCGCAAAGTATGACGTGTACAGCTATTTGCAAGCGTGCACGAGTCTCGGAGCCAGCTTGGAGCTAGGAAAAAAGTGAGCCCGTTAAAAGCTATGGGCTCACTTTTTTCCTAGTTTAGACCGGAAGACACGGAAGTAGAAAGATGGCGCTGTCCGTTTCGCGCTCTAGCTTGCTTCACTGCGCCACTGAGCACTTTTCATAGAAATGAATGGGGACGCCATCTTGGAAGACGATGTTGGCTCTCTCTACTTAATATTACCTCTATGGTCCCAGCAGCCAATGCTCCGTCTATGTATAAGATGTCTATGCAGTCACCCACTGACAGGCTCACCAAAATGCACATGTGAATGTTTACTTCCTACTTGACTCGCCTTGAATATCGGGGTACACGATTGGGCGATTTTATGAAGGTGTCATATAAGATCTGATTGGATGCGGACCATAGTTGTCCGGAAAACATGCCTGTGTCGATAAAGAAACCAAATGTTTGTTCCTTGAAGAACTGGACATGCCAACACATTTTAAAAGGGTTCTAGAAAAGTTTTAAAGCGATACAGAAAAATCCAGCTCTTCCATCGCCAGGGATCGTTCAAATGCACTATTTTGAGCTTCGGCCCACCACCGTACGTGCTCTGTGTGCCGCTGAATGTAAAAGGTCAGTGGGTGATACCATGGTGATGTGGTGCAAATGTTATTGACAACATGCATTCAAAATTTCCCCCACATCATTTACACCGCACTGTGTAATTATATTTTAAAATGTCTGTCTAGGTCACATCACAAAAATATAATTTACATTAGGCTATTCATCCCTATTTATGTTGCTTAAATACACACGCACTGCATTTCAGAAGAGTTGGTAGAGTCCAATGCCCTCTGATGCCCAGTGATACCCAGTGATACAGGGGAAGGAAGGCCTCGACTTGGTAAAAAACAATAACTATGTATCTATTGAATTTAGCGTGTTTGAAAAATGTTGATTGTTGAAATACTGTATTTTGTGTAATCAGTAAATGTATTGTTTAAACATTATAGGAATGATATTTCTCTGCAAGGTAGCCTACCGGAGTAAATATGTGCTAGCAATTACAGCTAGCTAGTAAGATTCCTAGTCCAAGCTAGAAAAGCTTAGCTAACATTCATCTTAAATAACTTAACGCTACCGATGTGACTCACATTGTGAGTAGATGTGGTGTCACTATTGGTGTACTACGGTAACTTCAGCTAAAGTTTGTTAACCACAAAGTTAGCATTTTGTTAACATCACTAAGTCGATGACCAATATTTGAATTGACCTCCTTGATTCTGACCGATTATCTAAAAGTGTCAAAAACGGAAGGGAAAAGGGCATAATATTTTACTACGACATTGCGGTGTCATTAGCGCAATCAAAACGATTGGCAAAGTTGCTTTGTTCAAAGCAATGTTGTATGTCTGTTTTATTACAGGAAACATGATGAACTTTGCAGCCCTTGTTCGTGAGCATTGGGCTAACATACTTGTACCCATTGGCTTTGTGATCGGAATTTACATGGACCGAGCGCAAGACATGAAGCTGACGGCATTCAGGAATAAAAGTGCCCTATACAGCAGGTATGATCTTACAAATCAATAGTGCTAATTTAACATGACATGTATCGTTTGTGCCTTACCCTTCAACCTTTGTGTATGTCTATCTTCTTCACAGGGAACTAAAGCCAGGCGAGGAGGTGACCTGGAAATAGACCCGTCTGTCTTGGAATATTTAGTGTCCTGTTGTGCAATTATACGGTCGTCTCATCTGATATCTAGAATTCTTTATCACTTATGGGATGTATCAACCAATTATAAACTTAACTTTTGTCATCAAAAAGTGTTAGAAGTACTGTTCATTTGATTTGTATTGCTATAACTGAATTGGACTATTAGGATTCATGACCAAGGGTCCCATATCCTAGTCTCACAACTCCAGACAACTACTCAGGGGCAGCGGCAGATCATTTTTAATGCAGGTACTGAGGGGGTGCTAGATCACTGACAGGGCGAGCTGCACAATTATATATTTATTGAGGAGTTCAACAAAGTTTCCCCTGTTCGCTAAGAGCTCATCCTCTCTGTGGTCACGCTGAGCAATGCCTTGACATGCCGTGTAGTGCAAACTCTCCACCACAGCCATCAAATAGTACTGATTTTCTTCTACCACTTTAGAATGTCCCTTATCAATAATGTTCAGTATTTTGAGCCATCTTGCATCCTCTGTTTAAATTCACACCATGCCTCCATAGAAAACTTGTGGCACTAACATTATGTGCTTTAAAACTCTGATGTGCTTAATGCCAGTTCTGGAATCCAGAAATTTAGAACGATGGCTTTTAGATCAGTGGTTCTTAACCGTCCTCATGGAACTACTGTCCTGCATGTTATAAAGTTTTCCATGCTCCAACACACCTGATTCAAACAAATGGGTCTATATCTAGCTCTGTAGAAGCCTGGTAACGACCATGCATTTGAATCAGGTGTGTTGGAGCCAAGAAACATCTAGCCGTCTCTGCATCCGCGGCAAACGCATCAGAGGACTGCTCTGTGTCAGACTCTAACATTCAATTCTGAACCGTTGTCAACCTCGGCTGAGGTAAATTTATGTTCTCATTTTCACTAACTATATTAGAATTACGAGATTGCTTACTTGACAGAACCGCTCCATCTTTTCTTAATAACATTCAATTACATTATGAATGAAAAGCGCAGCAGTGTAGTTACAATTCACGTGATATGCCATGTCAGACGTCGCATATAAGTTGATGACAATCAAAATCAACATAACTTATTATTTTGAGTCGAGATATTACGTTATTTTATTTTTTTATACCATGCGGTTCAGGGATTCCATAGAATACAGCCTGAATATATTGCTTTCTGGGGGTGCTATCGGGGTGCTTTGGTCTTTCTTCTGAAAAGGGTTTTAATCGCCATGAAAGTTTGCACAGACAAGGAATTTACTTTGACAGGAAGGTGCATACATTCAACATATGAGTACATTTTATCTTCAATCTTGTGCTTCAATCTTAAAGAAGTGGTGTAAGTTAGCACCTGCTAGCCCTTCCCTAGTGCTGCCCATGCTACTACTCATTCACATAGGCCTCCTCAAAAAATGATCCTCCAACTCGGTTCACCATGTGGGGTTCAGACAGGTAATAAGCAAAGTGTCCAAGTAAGATATTGTGATCACCATGACTCATCAGATGCTCTCTTGAAGTAATTTGGTGTTTTGATGTTGGTGGTGGAGAGCACTGTCTAAAAAGCTGGTAAACAATCTCCCATCTGTGTTCAATTGGGTTAAGATCCAGTGATTGCAAATACCATAGCACATTAATGACATAATTTTTATACTCATCAAACCATGACCCCTTGTGCCCTATGAATAGGGTTTTTGTATTCCTGGAAGAAACCTCTCCCTATGAATAGGGTTTTTGTATTCCTGGAAGAAACCCCTCCCATCAGAATATACATAATAAAAAAGGCAATCACTTAGAATAACTATGGTATTTATTCTTGCAGTCCGCCTATTAATTCTTGGACAATCTGCTGCTTTTCTTGGACGATAAATTTGGCATATTTATCTCCTTGTTAGGTGTCAAAATGCCGATGGAGATTGTACTCTTTAACAACTGACATCGCCTTATAACACAAAATACATAGTTTTTTCTCCTTTAAGCACAAACATTTGCTTTCCCATCTTTATTGAAACTGTCTTCCATCCAGGGAGGGATGCAGCCTGCTTTGACTGGGGGTGCAGTGGACATTTTTTGGGGGTATCATGATTACGGAAGGGGATCGTATTATTTAACAGGTTAACAGGTAGGCTTATACCTTCTGCCTACCTGTACAGTGGAATAAGAATAAAAAAAATTGACATTATAAAAGGCTTTTTAGAACAGAAAGCCAGCAGTGTGTATTTTTTTTCCTATTTTAACATGTCAATAGGTGCGTTCGACATGGACTGCGGCTGAATGAAACGACCGGCGAGAGTAGCCGCCTGCAGTCGGGGAGGAGTTGAAAACGGCTCTGTGAAGTTGGACATTCCAGCTTCTCGTGGTTTGCTGCGTTGATGTCAGTCATGGCCGATCAAGCGCTGTTTGCTTACGTTACTTTATTTATAATTAAACTTAGTCTTTCCGTTAGTAGAAGAGGTGGCCCAAAACCCTTTCTTCAACAAATATTTTACTCAATCAAATTGTTTGGTCCGGATTTGAGCATTGGCGAAACTGAAGGTGTCAGAATAATTACAAAACAAGCGTCAAAGTTGTCATGTGTGAGTCTGGCCAATCATGAAATAGCTGTGTCGTCATTTGAAGCCGTGCAGTTGCTCTTGAGAAAATGCGCTCGTTTACACAGCCGGCAGTTCTCGAATCGATCTCACGGTACTTTGATGGCTACGTCACAGTGACCTAGCCTCGGCGCCGTCTCAAGTCGGACAAAAAGTCTAACCACAATTCACTGTTTCAGGTCAGCCGCCTGCAGCCAACTGCAGCGCTGCATGAAGCGAGGTCATGTCGAACGCACCTATTGACTTCATACACATCGTATGACCAGAGATACTGCTTTACGGCAAGCTCTGGTCACTTTCTTTTTTCTCTCGAGGCATCGACAACACAGCTGACAAGTCTCTCCCTGTCAATACACATGCTAGAAAGACTTTTGGCTTGCTAATGTTGTTGCCAATATTGCTAATGATCTGACATTCTGTTTCCGCTTCGGATGCCATCAAGCAGGATCTCTGGTCGTAGTCAGTCCTTCACTAACCAATCAGCATTCAACGACTCGTCCTGCAAGAAATCGAAAAGACATAAGTATTCGTTCATTCAACTTTGACCTATAATCCACGTTGAACAAAAACTACAAAATCTGAGATTTCTCAACTATAATCAGGCGAAAGAGACATATTTACCTGTTTAGCGCCATAGACTCCGTTGCAAAATTCCGGGAATATTCAAAGTTGGAAACTTTCCACGGGAATTCACGGGAATAAACGGGAATTAACAGGAATAAACTGGAAATGTTGGGGTAATTTAACTGTATTTACCTTGTCATAAGCAGACATGCATGCAAACATTTATAATACAACTTAAAAAAAGGTCATTTTTGTCAGGAGTAGTTGCCCAACTCGCACTTGTTGATGGACCCTGAAAGCCGCGAATAATCGAGGTGATGGTGTACTTTTGTGTGGACATAGACATCCTACTCTCACTGCTGTAAACATGTTGTCTACTGTATATAAATAAACTTGGTATTAAAATGAACATGGCTTCAGTTTACCAAGTAATCAATAGGCTAGGTAATGACAAACAGGGTTGGGAAAGTTCACTTTCTACATGAACTAGTTAAGTTCATAATTCAAAATGTTTAACTAAGTTCACAGCTCCAAAAATGTATTTCAATATGTTGCAAGCTATAATTGAAATCTCTGTTTGCAATACCGCTCTTGGCCTCTATGCAATTCGGCACTCTCACACTTGCCAGGCATAGGGCTGAAACGTTCAGAAGCAACACTGATGACAAAGACGTTCAAAAAACAACAGAACGTTTTATGTTTATGTTTCTGGCAGACAATGTTTCCAACCAGCTGCATTCAGGGTCCAGCTGAGCTAGGCGTGCATAGACTTGTTCTCAACTACATTTAAGTTCCCTGTTATATGCTTTTGCAAAAAAACTTTGGCTGATTTTTGTTTTCAAAATTCCCCAAATTCCCGAGCCAAAATTCCCGTGGAAACTTTCCGGAAATTTACCGGAAACTTTCCGCCCCTTTGCAACCCTACTCCCATTCAGCATGCACTCGCTCATGATCATCCCCAGTGGGGCTTAATAGGGAGTGGACAGGGTCTCCTTAAACAGGCTCTGATACATTTCTTTCTAGAGGCGGGATGTCGTCACTTTGCCGTAACATAATCTAAATGCATTTTGAGAGATGTAGTTTATGGTCAATGCACGCTGTAAAGCAGAGTAGACTTCATATTTCAATACACCAACTAAGCTTCCGCAGGCCACATCAAATGATTTAGGCCCGCGGGCCTTGAGTTTGACACATGTGCTACAGATCTAAATGCAGGTGACACTTCAGTCACTGTTCCTACTGTCACTTTAGTGAGTTAAGCAGTGTTCTTGATTTAAGGGCATGCTGTCACTGTTTAAGTTTGTCATGCAGCCTACATCAAGAGCAGTTATTGGCAATATTGATTATCAGACTCTCTTAATGCAATGTAAACAAGAATGTACAGTATTTACTCATATAAACCTAACAAAGTAACAGTGTAAACCTAATGTAATGAACACAATATAAATCAAATAACTAGAAATTTCCTGAAGAAAATGTGGGTTTGCTGAATGCAGTTGAAACCATTTTGTTTTGATGGCTTGAAAGATTAAGGTCTTACAAATATTTTAAAAGAGGTATGTGCTTTAAAAACAAAATGTTGAGAAAAAGTACTAAAAGTATATCTGTCATTGCTATGCATTGCGATATTTTCTTATTGTTGAAAAAGGAGAAAAAATAGTACCTATGTAATTTCATAAATGTTAAAGCGTTATGTTAGAGCTCAATGCTCTTAAGACAGTCACCCCCATCACCCTGAGCAACTCCCCAGTCAACCCTGTGGAGTCCTTCCGCTTCCTGGGAACTATCCTCTCCCAGGACCTCAAGTGGGAACTGACCATCAGCTCCCTCACCAAGAAAGCAAAACAGAGAACGTACTTCCTACGGCAGCTAAAGAAATTCAACCTACCAAAGACAATGATGGTGCACTTCTACACAGCCATCATTGAGTCCATCCTCACCTCCTCCATCACCATCACCACTTTTGCCACTGCCAAGGACAAGAGCAGACTGCAGCGTATCATCCGCACTGCTGAGAAGGTGATCGGCTGCAATCTGTCTACCCTCTAGGACCTGCATACCTCGAGGACCCTGAGGAGAGCAAGGAAGATTGTGGCCGACTCCTCCCACCCTGGTCACTCCCTGTTTCAGTCACTCCCCTCCGGCAGAAGGCCATCAGGACCAATACCCATACTTGCCAACCCTCCCGATTTTCCCGGGAGTCTCCCGATTTTCACTATCCTCACCCGTTGCTCCCGCAATTCTCCCGATATTGACAAGATTTCATGTCTCCCTTTCTCCCCACTTTCGTTATCATCACAACAACCTGTTTTTCCGAAAAGGACTACAATATCCACCCCCCCCGGATATTGGTTGGTTGAGCCCGCTGTTACCACGGAGACGTTTGCCACCGCAGCAAACGTCTCCATGGTAACAGCCGGCTCTCAACGTCTCTCTAACAGTACTTTCTTCTGTTTATTCTTTCTACCCGCGCTCGTGAATTAAAAGAGAACAAAGAAGACAAGAGAATGGAGCCGAAAAGGAAAAAATATGCCTGTAAATTCAATGAAGAGTGGAAGTCGGAGTTCGCTTTTCTTACAACAAGTTTTAAAGGTACTGGATATGCCCATTGTAAAGTTTGCCGGGCGGATTTTTCCGTGGAGCACGGCGGTCGGACGGATATCAAACATCATGCTAATACAGACAAACATAAGAAGGCAGTAGTTGCTTCAGAGTCTCAGCCAAGCATCGTTGGTTTGCTGGGGAAAGGGAGACCAGATGCAGTCATATATGCTGAAACAAAAATGGCAATGTTGGTGGCAAAGAATAACATTCCTCTGAGCTTTACTGACGAAATAAATAAGTCAGTGAAGGACATGTTTCCTGACTCGGAAGTAGCTAAGAAGTATGCCTGTGGGAGGACCAAAGCCACACAGATAGTGAAAGGTAAGCCATTAACATACCCTTAAAACATATAAACAATTATTTTTTCGTAATGAAAATGATAACACAAGTTGAGACTTCTTACTTATTTTTTCTTTCTCATGTATCTTATATGTTATTTTGTATTGTATCTTGTACAGCACTTTGGTCAACTGATGTTGTTTTTAAATGCGCTATAGAAATCATTTTTGACTTTGACTTTTTAAAAACAATCCATGTAAGGATAATGTTCAAAGCTTTCTATTTACTATGTGTATGCGTACATGGGATTAATTTCACAGCCCATTTGCGGTGATGGTAAGAGTTTGACTTAAAAACTGTATTTTTACTTAGCACTTACATGATGTAGTAGGACTTTGTAATGTTGTATATTAGAAGCCAGTGTATTTGCGTGATAAGACTTATTGGAAGTTGCCAAGATAAATCTATTGATCTGTAGGCTAATTTTTTTAATTGTATTTTATTGGTTTAGTTCAGGGATATTGCACACTAATCAACATTCAACATGTGAGTGAGCCAGAGTTAGTCTAAGAGGCTAGTTTTCATCCGTTGTCCCCGGGCCAGATATTAAAGAGGCAACCTAAAATTACAGAAATAAATAATAATAATATGAAATCAAATGTAATGACATGAAATGTAAATTAACTGAAAGTATTCAACATAAAATTGACGTTTCAATTTACTTATTTTTTTGTTGGTTTTATTATTTTAAAGTCACCAGAATGCGGGAAACAATGTCTTTAAAGCTGAAAATTTCCTGGGGGGGGACCCCCAGACCCCCCGCTTTACTTTGGGATTTCTCCCTATTTTCCAGGTCTCAAGGTTGGCAAGTATGCCAATACCTCTCGCTACAAAAACTGTTTCTTCCCTTCCGCTGTTGGCCTCTTTAACAAGGCCATGGCTTCACACTGACTTTAATGACTTCCTGCTTAAAACACATTGCATTCTGCACTGCATCACTGTATCTTGTACATTTGTATTTTTAGTAATATTGTTGTTGTTAATTACAGGCAACTTATATTTTATTTTAATTCTAATTCTACTTAGTATTGCTAGTTTATGTACCCTTAGTATAGATAGTCCACATATTTAAATTACAGTTCCTATTTGTTTATTATATGCACCTTCCTGCCAAAGCAAATTCCTTGTCTGTGCAAACTTTCAAGGCATCTCGAGAAAAAATTTGACCAGCTGCCGAAACGATCACTGCAGATCGCAGGCAGTCGCAGGCATGGGCGCCGAAAGACAAGAGGCGGCACTTCCAGGCGCGTCGCAGCCGATCGCAGGCAGTGTGTCCCAGGCGTAATGCCGACTACAGCTAGTCTAGCTTGAGTTATTTGCTAAATAAGGTATGTTGATGTGTTTAGAAACTTATTTAGCATTCTACTTATGCTAGATACAGGAGACATCAGCCATGCACGTCGAGTGTCTGGTTCCTTGGGAAGATTATGAAAAGTGTCAGCATTCCCAGTACAGCCTGGAACACTGAATTTACATGGTCCATTTTCAATATACTTATATAAACGTTCAAACTTTAGGCCTAATTATGCTTCTGCGTTTTTCGAAAAACGCAGAGGAGGGAACGCCCTCGTCTCCGTGGAACGCCCTCTGCGTGCTCTCCGTCAGCCCTCGGAGAGCTTTTGACGGATTGACGTGCACCTCCTGAATTTTCTAACTATCCGTCGAAATTACGCAGAGCGACAGAGAGCGACGGAGACCCCCTTGGCTGTGATTGGTCCGTATTAAGAAGTCAGGGGCGGGGTTGCCGCTATGGGTTGCCGTGACCAACAAGACCAGGGGTGGGGAACGTCCGACCTGCGGGCCACATGCAGCCCGAAAAATCATTTGGTCCAGCCCGCCATGGCATTGCAGTGCAGGCACCATATTATTAGGTGCATTATTCGTTGGCAGCAGCACTGTTTTAATATGTGGAAGAGGACCGTGGAGGCGCTCAGCGTCGCGTTCTTGCAAATCAAGCTCCGAGTTTTCGATAACCTATAGCTAGCATCGCAGTGCAGCGCCACCTACTCTTCTGGCAGTGAATTGTTTTCAGCACCCACAGCCTACGGAGAACTATAAACGAAGTCTATCCGTGTGTATCCGTGCGTATCCGTGAGCCCGCCCACCCGAAAACGGAGACGCAGAAGCATATTGAGGCCTTTTCTCCTTTGTTGTTCGCGTGGAAGTACGTTGTGTGCAACTTGTGACGTCACAAGTTGCACTGTTTCAAAACCGATCGTTTGCAAGTTGCAGTTTCAAAACAGTAGGGACATTTTGATAGGAAATAGGTTTCAATGGACATTGAGGTTCGCTGTATGTCTATATTACACACCAAACTGTCGTTTTTCAACTATGACAAAACTATGGTAAAATCGGTTTTGCAATCAATTGCCCCTTTAATGTGAGCGCGCTGGACCGCGCAATCTAAATGAACGTGCCCCAGTAAAAAGGGTCTAGCAACGCCCCTGGTATCGGAACTGTGTGTGCCTCAATAAGTCACTTCAATGTTCACTTCAATATCTTCATCCAACTGAGCATGCTCAGCATATTTTATACATGCCACAATCCATTTTAAGACGTGAATGCAGTACAATTGTATGAAAACATCTGTATTAGTCTGTACATACCCCAAATTCAAAATCTTAAAACAACTTTGACACAGTAACATGTAAGGTTTATTTCAGAACATAATGAACAAGATAAAGTATATCATATTCTGGAAGGGACATGGCATTGGCAACTGTAGCAGCACAGATTCTGAAGACTAACCTTGAACACGTTTGTCAATGGTTACAGAGGATCTGCTGTGTGAATAATAGCTCTCTCAAACAGAAGCTCAGCCAAGGAAATCTATAAGAAAAAATTGATGGGGTGAACATCAGCAATATTTTAATATTTTCCAAAAAAGAAAATACATATAGGCTTACCCATTAAACCTGTATGGCACAACATGTGTTTTGCACATTACTACACCACTTGCCAATAACACACCTTGACCTCAGATGATTCACATGGTAGGCTGCCCACTGTCACATATTCTGGATAAGAATTGATCAGATACTCCATGGCATCGGTATACTATAAAGGGAAGATGTTTGAATACATGCATCAGTCACACATACTATAGACAATGATAGTGTAAATAAAAAGAGTAATAAGATGTCCTCAATCATACCTCTGGTTTTATTTCAAAGCTCTTAGGCTCTTCTTTGTGATAAACCCTGGAGTTATCAGCAGTGTAGTAAAGATGGACTGCCTCACCATCACTACACAATCTGTGAATGTATAAAGATGTAATACAATGTGTTGTCACAAATGGAACCATTTGATTGATTGTTCAAATGGATGTCATCAATGGGATTCAATAGTCATGAGAAGTAATACCTGGCACATCCAGCACGAATGAGACGAACTCTGGTCTGGCTCCTGATTTGTATGCCCACATCCTTGGCCTCCCCATCCTGCCACCTGGTAGGAGCACCATGCACACTGGTCTCATGTTCCTCTGTAAGATATAATTATACTGTTAAAGCTTTGAGGTGAAAATAATTCACAGAAGAACATGTTTGAAGAATAACATGATACTGTGTCAATTACCTGGAGTAAGCATGGGGGGCAGGCAATCATGGAAGAAGTGTATTGCCTTTTGATCCACAGCAGCATCCACCGGGGTATAAGTGGACAACTTGTTTATCAGTCTGTCTATATGAGATAGAAACTGGGTCCTGCGTGGATCATCCTAGATTAACAATCAAGTTACATGGTTTCATAGGTTGTTTCATGGGATTGATAACTGAGAATCATAATCAAAACATATACATACACAAACCAACACATTGACTGGGGTACCTTGTCTGAGTTTTGGACTCCCATGAATGTCAGGTAATCCAGAGGTAGTCCTCGTCGAAACTCAACATCATCCTCCATGGCCATCTCCAGTGCTGCTGGGACCACCTAATAATTAGAGCGAATGTAGAAATATCACTAACACAACTCCGTAATAACACAATTACATTGAATTCACATGCTTTGGATAGTATATTGCAAACCTTCATCAACAGGTCTCCCCAGCTGTTTTTCTGGTAAGAGGAGATGGTGATGTGAAGGGAGTGTGTATCTGGGAGGCAGTTTCCCTGGTGAATGAACCCCCTGGGAAAATAAAGGAGGTCTCCAGCCTCCAGCACCACCTCCAGGATGGGCTTCCCAATCTCTGATTGGCTAAAGTTAGCTGCAGAGTGAGGAATTTGATTAGGATAACCAAATAACCAATGAAATATTGCCTATTCAATGGCATGTAAAAAACACATACATTTAAGGTTGATAATCTCGATATTTAATTACAGAACAAGTTTTTTCCACTCATTTACAATCACAATAAAATCACAAGCTGCAACACAACCCCAGGTGCATAAGACAAAAACACGCAAAACGAAGCAAATCAACAACACTCAATACTAAACTTGATACAGCAGTCTAACCCAAGTTTAGTCTTAATTCCTGCTGCCACTGTCTTCTAATGCATTCTGTGGATTGATGAAGTTCTATACAGGACATCTTGTATACATATGGAGGTAATTATTCTGAAGAGGTTGTGTGAGTATTTCCTTGTTTGTGAACTGATTCGCCCCGCTCATATTCCAGTGTTTCCCACACAGACTAATTTGTGGCGGTGCGCCACAGAATCAACACCGGCCGTCACATATTGAGTTTCTTAATTTTAATTTTTTACACTATTTAGGCTAAACCTGTTGGAAAAATTGAAGATGTAACATATTTATCCTGTATTAGAATGATTCTGTGTTACAGTATTCCTTGTGTGCAAAGAGAGGCATAACCCCAAATCTGAACTCTGGGTAACACTAGGCTTACATAAACAAGGGAACCTGGGCTTGAACACTACCTTTCTGGAGGGGCAGTGTTTCCCACACAGACTATTTTGTGGCGGTGCGCCACAGGTTAAACACCGGCCGCCACACATTGAGTTTAGTTTTTTTTTACGCTATTACGAACACGCAGCGTACTCGTTCGGTTCAGTTGCATTTCCTCTCCCTCCGTGTCTGTCACTCACGCGTCTCACATACAAACGCACACACAGCCCCTCCCCTCCGTGCACACCACGTCTGTCTCGCGTGTCATGAAAACGAGATCATCCTATTTGGCCTAATTGGTGCAGAGAAGACGGCTGGCGAAAGTTTACAAAAGGTTGGTATCTCTTTACACAATAAAAAGTGCTCTAAAAAATATTAGATTTCAATACAATGTTGTCAGTGTATTAATGTTGGAGTCCTGACCCGACCCTTAGCAAACAAGCGATTCCCTGAAAGTTATGTAGTCGCAAGTTTTCGGTAAAATGCAGTTGGGTTGTCGAGGTAAAAACATTATGCTAGGTTATATGTAGCAGCTGTGAATCCAATTAACGTATTATAAATAATATTATGTAATGTTTTTACTTTAACACAATGTTTGCTGCTTCAATCCAGACAACCCAACTGCATTTTACCGAAAACTTGCGACTACATAACTTTCAGGGAATCGCTTGTTTGCTAAGGGTCGGGAATCCAACATTAATACACTGACAACATTACATTGAAATATGAGATGCCAACCTTTCGCCAGCGGTCTTCTCTGCACCAATTAGGCCAAATAGGATGATCTCGTTTTCATGACGCGTATAATAGGGCATTAGAAACTTTTTTTAGCAAGCCCCGCAAAATACGTCCCCCCCCCCGGTCGGCCCCCACACATTGAGGTTGGATCTGTGGGAAACACTGCAAGGCCATAAAGGAGTGGGTCAAGCTTACAGGGGTCAAAGGGCACACACATGCACAGACGCGCCAGGCCTATGCAAAGGAGCCAATGAAAGAAGAGCCATGGGACATTTGCATGCCTTTGTCTTAGCCAATAACAGTCAAGAGCGCTGCCGTCTCTCCGCCACTCACGCTCGACACACACACGCTGTGTCTACAAGCGCGCACTTGTGCACGTCGAGCACTGACTTTCAGTGCTTAGTGCGCTTACACTTAGCCTGGGTGCCAGCCAAACTTATCCCTGCCCACAAAATAATTTGGTCAGGAAGTTGGGTCTGGGGGGGCTCTGTCCGGAAAACACTATATACCGAACAGGAGCTGTTCGGACGAATCAAATTGTCAGGGCGGGCTTTATACGATGATGGACAGATGATCAACAGTAACGTAATCAACCACGTCACAAAATAGCGCTAGAGTTGAATTAGTTTTCAACAAAAATGGCTACCACTGGAGAGCTGAGATGTTATGATTCTGCCATCGAGTCTGTTTTAGAAGACATCGACAGCGCATTCATTTTGAAAGAGGAACAGAGAAACGCAATCAAGGCATTTGTCGATGTAAAAATATGTTTTTGCCGTCCTTTCTACGGGGTTTGGTAAAAGTTTAATTGATCAGGTCTATCCAATTAAACAAAGAGGCATTTGTTTTCCGGGTTCGTTTAAAACACGCCCCATACATAGTCACAGCCTACCGGAGAGTTTTCAGACTCATATTCTGGCCAGAATTATGAGGATGACAACGTTAAGCTTGTTTACACTGACAGAAGCAGCAGAATTCAGGGCACTGAAAGTACCCGATGGCGCACTGCAAACGGTCAAAAAATTAAGTGTACAACGATGGACCAAGCCCCCACCCCTCGCCCCTTGGCTTGAGGCAACGGCCCCGGTGGATGTAGGTGGTATTGCATTTTTTATTTGGCTTCCGGCTCTTCCGGTCGTTTTTATTCTATTAACTCCAGTCAACATTTACAAAACTATCTCCCCCAATAATTTTAGTTTGATTCTCGAACCTGGCTCATACTACTAGCTTTTTCATAGAATCATTTTTCCAGATTTTTGCCATGTTTGAAACCAATCTGAAATGGGTAAACTAGCACCCCATTTATTTGCTTACGTCAAGAAAAGTTGCCTCGAAACGTGTTCACGGATACTAACAGGGGACGAGCACAAAAGGGAACATCAGCAAGTCGCTGATTTACCTGAGCTGAATGGGAACAAGGAGAACTTGGTAATCTAAAATTGCCTGCCTTAATTGTAGCACGTTTTACAAATGCTTGCACACATACATGACGGTTGTTTGTAGAGTTAATTTCCGTTATTTTAAAGCATATTTAACCATTTTTTAGGCTAATGAAAGCGATTATTCTCATTGCATGACAAAGTAGGTTAATTATAGCCTAATATCATTCGTTATAATATCGTGGCATGTTACGGCGTCATTGTAGATAACATGTTATTCTGGAGCAAAGACGAAGATGAATAAATCATGTCTGATAATCACAATATTGTTATGGTCGTTATATTGTTAGAACTTTGTCAGTTAACACCACAACGATGGCATTAACAATAAGCTAGTAATAGTAAGCAACACTCATCATCATTATAAAAGTAACATAGGTATAGCCTATAGGCTTAATTTAGCTTGCTTTGCCGAGCTAGTACAACTGACGGAGCCAGATATTCAAGCTTACGGTTTCTTTAATCCAACACAATACTTAGCAGTCAAACTAAAAACATAGGCAACATATAGGCATTGCACGTATAATATTACAGTATTGATTTTCGTAAGTTCACATGTATCTGCTTCTTGATCGGACTTGTAACACAAAAACTGAATTATGTGCTTTCTGATTCCCAGGATTGGCGCACAAAGAACACTGATTCTGTCAACCAGATTGCGCAATAGACTTTTATTTCGAAGGCTCCACATAAACTTGGCATGTTGGGTATTAGCGTTTGCAGCATTTCCTTAGCTACAAGGCTAACAAGCTCATTTCAGAGCCATTCAAAGCCACGTGTTAGATATTCGTGTAGAACGAGTGTGGGGCGGGACACACAGACCTAGTTGGTTGTAGAGGGCTGTCAAAAGGGCATGGAAGCTCTGATTGGGTCAATCTTGGTGTCATACGAAAGGGGAGGGTTCAACGGACATTTTGATGTCTTCCTTTCGAGAATACTATATTGGAAAGCGGAGAAAATACTACTTTTATGTGAATAAGGTATTTCTTTTGTCGCTAACTAGCATAATGAGACAAAGGATTATAGCTATATATGAATGTATTTGGACAAACTTTTGACATGGTTAGATACTTTGGACCTTTGGGAATGTAACCAGCCCAAATTAACCAACGTTTGATGGAGTTGTTTGCATACCTGGACCATATATGAACCGTTGAGGGTGAATACAACTTTTTCGTTGGGCGGTGAATATATATTTGTGACCGGACAAAGACGTTAAATGTACTTGCTGTTGTGACTTGATCTTGAGAAGGTTTATTTCAATGGAAGCACAAGAATCGTAGCTTTTCAATGATGTGTCATTTGTGTAGCTGTCTTAAAAATATATTAGTTATTAATTGAGTGTGTTGTAACTAAGGGACGGAGGGGCAGCGTTTCTGTACCGCGGGCGTTCCAGTTCGCCTAAAAGTTAAACAATCGAAATGCTAAGTTTAATAATGGACTAACAATCGATATGCTCAGTTTATTAATGGGTTAACATAACACGAACGTTTGCCCATAACACATGCCGTCCGATAATTAATACTGTTACGATAGCTACAGTATCTAAGCTAGGATCCGCCATTTGTCATTCTAGAAATAATTGTAGCTTTCAATTGTCGTTGTGTTTTTTTTAATGTTGAGGTATTTCACATGTCTAGGGACAGACGAGGACACGAGGGCCTTCATGCAGGCAGCAGTTGTAGCGTGCTTGGAGGTGGTTGCGGGCAGGCTGCCTGAAGGGGGACATGAGGCAGATGGGTTGGGAGAGGCAGGGGTAGCCACCATCCCCAAGGATACAGTATCCTGGTGGAGGGACTGCTCGTAATAGATGGGGCTGTTTCCAGTGATGCCGGTAACGCGCTACTTATTGTAATCTGACCACTTTTTTCAGTAACGAGTAATCTAACGCGTTCCTATTTCCAAACTAGTAATCAGATTAAAATTACTTGTCCAAGTCACTGTGCGTTACTATTTTGTCATTAATAGTAAAATATATATTTGATTTCTTCTTGTGTCTCTGGGAGGGAAGTCTTGTAGCGTATGCAACAATTTAGTCACGTTTTCAGCATGAGGGTCACATCACGTGTATAGGCTACATGTGTGTGTGTGTGTTATGCACAGGGTGTGTGAAGCGTCTAGTGCAGTAGTGTAGAAGTGCTTGTAGTTAGTGCATGCTGCATGCTGCCCTCTGCTTGCAACTCTCTGCTTTCAGCTACCGCCGCTGGCTAGCCCCCTTATAGGGGGTGAAAAGAGGAGCCGAGAGCATAACGCCTGGGACACACTGCCAGCGATCGGCTGCGACGCGCCTGGAAGCCGCCTCTTTTCATGTTATCAAATGGGACCGACCACACTGGCTGCGAAGCGCCCCGATCGGCTGCGAATGCCTGCGATTTGCAGCGATTGTTTCGACAGCAGGTTGAATTTTTTCGCGAGACGCTTGCGAAATCGGCTGCGGGATGATGAAATACACCATATAAGTTGATGTATGTGAATAAAAAAACATGTTATTAAGATTTTACTACATTAATTGTAGACTACGGTTAACATTTGTAAAGTTGTAGACTTTATATTTTTTTACTTTGACTTTGTTACTATACTTTGGAGACCTACGTACCAATATTCACCATGTATTAAACCTAATTACACAATGTTGGTAACGAACGGCCTTTACATGTGGTTACCCTGATGAAAATGAATGAAAATACACGGATTGATCTGTTGAACTAGCATGCCCTTAGTTGTTTTCTTTGTTTGAGAGAACCGAGTTGTCATGCGTTGCACACAACACACACGCGTGCAGATATAGCCTACCGAGAGAGAACCCCCAAATCGATTTCTAAAATCTGCGAGAAAAGGACAACGTAGAGAAGGAGGGCGGCTGTTGGAATAACACGTTAGCCTATGCCATGTACCATGTCAGTGAAAAAGGAAAGCTCAGAGCTGAAAGGCTTGGTGACTGGCGCGGAGAAATTTGCGTCTGGTGTGAACAGCTTTTGCTCAGTCGTAGCCGATCGTAGCCGATCGCGGCGCGTCCAGGCGCTTCGCTGGCAGTGTGTCCCAGGCGTAAGTCTCCTCTGCCAGTACATAGCCTCTCCACCACCAAGACTCCTGCAGTGCCTCCTCGCGGCCACACATGGTAACTGGGTACCCCACGGTCCCAGGCTAAACTGCAGGGGATCTCGGTGCAGCAGTGGGCCCCAGGGATGTGGTGTGCAGGCCCACCACAAGGCGGACACGCCCTGGCACCCGTCAACCACTGCCCCAGCTATGGGTAAATAGCCCCACTGCCTTGTGGGTTAGCCTCTTGAGGCAAGGCTAAGGGAGCAGACCCCGACAGAAAAGCAATGCGCTGGCGGTGCGCAATAGGCGGGCCTAAACAGAGCCAGGACCCGGCAGCCTCCTGCAGCCTGGATGGGGAGCTGGTCGTCCTGGGTTCACCCATGCCACCAGATTTAACTCACCATGGCGAAGATAGTGCTACTGGGGATGGCGCGCCCCCAACGGCACTCTAAATAATCTCTTTGCGCAGGTATCCACCTCTGACCACGGTGTATACTCTCTGGATCCACATCTGGTTGAAGTCTGGCGGCGTTGGGGCAATTGGCGACGGGAGCAGGTTTGAATTGACTGGGAGCATTTAGTCAGAACCCTGCACGTCAGCGGCACAGGATATTGGTCGCCATCAACTGGGACTGAGTGGCAGCTGATTTCGGCAGCACCCTGTGTGACTGAGTAGCCCCTATTTAGGGACCACACTGCTCACCTCAAACTGAGGAGGGGCCTAGAAAAGGTGGCCTTAAAAAATGCCCACTCAACTTACACCTGGACAGGATACCGCACCTGTCGGATTATTCAATTTCTGCGGTCGAAATAGAAGAAATAAATCCCAAATCCTAAAACTGGCAACATGGAATGTGAGAACACTCCTGGACTCCTATGGCAGGACTGAAAGACCTCACAGAAGAACAGCACTGATTGCGGATGAGCTGAGGCGTTACAACATTGACATCGCCGCGATTAGCGAGACCAGGCTCCTTGATGAAGGGTCGCTGATAGAGGAGGGGTCCGGTTACACCTTCTTCTGGAAAGGCTACCCTCTAGGTGGACAACATCTGCACGGTGTGGGACTGGCCATCAGGAACACACTGCTATCAAGACTCACTGAAACACCTGTGGGCATCAGTGAAAGACTGATGACCCTCCGTATCCCCCTAGCGAAGAACCGCTTTGCTACACTCCTTAGTGTGTATGCACCAACCCTGCCATCCGACACTGAAGTTAAAGACTCATTCTATCAGTCACTGGATGAGGCTCTCCACCGGATCCCCAAGACTGACAAGATCCTCCTCCTTGGGGACTTCAATGCTCGTGTGGGGAAGGATGACGGGATATGGAAAGGAGTGCTTGGCAGGCACGGTATTGGTCAGGTCAACTCAAACGGCATGAGATTACTTACTCTCTGTTCTGAGCACAACCTGACCATAACCAGCACCATCTTCCAGCAAAAGACCAAATATAAAACATCATGGATGCACCCACGCTCTAAACATTGGCACCTGATTGACTATGTCATCATGAGACGTTGCGACATCAAAGACGTTCACATGTGCCGGGCCATAAGAGGTGCAGAATGGTGGACAGACCACCGGATGATAATGGCCAAAGTCCACATGAGCGTACACCACCCCACGCGGAAACGTGGGTCTAGTGGGCGACGCTTAGACTGCTCCCGTCTGGAAGATACCAGCATAAGGAATGAGTTTCGATGCTCCCTGGCTGAAAAACTTGGAAAGCTAGAGCTCATTTTTAGTGGAGAGAATGCCACAGACCAGCAGTGGACCACTATCAGCTCAGCCCTTCATGAAGCAGCAGCCCACTCAATCGGCTATGACACCAAGAATCACCAGGACTTGTTGGACAATAACACCATCCGCAACTCGCTGAACGCCATGCACAAAGCACACCAGGCAACCCTGAAAAAACCCTCATCGAACACCGCCAGACAGAAATGGCAGACAGCAAGGCATGAAGTGCAACGGACCCTGCGGACAATGCAAAATACGTGGTGGACAGAGAAGGCACAGGAAATCCAGTCTTTCGCTAATAAGAATGACATGCATAACTTTTACAATGCAGTCAAATCTATCTATGGCCCAACAAACCACTGCATTACACCCCTGAAAACAGCAGACAGGTTCAGAGTCCTAAAAGACTAGAGTAGTATACTGGAGAGGTGGGCTGAACATTTGAATACCCTGTTGAATCAAGACTCTGAAGCAGATCACACCATCCTGGATCAACTGCCTGAACACCTGACAACCTTAATCAGCCCTCGACCTTCCTGGAGGTTCTGTCAGCCGTCCGCTCCCTGAAGAACAACAAGGCTCCTGGCATTGACAATATCCCAGCAGAACTGCTTAAACAGGGTGGTTACCTCTGCACAAGAGCGCTACATCAGCACATTACGAAAGTATGGGCTGATGAAAACATCCCACAGCAATGGAGAGATGCCAAAATTGTCACCATATACAAGAACAAAGGTGACAAGACGTGTGGCAACCACAGGGGTATATCACTCCTTGCTGTTGCTGGTAAAGTCCTGGCCAAGGTGTTGCTGAAGAGGCTACTCAACAACATCACAGAGGCTGTGTCTACTACCGCGCACTTGTGCACTTCGAGCACTTACTTTCAGTGTTTAGGGCGCTTACGCTGAAAAACCAAAATAATTCAGTGCACTGAAAGTACCCGGATGATGCACTGCAAACGGTCCAAAAATGAAGTGTCCGACGATGGACACTACTCGCCCTAAACGGGCGCCATCTTGGCTACGTAGCGGAAGAGGAGGAGTCCAGTGACAGAAATACAAGCGGGTTTGTTTCGCGGGTTTAGTTTCTCGGGTGTCGCGAGCAGATTTGCGTGCGTCACTTCCCGCTAAGTGGGTAAGTAAAGTGTTCCAGTTTAGACAGCGCTACTCAGCAACTGAGTGCACTGCAAATATAAGTGCACTACATTGCAGTGCACTACATTGCAGTGTACTTCGTTAAGTTCGCGGTAGTAGACACAGCCAGTGTCACTGCTCCCAGAATCACAGTGTGGCTTTAGAAAGAACAGGAGTACAGTCGACATGGTATTTACAGCCAGGCAACTTCAGGAAAAGTGCACGGAGCAACATCAAGACCTGTTTATGGCTTTTGTCGACTTCTCCAAAGCCTTCGACACTGTGCAGAGAGACCTACTGTGGGACATCTTGATCCTGTTTGGATGCCCTAGCAAGTTTGTCAACAGTTTCATGATGGTATGAATGCTAGGGTGACAATAGGAGGACAAGAGTCTGCCTCCTTCCCTGTGTGCACAGGGGTCAGGCAGGGGTGTGTACTAGCACCAGTGCTCTTTAACATCTTCCTCCTATGCGTCACCCAACTTCTCCATAAGGAAATTGAGGACAACAGCGGGGTGACAGTGGTCTACAGGCTAGATGGCAATCTCTTCAACATCAGGAGGCTGCAAGCAATCACCAAGCTGCACAGAGTGAGGGTCCTTGAGCTGCAGTATGCAGATGACTGCGCTCTTGTGGCTCACACTCCACAAGACCTCCAGGCTGTCCTGGATGCAGCTGTGAAGGCTTACAGAAGGATGGGGCTGACTATCAACATCACCAAAACGGAGGTAGTCCGTCAGTGGAGCAACAACATCCCATCCACTCCACCCATCTTCAGCATCACTGACAAGCATTTGTCTGTAGTACCATCATTCAATTCTAGGGACATGTACAGATTTGTCATGTTTTTTTTCCATATGGTGTGTATGTGAATTGCAAATAAGTACGCTACTTCTAACAAAGATAACAACCAAAATAAGTTCCAGTACAGTAATAATAAGAGTTCAGCCAGAAGGCGGAGGCTCCTGCTGCGATTATGGAGGTGTCGCAGTTTCCACATGGGGTGGAGAAAGGGGTAAACGAGGGACAAGACGACGGCAAGAAGCACGTTCATTTAGGCAGGTTTAGTTTCGCGGGTGTTGCGAGCAGATTTGCGTCTGTCACTTCCCGCTAAGTGGTTAATGTAAGTGTTCCATTTGAGACAGCACTACTCAGCGACGGAGTGGCACTGTATTGCAGTGCACTGTATTGCAGTGTACTTCGTAAAGTGTTCGGTAATAGACACACCCACAGTCACAACATAAGCACACGTTAGCAACGATGCATACATACGCCGTTATAGTAAGACCGACAGCTATATCAGCGAGCCTTCAGCATTAGTACCGTAGCTAAAGGTGTAGGAAAATTGAGGCTACTTTTCGCTAGGTACGTACAAACATGTGTTAATCTGCTAGACAAGTTGGTTCCCCTTCGTTCTTTTGGTGAGCAGTCTCAGGAGCCCTAGCTTTAGCCGGCGTCATGGAGCCAACCAGCTAAATCGTTTTTTCGCACTAGCTACCTGCATATGCAGAAGTTGTTTGTTGTTGTTGTTGATTTTGTTAAGGTGTTAATCATTTTGTATTCATATAATAAAGTTCTGTGTAACGAATTATTAACGAAGGATTTATTTTGCCCCCCCCCCACCCACCTGTGGCCATCCAATATTTTCAGGATCATGGTGTACCCACTTACAACCAGTGTTGGGGTAGTTACTCAAAAAAAGTAATAGATTACACATTACAAGTTACTTTTTTTTAAAGTAATGCTTTACTTTACTAGATTACTCACTGCTGAAAGTAACTAGTTGGGTGTGCGCTTCGGCATGAAGCGCCAACCTTTGTTATCTCACATATATAATATTATTCATTTTGCGCCCCTAAAACTCGGTCAATATTTGCGCTACATAGACAACGTCGACGTCAAAAGTTTCGTCTTGGTAGAGATTGAGTTGCTTGTATTCAGATTTTCGTTCCGTTGCACAGTTTAGGAGGATACAACGTTTTTGTGGCAAAAAGTGTCTTTTGTCGGCAAAGGGTAGACTGCTCAGTTATAATAGCCTACGTCACAGCGTCGGCACATGTTAGCAACGGCGCATTAGATACGACGTGCATAGAAGACTGACAGCAAGGATGGTATCGTGCCACCCCCCTAGCATCCGTCAATATTTTGATTACTTAGAAAACGTCATGTCAAAAGTTGGTAGCCATTGAGTTGCTTGTCTTTTTATTTACCTGGCTAACTTGCTAGCCACAGTCACTGACGCTACTAACGTCACGAAACACACGTGACTACCTCTAGCAGAACATTAGTTTCGCATCTCGTTAACTTCTGGGAGATAGCTAGGCTAACTATAGCTTTAACGCTACTGCAAGGCAGCTGCAGAAACGCCACAAGCAAAGAGGCCAGGGTGATAACTACTCATTTTACTTTGTGATATGAAACACAATTGTGAAGTGTAATGTACAATATAAGCTGATATTATTGATGAACTAGTACATATACTTTCGGAAACAGTAGTCTACTATTTCACTGAAGCATTAGCATCATGACATAAGCCTATGTTGCCCGGGCAAGACATACTACAGCGGTCCATGATGCATCTGTTTTCAATCGTTAAAATAAACATTACTCACAAATACATTTTCGTTGTACGATTTATTATGACATTAGATTACAAGTTAACGATTTGTTGGTTTCAAACCAGTACTGCAACGCTGTAGCCTACGCGAGACACTGTGTAGCTAACAAAAACATCCACAGCTGTTTACAGTATAAGTCAAACGGCGACAGAACATGTTCGGCACTCCCTTAAATCAAAAGTATTTTAACAGGTGAAACTGTCTGACTACTAACCCGAACTTCATTGACACAGCCTAAACTTGTCAATCTGTTCATGAAAGCAATAGGCTATTTAATTTCAGCCTAAACCGTTCAACGGAACGTTCAACCAACGATCCCCACCAAGACGAACACTGTAGTATACAATTTACCGGGGCTTCTCCACAAAGGGCTATATCGCATTTTGCGTCGTTACTGACAATGATCGCTATTGAGCTTTTTATGCATGAGCGATTTACCACTGAATAAATGTCAAGTTTATTTACGTTTCTGGGGGCATGTCATAAGTTAGCAGACATAGAGCTACTGTTTGAATCGCGATTCCATCTGAAATATTTCCAGTGATAACGTTGTTACAGTAGCTTCTTTCCAAGGGTGTTCTTAATGAATTATTATGCAATAGACTATGAGTAGGCTAAATGAAAATATCACAAGAAGGGAAAAACTTAAAGTGACGGACAAGCAGGCACACCCTCACAATTTCCCCAGAAATGGTATGCTCTCTAGTTACACTACTAGTTACATTACTTTTGGATTACTCCATTCGAACGATCACATGTGTGACGCTACTCTTTAACGCGTTAATACGATAAATCGATAAATGTTATCGAAGTAATGACTTCCCTCAATAAAGATATCATAACAATAATTAATTTTCAATAATGTTGATAATGTCGATAGAGAATAATTGGGAACAGCAGTCCATTTAATTTCTGTGATGCCCCCCTCGAGTGGAGTAGCTAATATTAACCAGGGAAAATGAGTCTTGTTGCTGAAAACAGTGGCAGCGATAGCCATGGCGAGGGAGCAACATTTTTAATTAAGAAATTATATAAAGGGTTTGATTTCTTCAGTTATTTGGAAGTGGTTTGGCTTTTTGAAATCCGACAAAGAGCAGAGCAATGTTGGGTGCAAATTGTGTCGTAAACAGGTGACTACCAAGTCTGGTAATACGACAAACCTTTTTTACCTCCTGTACAGACTTGTTCTTTGTTGCCTGTAGACAGTAATTACCTCAACATAAGCTAGCATTCGCTAAAAGTTATAATGCAAATGTATATGCACTTTATTTATTTGTAATTTTGTTTATCTTGTTCATAACGTCTAAGGGTTTATAGCTTTCACATTGTTTTGTGAATGTTAAAATTGTGATAGATATATTTAAACCTAGAGACCATAGACAGACTTGGTCTTTGTTGCCTGTAGGTAGATAGTAACTACCTCAGTATAAGGGCCAATCCCAATACTCCCCCTTACCCTTACCCTTACCCCTACCCCTACCCCTACCCCTACCCCTACCCCTACCCCTTACCCCTTAGTTTACCCCTAGCCCTTGGCCCTCGAAACTGAGGGGTAAGGGCTACATATCCCTAAGAAAGGGGACGACACTTGGTTACGTGTACATCATCTAGCACGTATCGATATCTCCAAAGCAAGTAGTATTATGCACTGATTTCAAACGAAATTCGCCACTAATGGAGTTTACTTAAAACTGTAGACATGCTAGTAAGAGAAATGCGGGACTGTTGTGCAAATCAACACTAACATTATCGTAGCAATTTTTTAAAACGTTTCAATTAGGAAAATGGTTGCAAATATATACAGTCGTATGCAAAAGTTTGGGCACCCCTGATAATCTCCATTACTTTCATCTATAAAATGTTGGGCGTTTGGATGAGGAACGTCTTTGTCATATATATACACATACGTCATGGACAGTGATATTTTAGCCGTGAAATAAGGTTTATTTGATAAACAGAAAATATGCCATACGCATCATAAGAGAATTAGACACTTGCATAAATTTGGGCACCCCAACAGAAAAATCACATTAATATTTAGTAGAGCCTCCTTTTGCAAAAATAACAGCTTCTAGACGCTTTTTATATCCTCTGATGAGTGTCTGGATTCTGGATTGAGGTAATTTGGACCATTCTTCCTTACAATACATCTCCAGTTGAGTAAGGTTTGATGGGTGCCTAGCGTGGACAGCCCGCTTCAAGTCACCCCATAGATTTTCAATTATATTCAAGTCTGGGGACTGGGATGGCCATTCCAAAACATTGTAGTTGTTCCTCTGCATAAATGCCTTAGTGGATTTGGAGCAATGTTTCGGGTCGTTGTCCTGCTGGAACACCCAACTGCGCCGTAACTTCAGCTTTGTTACAGATTCTTGAACATTATTGTCCAGAATTTGCTGGTACTGAGTTGAATCCATACGACCTTCAACTTTAACTAGATTCCCAGTTCCTGCACTAGCCACACAGCCCCACAGCATGACGGACCCCCCACCAAATTTTACTGTGGGCAGCAAGTGTTTTTCTAGGAATGCTGTGTTCTTTTGCCTCCATGCGTAACGCCTCTTGTTGTGACCGAATAACTCCATCTTTGTCTCATCAGTCCACAGTACTTTGTTCCAAAATGAGCCTGGCTTGTTCAAATGTAGTTTGGCAAACCTCAAGCGAGCCTTTTTGTGGCGCGTGTGCAGAAAAGGCTTCTTCCGCATCACTCTCCCATACAGCTGTTCTCTGTGCAATGTGCGCTGAATGGTCGAGCAATGCACAGTGACACCATCTGCAGCAAGATGACCTTGCAGCTCTTTGGAGGTGATCTGAGGGTTGTCCTTGACCATTCTGACCATTCTTCGCCTTTGCCTCTTTGTTATTTTTCCTGGCCTGCCACTTCTGGCCTTAACAAGAACTGTGCCTGTTGCCTTCCATTTCCTAATGACATTCCTCACAGTGGAAACTGATAGCTGAAACCTCCGGGATAACTTTTTGTAGCCTTCCCCTAAACCATGCTGCTGAACAATCTTTGTTTTTAGATCATTTGATAGCTGTTTTGATGCCCCCATTTTGCCACTGTTCAGAGGACAATCAAAAAGAAGCAAAACTTGCAATTGGCTAACTTAAATACCCTTTCTAATGATTGAATGCACCTTTTTATGTAATTGAAGGCTTAACGAGTTAATCAGACTAACTATGTGTTGCAGTTAATCAGCATTTAGTAGGCAGAGGTATTCAAATCAAATAAATGATAAGGGTGCCCAAACTTTTGCACAGCCTTTTTTTCACATTTGATTTAATTTCACACAACTAAATACTGCTACACCAAATATCTTTGTCTGGAAAACACCCCAGCACTCAGTGTTAACTAGAAAAGTAATATTACAATATTATATTGATCTTTTTTGGTGAAGACAGGAAATTATCATGCAGCCTCAGAGGGGTGCCTAAACTTTTGCATACGACTGTATGTACAGGACTGTGTATAGCACAAAACAAGACTAATTATCAATTAATTAAGCCGCAAATATATCATTTATCGGACTCTCTGGATGATCTGGCCGCCATTGTTGCTGGTCGCGCAGTATTCGCATAGCCCTAAGTTTCAAGTAAGGTCCCGATCTTACTTGGTTTCAAAGGGGGTATACCCCTTCGTCTTAGCCCTTCCCCTAGCTCAAAAAGAGTATTGGGACACCACTAGCGAACATGCGAACCCGCAAAACCAAGGGCTAGGGGGAGTATTGGGATTGGCCCTAAACTGGCATTAGCTAGAAGTTATAATGCAAATTGATATGCACTTTTGTTTTTTTATTTTGTATATCTTGCTTATAACTTGTAAGAGCTTATAGAGCTCTAAAAAATTAATGTTGTGAGTCGACAGTAAAAAAGAAACATTGAAGCCTTTGGTTTGTACAGGCGTTCTTGTCTGAAGAAAAAATGCACCTTTGAAACAAATTGTACTAACATTGTCTTAATTATCTTTATCGAATGGAAATATAAATATGTATTGTGATCATTTTTACCCATATCGCCCAGCCCTACGTTTCCCTACGGGAACGTTTCAGGGTGGAGCAGAGTTCACAAGGGCCCCTACTGGCATGCTTTCTTATTTCAATGTATTTACCTTAAAACCTGAGATTTGTCAAATTGTCATAAGTATGCAAGAAGCTGTGGTATATATATATATATATATATATGAGACTGCCAGTCAATCTCACCTAGATAAGCAGAACATCATTTAAAGTACAATGTTGTGCTCCTCATCTTTAAAGACAAAGCCTCTTCTAGTCATTTTTCGAAAATAAATTAAGGACAACTTACAACTTGACAAAACAGGCAGGACCTCTTCTTTTGACCTGAAATGCAAAACAAATGAATGTTTAAATGTATTTCCGCAATTTACCAACTTGTTTTTTTAAATTAATGGATAGTGCTGATGTTTGCAGAATTTGAACTTTGTCAAGGAAACTATGGTCGATGAATGAACCGTCATATCCACTCCGTCCTTCTAGGGCATTCACACAGTGATATGGCAGCCATTCAAATATAATATTATAGTAAATGTTACCACTTCAAAGGGTATTGGCATGTCCCCCTTACATCTCGGGCAAAGGAAGTAGCTGCTTTTATTACTCATTCAGGGCATTACTCTTACACTGTTATGCAATTTGGTCTGTGGAATGATACTGCAACATTGCAGTATCTAATGAAAATTGTTGTTTCTGGGTTGGACGGATGTGTAATTGGATGTGGTAATCTATAGCAACACCTAGCCTGAACACAGCGTATTCAGGCCCTGTGTCAGCGTTTAGCCAGTATAACAAGGATCTAATTAGACGACTGAATGTTTAAGATGTCCCTGTGGGTTTGTTTCTACTTTTTGACTGGGGACAACATATAAAAAAAAACGCCACTGTCCGGAGACTAAGTAGGGAAAAACTGTTTGGCGCTTCGTGTTAATTACATTTTTTGTGCGTACAGAGTACGTTACATTATTTCGGTCAGGTACAGGCCCAATATAGGCTATTTAAAGAGAAGGGCTCAAATAAATAAATACATCTAAATATGTTAGGGCTGTCAAGCGATTAAAATATTTATTCGCATTATTTCATATGATTAATCGCAAAATTGTTCAATCTATTTAATCTGTTAATTTTAACCCAATAAATTGTTTTTTTTGTGGAAATATTCAGATAGGCATAACTGGATGATAATGTCCATAACTGGATGATAATGTCCATATAACAAGTTCAGATAGAACACAACTTAAATTTTGATGGAGTTTTATTCACTTAACAAACTATACTGCTGTATAATAACCATCCACAAAATTAGACTTGTTCTGGAATATCAATTACATTTAAGACATGACTCATAGCCTACTACGATATCCTGCTCCATAATATTCAAATGTCACTCAAACATACTTAAGCAACCACAGATTGACCTTAATATTGAACAATACAGTTTCTATTTTGTTGAACCCAGTCAGCTGCTCGAGTCTGTTGCCCTTTCTAAACAAAATAGTGTTGCAAGATAACCAGTTGTTACCTGTTAATTTCCCTCTCTGCTCAATATTTTATATGCCAAGGGGGCCGGTCTGACAATCAACTCAGAGTTGCGGTGTTCTAATGTCCTAATTTGGTTATGGGATAGAGCCCATGAGTTCATCATTACTTGCTTATCAGTTATAACAGGCCTCCAAAGCCTGGAGCAGAGTTCAGGGTATGGACATTTGTTCCCTAACTTTCCATTTGGATGGATACTAAGTTTCCCTATCGTCAATCCTCCTCTCAAGGATCCTTCCCAGATCAGCCTGGTTCACATAAGGACAGACATGACATATTTAAAAGGCAGTCTAAATTCAATAGGGACTGTCCTCCAGTGTTCCTAGGGCCTACATCTTAAGCAACGTTTTTGCAAATTTTTGCAAAATGTCTGAACCGGTCGTCTCATGATCTAGTCTTACGGTCCAAAACAAGTCCAAAAGCAAATTGTTGAGCAAATTGTTCAATTAAGCTTTTGGTTATAACAGCATTTGCCTTGCTAATATTATAATTCTTAATTTACAGGAAGTGGAACCATTAAGGGCCCACGCTAACATCACTAGAGATGGATGTTAAGGGTCTAAGCTGCTTTTAAGGGAGTTAAAGCCCCCAAAACTACCCTAACATGTTTTACCATGTATTTTTGGTGTAGGATTGACATTTTAATTCAAGCGCTTGGGGCGTGCAATAATTGTAATTTCTTTAAGTAATCTATCAAAATAAGGTTATATTTGAGGTTGGCTAAAGGTATATCAGTCTTAATTTGTGTTACAGTAATATGATTTACTTAGCATACTTGAATTGTTAAGTCCACTCTGTCCCAATCCATAGAATCCAGTTAATTACACCCTCACATAAAAACGTATTGGTTAGCTAACAAAGCTTTGATTGTGTCCAACGTCTTTAGAAGACTCTGAAAAATCTATTTTCTAAAAATTAATCTGACCTGTCAGAACCTTTTCCTGTCCGTTTACTGTTAGCTAGTCTAGCAGTCACACGGCACACAGGTAGCCTAGCTAACATTAACTAAAATGTAAGCTAGCTACAAGTAGGCTTGTCACTAGAGCGTGCAGCAGCCTCTGCAGCAGCAGCCTCCCACAAATCACAGAAAATATATATATTGAATGATTTACAAATTTATTTATTTTAATCACGCAGCCCAGCCCCCGTCCTCCCCCCCCATTTTCACCGAAAGGTGACAAGTTTGCATCCCTGCTTTTCCCACAGGAATAAAAAATCAAAAGCTATTTCCATAACACCCGTTTTTTACAGTCTTAAAATACATTCATATATGTGTTCCTACTGTAACCTAGTGTGTTCTGATGACAGTCACAGTTCTATAATGTAGCCTGCCTGCCAATCATAAAAAACACCTATTGGCTGTATGTTTTTCTCTATTCACTATAAAAACCATCCTCTGATCTTCATACAGCAGAGACACTTTGGTAGTACCACTGTGTCTGAACTGATCATTTTAATGTTGAGGTGTTTGTTAAACTCTTTTCTGCTTGTGTTGATTGTAATAAAAATTACCTGGGGTTGTATACTCTCCAATGCTTTTTCCCTTCCAGCTGAACTACAAATGCCTCAATGTCATCATAATGAGGAGCAAAGCCCTGTGTTCCGGGAGGTGTCAGATACCTGAGGATATAAAAATTATGAACTGTTACTCATCTTTCAGATCATTTTACTATACTGTTCTGACTGCAATGCCACTAATCTGGCTCTGTGGATGCAGTTGTCTCTATTGGCTACTCACACATTGGCTCCTGCCATACTGCCAAAGTGCTCTTGAAGGATGGACAGCACATTCCACACAGTGGAGGAAAAAGCCTGGGGATTCAACATGCGCAAGGAGCAACCATTCTGGAGATAAGAGAAACAGGCTGGAGTTTAGTACCAGTATCAGCTCTTTGAATGTGGTATGAGAAATCTGGTAATGTGGCTTACCTCATAAAAATCCCATACAGTAAAGGGCAAAGCCCTTCCTGGAGGGTTGTGTGTCTCTCTCTTGCCATTGGTGTAGCTGGTGATGTCCAAGTTGACTCCATATTGAACATCATCCTTATAATATTAACAGTAAGATTAATTTTTGGGGTCAGGAAGATACAGTATGATAACATAAAAAACATGAAGAAAATACTTGCATGTCTCAAGATGCGATCAAACTCTGCTGTGGAGAACAGTCCCTTATAGTAATCTTCATTCTTGCGTGAAATGTGAATGGGCTTCTTTTCCCAAGTATCCCTGAGAATAATGAAGAATGTAGTCAAGAGACAATCAATAAAGAACCATCTCCACTGCAAAGTAAAATGGGAATGTACACTATGGGAAGAAAAATGTGTCAGTAGATAGATAATCCCGTGGGGAATTTCAGGCGTCTCTCACGGCTCACATAACAACAGACAACACGATACAAAACAAACGGACAATACAACAAGGCCATGCGCAGGACTTCCCAAGACGCTGATCAGTCCGAGAACGTAGGGGTGTTGAGCCGCACGCCACGGAGGCTGCTGGACTGTCCTGCCAGGACACGGCGGAGGGGATGACCGACATTGCCCACGATGGCCAAGAGCTTGCCCCGCATCCCTATCACCACTACAGTCACCGCCCCTCCTGACCAGCCTGTCCGCTTAGCTCCAGCGGTAGCGGTGTCTACAACTGGGAGCTGCACAGACAGGGACCGCAAGGCCCTACGTAGTGTGGTCCGGTCTGCTGAGTTCATCATCGGCAGGAAGGTCCCAGCCCTACAGGACACCTACCATACACAATGCCTCAAGAAAGCTGGCAGGATTCTAAGAGACTGTTACCACCCATCATTCAGTCTTTTTACCATGTTACCTTATGGCAGGCGATACCGTAGCATTTGGTCTCGCACGCGCAGACTGGACAACAATTTATTTCCAAGGGCCATCAGGCTTCTGAATGAACATTGATATGGACACTGTGTAAAGTGACGAGTGAGAAGTGTATCACTGTCAATTTCAGATACTGGTTGCACTATCAGCAATATTGCACTATTGTACTTCACTTGTCTTAGGTTAGTATAGGTTTATAAGGTTAGTATAGGTTATTATGTGTATTATGTGTCTTCAGAGGTTTAGTATACTTTATTGAATATGGTATATTATTGTATATTAGAGGGGTTTACTATATTTTTGCTCATCATAAATGTAATCTATACTTATGTTATGCCAGGTTGCTTTGCGTTGTCTTGTCCTAAGAATTTCAGTGCCCAGTCTGACTGTTGTTCTGTGCATCTGACAATAAGACACTTGAAACTTGGACATGAATGTTTTGCTCCATTCCTGCTGTGAATCGAACCTTTGGTTTTTCATGGACATGCTTAAAACAGAACATTAAGCTCTGAGTATCATGTTCACAGAACAGAATTCTGACAATTTCTGAAGGGAAATGTGGTTGAATTTCTAAAACATAAAAAGGAGTTATTTGAATCTGCACTCGACTTCCCTCTTTCTCAATAGGATGGGTGTCTCAGTAATCAAATGTAATTGCGAGTGAGAAGTGAGAAGGATATTACCCCTCTAAGGGGGTCCCGGTGCATGCTACCCCATAAGACATATTTTAAAGCATTAATCTGATGCATTTTGAGATACTTTTTTTGCCAACCTGGGGAGAGCTGGAGAAACGTAACTTCAGCCATGAGTCAAATTATTATGGCCTCCTTACTAAGTATTAGTATTATGCAAGCCATTTCATAGGCCCTGAAATTAGATCCAGACCGGCCCACCAGAACCGGTCCCGTATACGCCACCACAGCGAGCGCCCTGCTAATGCATGCACATTCTGTGCCTGATGTGATGCTCGTTAGGGACTTCTACACGTAATGATCGCGCGAGCGATTTCTTTTGGCTGATTTGAGCAAAAAATATTTTTGAGCTTGATGTAAAACAAACAAACATATCCGTTTGTCCAATTGGTAAAACATTGTCTAGTGAAGGTAATTACGTTTCTTAGCCTGATTTTCCATCTTTATATTGTCTCTATAGCTAGCTTTCCATCTGTCAGTGTCACTGTTGTGTGTAAGCGGCATTAAGGGCTGCATAGACGTTCAATTGGAATAGACCAACCGTCCTTGGTGAAATGGTTGGCGCAACTGCACAGAGATCTTCTATGCTACGGTATAAACGAACATCAGCCATACCCGTCTAGTCAATGTTAACTAGACTCAAGCTCATCTGCTTTTCATTCAGCCTAGTTTATTGGCAATAGGACTTACGTTATTTCATGTTCCTGACTATGTTTCATTCAAATAAATAACCTGTGTTGTTATGTAAATCTACAGTATCCTCAAACCAGCGGTGGCGCTAATACCCCGGATATACATGAAAAAAGGGGCCCTAGGAGAGAGTTCCGGCTTCAGGGGCCTGAGGAGAGAGTTCCAGTTTAGAGGGGCCTGTGGAGGGAGCGCTGCCATATCTATGAGCGCTGCAGTTGGATAGGTCAGAAATTGGTTCGATTGCATTGAGGCTCGATTGCTCTACCTGTCCTTGACATCCCGGATGTAAAAAATCTGAATTTTCGGGTCGAATTTTATAGGCCCGATTTTTTCAGCTGGAAAATTTTCGGCTCAAATTTGATAGGGTCGAATTTATTTGGCTCGAATTTGAGCAACCTGAATTTTATTTTACATTGAAATATATTCAGATGAGAATTCAGTGTAGTTTAAATTTCAATATTACACTGAATTCTCATCTGAATACATTTCAATGTAAAATAAAATTCAGGTTGCTCAAATTCGAGCCTAAAAAATTCGATCTTAAAAAATGCAACCATAAAATTTGAGCCAAAAAATGTTGCGCCTATAAAATTCGACCCCTCCAAAAATTGAGCCTATCAAATTCAACCCGAAAAATTTCGACCTTAAAATCAGATTTTTAACATCCATTTTTAACATTCCTCAATGCAATCGAACTAACTTCTGACCTATCCAACTACAGCGCTAATTTCCGCTTTGTTAAACACTATTGACTTATGCTAAAACCGAAGTTCAATGTAATTTAGCCTATTAATATAAATAGCCTATAGTATCCTCCGACCAGCGGTGGCGCAAATACCTCGGATATACATGAAAAAAAGGGGCCTGAGGAGAGAGTTCCGGCTGGACACTTTTCAGCTGGAAAAATTTTCGGCTCTAATTTGATGGGGTTGAATTTTTAAAGATCACATTTTTTAGGCTCGAATTTGAGCAACCTGAATTTTATTTTACATTGAAATAAATTCAGATGAGAATTCAGTGTTGTTTAAATTTCAATATTAAGTATTTGATGCCTTTTAAAATTCAAAACATTATGGCACTGATTTGCTTCATAACATACATAAGAATCTTAAGAAATGAACAAGTGTAACTCATACTAAGGGGCTAAAAATGAAAACGATTTAGAACGAAATAAAATATAAAACGGCTATAGTACAAATAGGGCAACATAGTTCAATATGGCAATATTGAACCTTCATACTGCCGACATACTTTTGTCTGCTATGATTTTGATAACTTAAAACTTTTCTGTTTCTCAGTCTTTCATTCTTTAATACTTTTAACGCTTAAACATTTATGAAAGTCAGTAAGATACTCTTTTCATCACTCTTTTTTCAACAGTAAGAAAATATCGCAATGCATAACAATGACAGATATAGACCTACTTTTAATACTTTTCTGACCATTTTGTTTTAAAAGCACATACCTCTTTTAAAATCTTTGTAAAACCTTCTTTGTTATTCAAGCCATCAAAACAAAATAGTTTCAACTGCATTCAGCAAACACACACATTTTCTTTAGGAAATGTACCTTTCTAGTTTTTATTGTTTCTTTTTGCCCCCCTAAGGATCCGTCAATATTTGGACTACATAGACAACGTCGATGTCAAAAGTTTAATCTCGTTAGCGATTGAGTGGCTTGTATTTTTATTTAAGTTCCGTTGCACGATTTAGGCTGACCTCTCCAGTAAGATCAAACAGAGAATATTTAGAAATGTCTTTACTTCTAGCACTCAATATAACAAAACTACCACTTAATAAAATAACAAAATTTCTAATCCTCACCAGTCATCATTGCGAATGACAGGTCACTCTTTGTGTTAGCTAGCTAGCTGACGTTTACTAATAACAGTAGCTACAGGTTGTTTGCAACCTTTTGAATTTGAGTCAAGTCAGAGAGAAACTAGC
>CAEFZP010003710.1:0-139575 GCA_903064625.1 Mallotus villosus
CCAATACATACAAATGTAAGTGTTGGAGAGGAGTTGTTGAATTCAAATTGAAATGTCATACACTTTATCCTATGAGGGACTAAAAGTGCCACAATGAATTAAATAAATACACCATTAAATACATACACACACCATTCAATAATTACCTAAATATTGAATGCGTAAATAACTCCAAGAACTTCAATAAGTTCCTCTGCTTTACTCGCTACATGCTCTGGGTCAGCAGTTCCTCCACATCCTCAGCTAAGTGTAAAATGTCTCTCACCAACTCCATCGTCTTTCTATCCAGGCAATCTATTTCAGACCAACGCAATGGATCAGACTAGATTCGCGCTAGCCCCACCCACTGACTTTGATGGGCGAGTTTGACAGATATCACAATTAATGAAGCACTGCAACACGTTGTTGTGAAATGTAAATGTATTATGCAATCGAATTGTTGTGAAATGTAAATGTATCATGCAATCGACTGGGGAAGCTGTTTTGTAAATGTATTTTACATAAAATGAATTGGTATTTTAATTAATTCATGACACATTTAATAATACATTTATGTATTTAATCCTTATTTTAATTAATTCATGACACATTTAAGTAATTATTTAATGGTGTATTTATTTATTTAATGGTGTATTTATTTAATTCATTGTGGCACTTTTAGTCCTCCATACCTTCACACCCAGTCCTGTTCAGACACTGAATTTAAAGATGACGTAAAAATAATAATCCATGGTGCAAGGTTGCCGATGTTGCCGTTGTCCCTGGTGAGTTTGTTAAACTTTTAAATTCAATCTCGCCACATTACGTGACTTTGTTGTGCAACTGCAAAAGCTACTCAAACTCAGATTTAAATGCTGCTGCTGTAAAAAGCTGAACTACAGTGTTGTGGGTATTAAATAAGATCATGCTACATCTAACCAGCGGATCATTTCTTGCAAGTGTGTCAAAGTGGCATTTGTAGAATCAGAAAGGGATTTATTGGCCATGAAAGTTTGCACAGCCAAGGAATTTGCTTTGGCAGGAAGGTGCATACAATAAACATATAGTAACCTTAAATTTAAATATGTGGACTATCTATACTAAATATCTATACTATATAACTATACTATCTATACTATCTATACTAAAGTGGAATTATAATTAAAATAAAATATACAATACAATATAAATTGCCTAATTTACAATATAAAAATACAAAAAATACAAATGTACAAGATGCAGTAATGTAGTGCAGAATATTAGAGTCATTAAAGTAAAGTCATTAAGTCAGTGTGAACCCGTGGCCTTGTTGAAGAGGCCAACAGCAGAAGGGAAGAAACTGTTTTTGTGGCGAGAGGTGTTGGTCCTGATGGACCGCAGCCTTCTGCCGGAGGGGAGTGACTGAAACAGGGAGTGTCCAGGGTGGGAGGAGTCGGCCACAATCTTCCTCGCTCGCTTCAGGGTCCTCGAGGTGTGCAGGTCCTCGAGGGTAGGCAGATTGCAGCCAATCACCTTCTCCGCAGTGCGGATGATACGCTGCAGTCTGCTCTTGTCCTTGGCAGTGGCAGCAGCGTACCAGATGGTGATGGAGGAGGTGAGAATGGACTCAATGATGGCTGTGTAGAAGTGCACCATCATTGTCTTTGGCAGGTTGAATTTCTTCAGCTGCCGAAGGAAGTACATCCTCTGTTGTGCTTTCTTTGTGAGGGAGCTGATGTTCAGTTCCCACTTGAGGTCCTGGGAGAGGATAGTGCCCAGGAAGCGGAAGGACTCCACAGTGTTAACACCGTAGGTGTGAATAATGCATGCATCGTCATCGACGTCCATCTGACTTTAGCCGAAACGAAGCTAGAGAGAGGATGCAATGGGACATTTCCTACAGTAAACTAGATTAAAATTGAAAACGGAGACGATCTTTTGATTTAAAGGATTGATTTATTACTGGGAGACCGTAGCTAGCTATGTGACCTGGTTTCGCCGTTATATTGGCAGCCATGATGACATTAGCGTCCCCATAATTACGAATATTTCATTCCAAGACTGCCGAAACCATATCGTTTATGTGTCTGTGGGGTCAGAAATACAACTCCTTTGGCAGTTTAAAAAACATTAATGGTGCGTGTCTGTTTGGTTGCCACGGTGATGGCGCAGCTGTGATAGCTAATTACAGAGAAAAACGAACATTTACCTAGCATCCATACCTCAAACAAGTTGACCTAGACACAAAACTATACTTCCAATCAGAAAAATTAGGATATTTTCCGAGACCCAAGACTCTGCCGAAACCCGAGATGTCCTTTATTTGTCTGTGCAGTCAGAAATACGACTCTACCGGCAGTTTAAAAAAACGTCTAATTTCTCTGACGAATTTTAGACACCTCTCCATTGAAGTTAGTGAGAGAATTTGAAAGGCTGCTCTCGCTTCAAGGCTCATAGCAGAACATCTGTAAATGTGAGCTCTTAAGTAGTTACATTGGCTAAAAGAGGACACATTTTCCTACATTAAGGTATAACTTGTTTCTGTAAGTTAAGCTATATGAAAGTTAGAGGAATTCGTTTGACAATTTAGTTGAATATGTGTGTGCCACTCTGCCGGCTGCTCATTCATAAAACTCAAGAAGGAGCAAACATTTTAATGTATTTCAAACTGTCATAATTCAAATTTGGCTGAATATTTGAAAAGGCTGAATCAAGTCATAGCCAACGGTTTGATACCAACATTTTAGGAATTTCTGAAAGTATGCAGGACTAGTTAAAGGCCAAAAAACCTACGGAAGAACTAAAAAGTTGGAATAATGAAGAGAAACAGGAAAACAATAAGTTTAATATATATGTGAGATAACAAAGGTTGTGCTCCTTGCCGAAGGCAGAGCACACCCAATAACCATGAATATTTGGAGTTGTAGCAATACACAGTTACTGTGATGCTACAGGAATAGTTCTCATAACGTTTCAAACTAATATCACTCTGCTCTTATCAATTATACAAATGACAGATAAACAAAATGTACAAAACTTTATTACTTTTCATGAATGCAATAGTAAACAAAAAACAACTTTCTTCTGCATGGATACAGAATTAAAATAATTGGCCCCAAGTGACACAAATATGATTGGCCCCACAGTAATAATCAGTCCTGAACCTTCTAGTTTGGCACTCAAACCTAAAAATATAATATAACATATGATATTAATATACTATAATAGGGTGTGACGGAATGACAGTTTAAATACATGGAAGAGAAAAGGCAATGTAGGAAATTGCAGAGTAAATATTTGGCAATAAATCCAGGTATTTAGCTAAAGGTCTGGGGCCCATTCTTTGTATGTCACTAAATCAGTTGTATTTGTACTTGGATAAGAGCGTCTGCTAAATGACTAAATGTAAAACATCTAACATCACTACTATACATTTAATTTGGTCTGCTACTTTTTGCCAGCCCTCTTTCTTGGATTTTGCAGACTTTGAGGTGTTCCCTGGTGTTCTGATTATATCTTTAAATCGGAGTAACCTTCGTGCAAGCTCTTGCTCTGTTTGGCTCTGTTGTGGAAAAAACGGGGCGCTCTTTTTTGCCATGGTGAGCAGCCATAGACTTATGTGAGCAGCCAATAGCAACGTGACTGATCCAGGTTTCTACTATCGATACATACCCCTTTTTAGACCAACGCATAACTCAATCCAGCTATAATAATCATAAACAACAACGGTGTTCGAAGAACCTAATTAGCCAGATCACGATTAGCAAGATGATGTCATCTTGGATGTGTAATTTGATCTCGGATGTAATAAGCGACATACGAAGAACGGACCCAAAGTCAGAAGGCCACATTATCAGGATATTTAATTGTTACTTCACAATAAGATCTACCAAAGCCATTGCAGCTTAATAAAGGTCCCATGGCATGAACATTTCACTTTATGAGGTTTTTTAACATTAATATGAGTTCCCCTAGCCTGCCTTTGGTCCCCCAGTGACTACACATTTTGATAAGTGTAAACCAAGCCCTGGGTATTCTTCTCTGCCTTTGAGAAAATGAAAGCTCAAATGGTCCAATCTGGAATTTTCCCCTTATCTCGTCATAAGCGAAAAGGTTACCTCCCCTCTCTGCTTTGCCCGCCCAGAGAATTTGGCCTGCTAATGAGAAAATGAGCTACAACCGTGCAAGCGCGATTGTTTTTTTCTCGAGAGACATCATGGCTTGTAAACGACCAAAGCATGGCAGTCAGCACTGCCTCTATGAGGAGGAGCTTCATAGCATTTAAAGCCACAGAAATGGCACGTTCTAAGGAAAGCTCATTGGGGGACTGCTCGTAGTAGCTGTAATTCTGCACCAAGGCTGAATTTCAGGAAAGATACTTCAGATACAGTATTAGGGGACCCCTAAGGCCTATATAAAAGAATCCAAAAATAGCATGCCATGGGACCTTTAAGCGTCAAGGCTTTGTACATTTAAATGCTGTATACAGAAAGCATTACACATTACAAGTTCAGCAATAGTGGCCAAAATTTGCAATGCTTACATTTTTTGTTTTTACACAGTTAAAAACTCAAGTCTGTTACAGTATGGTGGAGAAAAGAGGGGGGGGGATATTGTACCTTAAAAGATTTAAACCCTTCTTTTACTCTCCAACTCCTCCATCCTTTCCTTCAATTCACTCTCGTTTCCCGATACTTTATACAAAGCACATAATATCTGTATATAATAGGTATTGCTCAGTGGTCAGAGCACTTCCCTTCAGATCAAGAGGTGCTTTGGATGAAAGTGTCTGCTAAATGAATACATTACATACAATATTATTATTATTATAAATACAAATGCTATGGGCTACAATAGAATAGAACTGTTGCAGCTTCTGAAGGAACTGGTTCGGGGACTACATTAACCAAGATCCTTTGCCGGGTTTGAGGCACTTTGGATGAGTGTGGGCGGAGCTTACATTAGCCTGTTGATGGCACATGAGAGGAAGTCCTCGTAGTTCAAGCGTATGTTTCCTGTCATGGCAGTGTCCTTCTCGCGGAAAGCCTGCGTCATGCTCTGCAGCTGCGTGCATACCTGGATGAAGCGGTCCAGCTGCATAGAGCCAGGGTGACCGCTGCATGACCCAGAATGACCCGCTAGGGACTCGGCGAACTGGGGGCTCAGGTTGTAGCCCATCTGTGATAAGGCTGGTGAGGAGAGGGAAACATGAATAGGAGGAAAGAGGAAAGGGGAAGAGAGAAGAGGGGAGGGAAGAGAAGGGGAAATATGGGAAAATTAGGGCAGGAAAGGAGAGAAGAGGTAAACAGGAAGAAAATTGAAAAAGGGAAGGAACAGGAGGAGTGTGAGAGAGGAGAAAAGAGGTGAGTGATGAAACAATTCATGGGGAGTGATGTTCATCGATGAAACCATGTTAAGAAAATGTGACACACACACCAACACACACCCGATTACCTTGGTGAAGTTCAGTGCCACTGATGCAACCAGACCGGTCCCGGTCGTACTGTTTGAACAGGGCTCTCCACTGCTGCATGAACACCCACAAAGCCGAGAAGCCAAAAAGATCGATACGACCCGACCTGCTCTTGTCAAACATGTCTATAAAAAACACAGCACAACAACCACTTCACTCAAATGCAGGGTACATCCCGAGACTCAACAAAAGAACAAGCATTATTTAAATATTGCCCTGCTCCAAATATTGAAATGTCCCCGAACTATAATTGATGTCTGTGGCTGGACCTCCCAAATTCACGGTTGCTCAAACGCTCTGATTTGAGCCAAGACACCTCACAAAGCAGGGAGTTTGTCTTCTGGTGTCAGGGTTTGAGGGGTGACCTAGTGGTCACTGTTACCCCTTTTCCGCCAACACATTTTGGGTGCCGGTTCGGAGCCGGTGCTTAATCGCGTGCTTAATTAGGTGGTCTAGATTTGGAACCAAGAAAGAACCGCTTGGGGCGGGGTTACCGTGACCAACAAGACGAACAGAATCCTTTGACCGCCATTGCTTTAAGTTTTTACAATTCCTATTTCAGCTAAACGGTACTTGTAAATCAGCTTCTGAATGAAAATGTATCGAGAAGTAGGCAGTATAGTTGCTGAAAATGTGCTTATTTTATTGATGAAACTGCTAATTTGTAAATTTGCTCTGACTTTTCGATAACCTAGACACTAGTTGCTGCGTTTTATCATAATCCTATCAAATGAGTGAAATGACAAACACAAATATTATGAGCTACTGAGCCTATATTTAACACAAATGTAATACACAAGCACTTTACAGCAAAAGTTTATAAAATGTTGCGCTGATAATGCCAGTGTTGTCATACTGCTGCGAGTCCAGGGTATTGCGCAATAGCCAAGAAAAAACGTTCTTCAGATTGATAATCAGCCTTAAGACGGGCTCTGCTTTGTGTTTGGCGCTGCCGTGCTAGCGTTGCTAGGAAAGATGAGACATATACAGTGACGTAATGACGTGGCTCTCTAGCCCGTGGAAAAGCAAACCGGTTGGCTCTAGCACCAGCTCCGAACTAGCTCCTGGTTCACTTTGGTGGAAAGGGGGTATGTGTTTCATGGCAGCGCTCTTTCTGTCAGCAGCTTTTTCCTTCTTACCAGCTGTTCCCTGTTGTGCACTGATTACACCCCTTATAAATACCCTGTTTTCCCTCCTTCTTAGCCAAAGAGTTATGTGATGTTTGAGACCAGTTCCATATCCTGTGATACACTATTTTGTCCCAGCCACGTTGAGCCACTGTCCCTGGACATACTGGACTGCCTTCCCGATCTCGGACCCTGCCTTTCCTGACTATGTTTTTTGGATCACCCCTTTTGGATTCACCTTCTACGGCTTGCTTTCTGTTTTGGTTCCAGAGCTTTGCTTGTGAGATTTCAGTTGTCCTTTAATAAACTTTCCGTTCCGCACTCCGCTTTTGGGTCCTCCTTGGAGCCAGCCGTGACATCTGGTCAGATCATGAACTAGAGGGGGTACAATTTCTGGGGAAATTGTGAGATGTGCTTGCGTCGGTTGCAGCTGGGGCAGTTATTTTATCTTTCACTACATCACCTCAAACCTATTGTTTAAACTAATGTCAAACATCCAACCATTTGTAGAATTTCCATTGGTGTAATAATAATAATACATTTTATTTATATAGCGCTTTTCAAGGCACTCAAAGTCGCTTTACAGAGTCCAGTATTCATTCAGACCCAGTCATACCGGTGGTGCAGAAGCGTGGCTGCCCAATCAGCGCCTACGGCCCCTCTGACCACCACCAACATTCATTCAACATTCATACGCCGCTGTACTTACATTTTAAAACTGATTTCTGTATATTTTAAATAAGTATGCACACTTACTATTTATGAAGATTGCATAAGATAAAAAAGCATACACCTTACATTTGTTTCTGCTCATTTACAGTTCAAAGTACTATGAGTGATGTGTAGAATGAAACAGGGTCCTCTTCTACGCACGTGTCATGTGACGTTGTGAAATTTCTGACTGTAGCTAGCTGGTTAGATACCGTTAGCTGCACTTCACCACAAAAACATTAAATCTGCCTAAACCGTGCAACGACACCTTTCAGCTGATAAAAGCAAAGCTTTTGGAAAAAAAGATGGCCATTTTGACACAGAGACAGAAAAGAGTAAAGTGTAGAATGAAACAGGGTTCTCCTCATTTCCCATAGTGCAAGAGGGAATGATGATAGGCCACATGGCAGCCTCACATAGTTGAAACTGTTGTATCAAAACGAAGAAATTGCGAAATCATGTGCAAAAATGGCTCTAACCTATATGTATGGCAGCCTGCGGAAAGCCTTCTAACAATGTTGTCACTAGCAGTATCTTTGCTGGACTGTATGTAAGCTCATTGGATAGTATAACATGTTTATTAGAAGTGATCATTGTGTCAGTAACACCATGTCTGAAGACTAGGTGTCTGAAGACTATGTGCGAAGACTAGGTGGTCATGTGACCGGCTATCTGCACTGTAGGTAGAGAAAACCGCCTCGCGCTTACCCACTCCAATTGTTTGGATATTGAATGGCATCGATTGCTCTACAGGACTTATGATCATCATTTGATACCCCTGTCCCACCAGTCCCACCACAATACTAGCCCAGCGCAAATACAGGGAAAACAAAGCTGATTAAGTATTAGCTAACTGGTTGGTAGCTAGTACTGTAGCTGGCTAACACATTATGTGCTTTGGAGAACTGGATTATCTGCTACAGAGGAGCACCACCTAGCAGGCATACGGCACAATTTTTCTAACGTGGAGAAGCCGGCTGTGGTCCGTACTTCTCCTAGATTCAGACCTGACCCCTGGACCGGTAAGTAAATTGTACAGCTGAACTAACTAGACTACCGCTGTGTGGGACTGCAGGAGGTAACTAGTCGAAGGGGACTCTTATGCTAAAATCTAGAGTTGCTGGATGGAGTCTCTGCTTGATGGGTCTTTGGGATTCTTCAGCTTCGCCTTCTCCTCAGCTCTGGCTTATCCTCCTCCTTCCTCACCTCTTGCTTTCTTTCTCTGATTTACAATAATCAAGGTAGAGTAGGTAAGAGTTGAAAACCTTCATTTTGTTACATATTTGCATGGTAATTGATTTCATTCACTTGCAATGTTATTAAATATATATATCATATAACCTTACTTTGACCATTCTTGCCCTGATTTAACCCTGAGTCAAATAACTGCAATTTCCATTAGTATTGACATAATTTGGTTAATGTTAATACTAGAGGTGGGCATATATTTTTTTTTAAATCTAGATTAATCTCACTGTAATCTTGTAATTAATCTAGATTAACGCTGTTACGGCGATCAATTCAGTGGTTCTCAAACTGGGGTGCGTGCACCCCTAGTGGTGCGCAGATTGACCACCGGGGGTGCGCAAGAGAATGTTTGTAATGCCGAGTGATTTTTACTGAGGTAAACTTCTACGGCGGCGTATTAGGGCCGATTTGTTGTTGTTTGTTTGTTGTCCTCTGATTGTTTTAAACGTATTTCAATCTGTATAGTTTATAAATAGTCTCGGTAAGTCAGATCATTGTATGTGGAATGTTTAGTTTCGTTTTCAACAGCAATCGGAATTCATTGATATAATGTCAATTGGCTATAATATTTGTTTAATAATAATTAGGGTTGCAAAATTCCGGGAATATTCAAAGTTGGAAACTTTCCACGGGAATTAACGGGAATTAACGGGAATTAACGGGAATAAACGGGAATTAACGGGAATAAACAGGAATAAACTGGAAATATAGGGGTAATTTAACTGTATTTACCTTGTCATAAGCAGACATGCATGCAAACATTTATAATACAACTTTTAAAAATGTAATTTTTGACTTTTTGGACATTTTGGTACCAAATAAACTTGGTATTAAAATGAACATGGCTTCAGTTTACCAAGTAATCAATAGGCTAGGTAATGACAAACAGGGTTGGGAAAGTTCACTTTCTACATGAACTAGTTCAGTTCATAGTTCACAAATTTTAAAATGAACTAGTTCAGTTCATAGTTTATAATTCAAAATGTTTAACTAAGTTCACAGCTCCAAAAATGTATTTCAATATGTTGCAAGCTATAATTGAAATCTCTATCTGTTTGCAATACCGCTCTCGGCCTCTACGCAATTCGGCGCTCTCACACTTGCCAGGCATAGGGTTGAAACGTTCAGACGCAACACTGATGACAAAGACGTTCAAAAACAACAGAACGTTTTATGTTTATGTTTCTGGCAGACAATGTTTCCAACCAGCTGCATTCAGGGTCCAGCTGAGCTAGGCGTGCATAGACTTGTTCTCAACTACATTTAAGTTCCCCGTTATAGCCTATGCTTTTGCAAAAAAACGTTGGCTGATTTTTGTTTTCAAAATTCCCAAAATTCCCGAGCCAAAATTCCCGTGGAAACTTTCCGGAAACTTTCCGGAAATTTACCGGAAACTTTCCGCCCCTTTGCAACCCTAATAATAATAGGTAACGTACTATTCTTTATATTCTGTTATATGCTGTGTCGGGAGCGTGATGGTAATTGTTTAAGTTTTGTGTTGTTTGAGCACCACTCTCATTTCACTGTCATGTAAACTCCGCTAGCAATAAATCAGCAAAAAGAAAGCCGTTTGAAGAGTTGTGTTCTGACAGACACACCGGGAGGGAACACAACGCACGAACCAGCTGCACATACACCCTATCTTAGTTCTTCACCTACACTTATATTGAAAAGTATAATTTGATCAGCCATCCATTACTGCAGGCTTGGTAAACGGCGGCGTGCAATTCGGCTAGGTATACATCTGTGCTAAAATATCAAGGTGAAAGTCATTAAAGCTTGCGTAGTATAGACCCAGCTCCCAACCCAACTTTGAGAATAGATCAACGGCGATATTTTTTAAAATCACCGATAAGGATCTGACGTTAACGCAGCACGTTAACGCCGATAACGGCTCACCACTAGTTAATACACTGTTCAGTTTCCCCTCTTTCCTTTAAACCTTAGGGGAATTTGTTTTGGTTGTTTGGCCAATATTAAACCCCCTACAATATCACAGCCTGGAGCTTCTATCGGCTTTGCATCTGATGTCTAAACTGGGAAACTGAACCTTCAAGCCGATAGAAGCAACGCTTTCGGGACCAAGACAAACATTTTGACACCGACATTGGCCGGCCATTGTCTATGTTATGCAAAAATGTACAGGCAGACACACGTATTCATATATATACACTCACTGGCCACTTTCTTAGGTACACCTTGCTAGTACCAGGTTGGACCCCCTTTTGCCTTCAGAACTGTCTTAATTCTTCATGGCATACTTTCAACAAGGTGTTGGAAACAGAGATTTTGGTCCATATTGACATGATAACATCACGCAGTTACTGCAGGTTTGTCGGCTGCACATCCATGATGCAAATCTCCCGTTCCACCACATCCCAAAGGTCCTCTATTGGATTGAGATCTGGTGACTGTGGAGGCCATTGGAGTACAGTTAACTCATTGTCATGTTCAAGAAACCGGTTTGAGATGATTTAGCTTTGTGACATGTAGGCCTGTCGCGATAGTCAATATATTGACTTATCGCACGATATATGGAAATGAGCGCAGTAATTTTTGGTGCCGCGATATATTGCAACTGATCATTTTGATAATCAAAAATTATGATTATATTTAATTTTACATTAAGCGAATGTCACAAACATTTCGATGTCGATCCCGCTGCCTCTGTCATCTAGTCTGCTTTCTGTGTCGAAAAGCGTAGGCGGGGCTAGCGTCTCCACACACACAGCGGACACCGACAGGTGAAGAGAAGGCATGAACCCAATGTGTCAAAGTGTTCTGTTTTGTGACATCTACAGCTAGGAAGAAGAAGTCCAAATGGACTTGGTTTCAAAGCCGCAATCTTCAGCTCCGGTGTGGGAACATTTTGGCTTTAAGCCAAATGAGATGATGTTGTTGTTCCCAGTTTTTCAACCTGGGAACAACAGCTGGAGCTGGAAAGGGGTCTTCCATACAGTTATCTGTATAAATATAAACCTGACAGTGCGAAATGGCGCACACTCACTGATAGCGTTACTCGTTATGTAGCCAAAGAGGTGCAGCCATTAAACACGGTCGAAAAACCAGCATTAAATATGCTGCAAACTTTTGACAAACAGTACCAATTGCCAAAGAAAACATATATCTCCCAAACTGCCATTCTATCCTTGTACAATAAAGTAAAAGACGACATTCTGAATGAGATAAAAGACATCTCCTTTTACTCTGCCACTACAGATATGTGGTCAAGCTCAAATATGACTCCTTATATGAGCTTGGTCGGTGAGCTTGATTCTGCAGTCAAAGTGTTTAGAGACCAGATACATACCCCAGCCCTGTAATCAGTGGTATAAAATGTTCAGAAAATGTCAATAATATCGTTTATCGCAATTAATTTTGGTGCAATATATCGCACAACAAAAAGTAGTTATCGTGACAGCCCTAGTGACATGGTACCTTATCCTGCTGGAAGTAGCCATCAGAAGATGGGTACACTGTGGTCATAAAGGGATGGACATGGTCAGCAACAATACTCAGGTAAGCTGTTGCATTTAAACAATGCTCAATTGGTACTAAGCATACCTGCAAACTCGTAGCTTTTCAGCAAAAATCGCAGTTTTGAATGGGAGAATGGTGTAGAGCCGAAGAGTTTTTATTGTGTGTGTGGGGGGGGGGTCGTCTTCACAATAAAACGAGGTGTAGCCTCATTTCCTGTTCTTAGCTGACAGGAGGGCACCCGGTGTGGACTTCTGCTGCTGTGGCACATCTGCTTCAAGGTTTGACATGTTGTGCGTTCAGAGATGGTATTCAGCATACCTTGGTTGTAACGAGTGGTTATTGGGTGTGCTTTGCCTTCGGCATGAAGCACAACCTTTGTTATCTCACATATATATTTATTATTATTATTTATTTTAGCCCCCCTACTCCTCGGTCAATATTTGGACTACATAGACAAACTACGTGTCAAAAGTTTCGTCTTGCTAGCGATTGATATGCTATTACTTTTATGTACGTTCCGTTGCACAGTTTAGGACCATACAACGTTTTTGTGGCATAAAGTTGATTTTGTCGGCAAAGGGTAGACTACTCAGTTATAATAGCCTACGTCACAGCGTCGGCACATGTTAGCAACGACGCATTAGATACGACGTGCATAGAAGACTGTTGCAGCACAGCAAGCATCGTATCGTGCCCCCCCCTAGCATCCGTCAATATTTTGATTACTTAGAAAACGTCATGTCAAAACTTGGTAGCCATTGAGTTGCTTGTCTTTTTATTTACCTGGCTAACTTGCTAGCCACAGTCACTGACGCTACTAACGTCACGAAACACGCGTGACTACCTCTAGCCTAACATTAGTTTAGCAGCTTGTTAACTTCTGGGAGATAGCTATAGGCTAACTATAGCTTTAACGATACTGCAAGGCAGCTGCAGAAACGCCACAAGCAAAGAGGCCAGGGTGATAACTATTTACTAATGTTACTTTCTGATATGAAACACAATTGTTAAGTGTAATGTACAATATAAGCTAATATTATTGAGGAACTACATCGACTTTCGGAAACGGTAGTCTACTATTTCACTGAAGCATTAGCATCATGACATTAGCCTATGTTGCCCGGGCAACACATACTACAGCGGTCTAGGCTGCATCTGTTTTCAATCGTTAAAATAAACATTACTCACAAATACATTTTCGTTGTACGATTTATTATGACATTAGATTACAAGTAAACGATTTGTTGGTGAAATAATCATTACCTGTGATTTCAAACCAGTACTGCAACGCTGTAGCCTACGCGAGACACTGTGTAGCTAACAAAAACATCCACAGCTGTTTACAGTAGGGAGTCACGGGACAGAAAATGTTCGGCACTCCCTTAAATCAAAAGTATTTCAATAGGTGAAACTGTCTGACTACTAACCCGAACTTCATTGACACAGCCTAAACTTGTCAATCTGTTCATGAAAGCAATATTTAATTTCAGCCTAAACCGTACAACGGAAAGTTCAACCAACGATCGCCACCAAGACGAACACTGTAGTATACAATTTACCGGGGCAGCTTCTCCACAAAGGGCTATATCGCATTTTGCGTTGTTACTGACAATGATCGCTATTGAGCTTTTTATGCATGAGCGATTTTCCACTAAATAACTGTCAAGCGTATTTACGTTTTTGCGGGCATGTCATAAGTTAGCAGACATAGAGCTACTGTTTGAATCGCGATTCCATCAGAAATATTTCCAGTGATAACGTTGTTACAGTAGCTTCTTTCCAAGGGTGTTCTTAATGAATTATTATGCAATAGACTATGAGTAGGCTAAATGCTTGAAAATATGCAGGCACACCCTCACAATTTCCCCAGAAATTGTATGCTCTCTAGTTTGAGTTACTGTTGCCTTTCAATCATTTTAAACCAGTCTGCCCATTCTCCTCTGACGTCAACAAGGCATTTTTGTCCACACAACTGCCGGTTACTGGATATTTTTTCTTTTTCTGACCATTATCTGTAAACCCTAGAGATGGTTGTGCGTACAAATCCCAGTAGATCAGCAGTTTTCACGAGCCTAGCAACAAGCGGTTGCCTTGGAGATGTTGACAACATGGCTTCTGCTTTTTCAGCCAGATTCGTCGTGTTTGATTTGGGATTTTCCCACATATTGTTTTAGTATATAAGAATCAAAGCGTATTGGTCTAATTATAATAATATATAAGAAATATGAACTGCAAAGGCTTCGTCGCTTCCCGTTTTTAAGTGTCCGAAGCAGACAGAAGATTAATTCTGTTTGAAAGAAACAGTGCAAGTAAAAAAGACTAAGAACATTTTGAGGATATTCTTTGAATATCTACTTTAGAAAGACTTGCCAAATGAAGAGGCAATCCCAGACGCTTAGATTCCTGAAATTTTGAGGGGCTTCTACATTGCTTTAAAACAGAAAAATGGGGCAAACTACAAGCTGTCTTCCATCAAATGTGTCAGGGCAGGATTGAACCGCCACTTGAAGGAAACCCAAGGCATAGATATAATTGCAGACCCTAGATTCACACTGTCAAATTAGATGTTCCGTGGGGTTGCCAGGAAAATGGGATTGGCTACTACAAAGAGCTTCCCAGTAACCTCTGATGATGATTTAGCCAGGCTAGCCATATACTTCGAACAGCAGGGCAAGCATATCACCCCCAACATATTCCTGCAGACAGTGAACAACAGATCTAGATCTTTATTTTGTGTCCGTAGATCTAGCAGAACAGTAAACAGATTCAATCTTCCTTCCTTACAATTTTCCCCTCCCTTTAGACAAAGATATCTGCCCGGTTGCCAGATTCGAGCAGTATATTGCCAAACTTCACCCTGACATGGATGCACTGTGGCAAAGACCCAAGAAACATCCCAAATCCTCCCTTTGGTATGACAAGCAGAGACAACCTGAGCAAGACCCTGAGCAAGACACCAATCACAGCATCAGGGCCACCTGCATAACAGCCTTGGATAAAGCTGGGTTCCAAGGTCGTCACATCACTGCAGTGAGTGGGCACAGAAGTGAAACCACAGTTCAGAAGGTGTCCTGAGAAAAAAAAGGTTGAAATGTCTGCAGCTTTGGCAGCTACTCTGGCGGTTCCCAGAGTGAAAAGTCCTGAAAGTGTGCCCCCTGCAGCTGCACAAGCATGTCATAGCCATGTTTTCATTGTTCTGTGTTCATAAATACAAAAAATAAAAACAATCCACTCAGGTCATCTCCTCCCACCACCCCTCCCCCTCTGTCTCTTAAAATCCTACTTTCACTGCACCTGTCCATATCCCCCCCCCCTCTCTACGATTATCCCTCCTTCCCTTTCTTGCTCCCTCCATCCTTCACTTTGCCCCTACCTCCTCACTCCCTGCCCTCTGACTTACTGATCATCATGAGACAGGTCTCGTCATTGAAGGTTGACCAGTTGGAGTTGACCAGGGCCTGCTTCAGTTCCTTCAGGTTGATGGAGCCACTGTGGTCCGTGTCCACTGTCTGGAACCACTGGTAGGCCTCTGGGTTCACACCTGGGGGGATGTTACCTTGGGGGAAATTAGGTGGTGAGCAAAAAACGAAATAGATGAACTGTTAGAGGAAAATAAGCAGAACAGAAAAAGAGAATGACAAAGAGGGAAAATAAAATGAATGAATGCCTTTATTGTCATTGCACAAAACAACCTGTGGGCTGTTGCACAAAAGTAGAATAAAGATATCCAGGATAACTGAAAAGGCGCTGCTTGACTTAGTGTGATCAGCTCATCGCGGCTTAATCGGTTGCACGTTTGCCGAGAAGGTAAAAGCTATGTCAATTCAGGTGTACCTAGTTGGGATAAGTGCAGCTTCACGGATTCCTTAAATAGACCAAGGTATCGATCACAAATTCACTGATGCAGCACATGCGTGCAGCATATTTTTCACCCGCTGAGCAACAATTACGCCTAATAATATGTACGATCAGCAAGACTAATATGTTAGTATAGCCTACAAATACGTAAAATACATGACCAAGACTATGAAATGTGAGGACATATAATAAAAATGTGTGCAAAAAAATTTGCAGCACAGACCAGTTTGTGTGGGATTGCGCAATCCGAGAGGAGGCACAGCTAGTCGCTTCTTTCCCCGTAGTTGAACAGGAAAATACTTAAATTCAGCGATATTGGCTATAAAACCACTTGGAATCATCCAATAATTATATTTCTATCACAGATCAGTGGACACATATTATAATTTTTTCGTATTCGTTTTTTTACATTTCATGACGACACTGCCTCCCCTGACCGCACTGCAGGTAGCCTACTCGTCCGAAAAAGCTAACGGGTCAGATTTGTCCCGAAACACCCTTTCACGTCTAAAAGCACGTCTTAGTATCAGTGCTTCTTCGTCCAACACGTCGTTTAGAAATGGGAATGCCATGGTGCAAGAAGAAACACAGGTGAATAGGACTTTATATATTGCCCTCATCACTGACTTTATTCAACCATTTCTAACCATCTAAACCAGGGGTGTCAAACTCATTTTAGTTAAGGGGCCACATACTGCCCACTTTGATCTCAAGTGGGCCAGACCAGTAAAATCATAGCATAATAACACATACATAACGACACTATTTCTTGATGTTTAAATCATTGGTGAAGGTTTTAGATGATAAACCATATTTTAAGGTCTTTCTACAGTAAACTAGACACAAAGACCAAAAACTCAGACATCAGCCCACTGTTCATCTGCCTGGGCTCTCCTCTGCTGATTCCCTTGGTCGCAAAGCGCGCAGCAAGCACTGCTGCCTGTGGCAATGAGCGCTTCTGCCTCCGGAGCAGACATCGCATTTACGCTGTTTTTGAAGCAATTACTGGATCGATTATTTTTTTTTACTCATAAACCTTCATTCTTAATAGACATTTGGATTCGGAATAGCAGTTACTTTTATTGAAATGAAATGTATGTATTTCTGTAATTTTCAAATTTTGCCAAGACATCCGACGGGCCGAGCTGCGTTTGACACCCCTGACCTAAACAACTGCAATAGTAGGGTTTAAAATGTAACTCGTGACAGCAATAGTGACAAGTAGGCCTAATGCATGTTAATAAAAATAAATCAGAACACATTCAGAAGACAACGAAATAACTGCTAAACACGTTAATTTCGGATGAGAGCGTCAGCTGATTTAACACATGAGACTCCAGAATTAATCTTACACTACGGCTACACCAAGCGCGGAAATGTTCACGCGCGGAAAATAGAACTTTCACGGAGCGGATCTTTTATTTAGCCGGCTACACTGGACGCGTTAAAGATTCGTAGATTTATTACCAGACTATCGCCGTGGCTACACCAGACGCGGAAACGAAATGTACGCGCCAACAATTTCCGCGCGGAAATTTAGAAACAGACTGGTTTCTATTTTTATTATTTTGGGGGTTTGCGTGGCCCTTTGTACATAGTCTGGTAATAAATCTACGAATCTTTAACGCATCCAGTGTAGCCGGAGCGTATGTGAAAGGGCAACGCAAACCTCGCGGAAAATAATAAAAATAGAAACCAGTCTATTTCTAAATTTCCGCGCGGAAATTGTCGGCGCGTACATTTAGTTTCAGCGTCTGGTGTAGCCACTCTCATTGCTTTCAACTGATTAGAACTCTGCTGAGTCCACACCGCGTCCGCAAGGCAACATTTCCGCGCTTGGTGTAGCCACGGCGTTAGCTGGGTTTACTTTCAACCTGCTTTCGTGCAACCAAGTCAAAGCTAAAGTCATCCAGGATAACTTGAATATCCCGGCTTAATCCCTTATCCTGGTTTCGTGCAATAGCCCTCTGGTGTCACATAGTATGACAGGACAATGTAGTAAATAAACAGTGTGACAAAAGGAAGGGAAGGGAAGACAAAGGCAAACAGAGAAATAGAGAGAGGGGTGGTTTGAGATTGCGAGGAGTGTGATAATGATTCCCTTTAACTATCAGTCTGGGACAGCTCCCTCAGGAAACTTAATATCACACACAAACACATGCCAACCTCCTCCCTACCCATAGAAGGAGAGACAGGGGGGAGGGCAGATAGACTCAGACAGATTTGGCCAAGTGGAGTGTAGACAGGTGAGATGGAGAAAGATTGACCAGGGAATCCTTACTCCCAACCACACCAGTCTGATGGCTTGTTGTCAAGTTAGGATGCAGCAACAAAACACTTCATCACAGTCCCAAATACATCGCTTACTTGCAGGAGCCTGCTGTCCATGTGGCCCTCCATGTGGCTGACCTCCATAGCCCCCATAGGCCCCTTCACGTGCCTGCCCCCTTCCGTACGGGCCCCCGAGGGCACCTCCAGGGCCTGGTCCATACGGCCCCTGTGGTCCCCCCTGCTCTGAGGTTCCGTACACCCCATTGGGCCCCCCTGGCAAGGCCCCTCCAGCATACTGACCGCCTGGAGGAGCAGATGCACCCCCATAAGGAGAATACCCTGAAGGGACAGAGTCCCCATACTGCCCTAGGGGGCCAGATCCTCCATAGGGAACACCTCCATGGGGGGTGGAGGGACCGCCTGGCAGGATTCCACCCCTGTATGGAGCCCCCGGAGGTGGGTGCTGATGAGGTGTGCTCGGTCCTCCTAGGTATCCCTGTTAAAAGGAGGGAAGTAAAGTCTGCTGAGTTCAATTAGACTGACAAAATTATTTGTAAGAAGAGATGGTAACTCCAACCGTATCTTTGACGACTTTCCAAAACAACAAAATTATATATATTTCCTTAACATTTCCATGTTCCTCAGTAATCTTTGATCTTTGTTTTATAGAAAACATTGTTGGTATTCAGCTTCAAAAAGGTTAGCTGAACATTGTTGTTTTTATTGAGAGATAGTTTATTGAGATAGATAGAACGTAAGTTGCCTCTGAAGCCAACAGATCCCTGCTATGAATATGCAGTTCAAGATTGTCATCCCTGTACTTTTCAGCATCAAGAAGCAACTTGCCAGCTGTGTTTAACACACTATACATTTCCTTTAGCACATTATGCAGTTCAATGGGAGCAGATGGGTAGCTAGCTTTGACACTATCTCCAGAAAGGCATGAGCATAGGGCTCAAATTGTAGGAGCTGATTTTTCATATACGTAAAGGGCTTGGATGTTTTAGAACAGTGTTTCCCAAACCTTTTTTCTGGGGACTTCGCGACCCAAGCCAATATACATTATTCGTAAATCACAAAATAAAGGTGGATTTGACCATTATTGAACAATAATGAGGATATGTTATTGTTATTTTATAAATTATATTTTATTGTTATTTCAGAACTTGTAGGCCTACTGCCATTGTTAATAAGCTATCTCAGACTGAGTGATCACTTCTCTACAAACAATTGAACCAGCAATATTTAAAGAAGGTATCCAATAAGTGCCTAATTTGACATTAAATGTAGGCTATTAAAAAAAACATATAGCCCTTTTCTTCTTATTTTCAACATTATTGAACAATATTGGAACAAAATATGAAATAATTACAAAAAGATTACAAAATATAGCTGCAAGCAGAATTGGCGGATTCCTCCTTCAAAATGGCAACATGTTGTAAAATTGACATAATAGATAGTTACACTGGATTAACCAGAAGACTTGAAACTGTCATTTCTGTCAGAAGTTAAAAAAAAGTTTATACCTCTGACTGGATTAGGAACCACCACCCTTCACACCTCAACACCACGTCTCATTTTACTAAGCCATTCACAGACTTTGAAGAGATTGGGTTGTTCTGTTTTTGTATCAGAAATTAAGACATTTCTCCAATTGCAAGCATTGTCAGATTTGGTTAAAGTTCAAACAGCTGTAATTTAGTCCTATTTATACAGGTGCTGGTCATAAAATTAGAATATTCTCAATTTATAATGCAGATTTCAGGACTTGGCACCTGCAAACAGTGCCAAAGCTACCAGTACCTGGTTTAAGGACCATGGTATCCCGTTCTTAATTGGCCAGCAAACTCGCCTGACCTTAACCCCATCGAAAATCTATGGGGTATTGTGAAGAGGAAGATGGGGGGGGGTGGGATTGTCCTTAGTTGTCAAACATTTGAAATATATCAGTCTGTGTGTAATGAATGAATATAATATATATGTTTCACTTTTTGAATGGAATTAGTGAAATAAATCAACTTTTTATGATCTAATAATATGACCAGCACCTGTATATGGGACATAAAAACGGGACAACGGGATGACTGAGTTGCTGCTGTAAAGAATATCTTACTCGTAGTGCTTTAAAAAGGTTGTGTGGGGGGCCATAACTTGTCATGGAAGGGAATTTCAAATCATGCCTAGCATCAGCGGCGGTGTGTCCTGGCTTAGGTAACTGAAAGGAATTTGCGCAACAGAAAAGGGATCCACCTGAACACTCAATATACTTCATTCGAGCTAACTTGGTTGTGAATCTGACACTACCATGCATAGACTACAAGTAGCTAGCTACTGTGGTGAACCTGGCTTGTTTTGCAGTGGTTAGCACAGTCTCGCTAAACAGATGATCGGAGTGTTGTAATTGGCTCAAATAAACACTCATTGCTAATGTTTTACAACCGGAGGATTGACCGGAAGACTAGGAACCGTTCTGTAAAAACCCCCACCGTTGACTAGTTTTGAACCTACAACCCTTCATTTACCAGCACAACATCTCATCCAATTGAGCCATTCCCAGATCTGGACTCTCAAAAGTTCAGTCATCAACTGGATAATAAAATAAGACGTTTCTCCAATGGCAAGCGTTGTCAGATTTGGTCCAAGCTCAAACAGCTGTAATTCAGTCATATTTTCACATATCAAGCTGAAACTTTGCAGGGTACTTCAGGGGGGTGTCATATTAAAGCCTATTAGGTTTGAAAAACGATCATTCAAAATGACATTTGACTTAGTGACACAAACATATTGAAGCAATGTGTACATTTACATAAACACCCCTTTCAGCCATTTTACATTTGATTCAACTGTCTTAAGTAACGTTTTTAAATACGTCAATGATACATATCTGTACAACATTTCAAGTCAATTTGACCTTTTTGTAGGAGGATAGGAGGAGATCGATTTTGAAGGTTTTCCCAAATGATCACTGTACAGGAAAATCCATCATGGTGGACCCTATGGGTCCTTAAGGCTTTTTTGTTTCTCATGAAAAATGAGGCATACACACCAAGTTTCAGAAGAATTGGAGCAATGGGGTGGAAATCCCATCACTCTGAGAAGTGGACATTTGGGCGTGGCCTGTGGCGTCCCCTATGTTCTGATGTGGGCCAGTCTGTGTTTGGGCGGTAGTTGTGGCATGTTGTATCAATATGCCAAATGTCAAAACTTTTTACCAATGCGTTCATGAGATAAATTACAAGCATAACTAGAGAGCATACAATTTCTGGGGAAATTGTGAGGGTGTGCTTGCGGCTGCCCCAGCTGCCCATAGTGTCATGGTGTTTACTGATATCAACCACCACAGTTTTTACATTGGTTTTAGACAGCAAAGAACATTTGTGTAGGTTGTTGGTCAACTCGTCTTGTTATCTGGTTACTAATTCCTGGAGAGCAACCATTAGTTGACATGGAATTTTGTAAACTTGTAATAAACCATAGCAAAACACAAAAAAAGGAGCTTCGTTCCAAGATCTCAACACTTCAACGGGGGCTTATTACTTGAAAGATGAATTATTTAGTCCCATTATCGTCCACCCAACCACTTTCAATGGAGAAATGACAGTTTGACGCTGCGGAAGGATACGATTTGAGAGCATATTGACATACTCAAATCTCAAAGTAAGAAGCTGTAATTTGGTGTGCAGCAATATAAAATGTGTACATATCGATGAGTTACTTTATTTCGTTGCTGCTGCATATGTTCTTTAAGAAATTAACGGAAGAAACGGTTGTGGACGATAATGGGGCCCCGAACGTTGGAGATTTAGAGTGGACGATAATAGGACTGTATACGCTACACTGGTTTGAAAGCACATGTCATGATAATTTCACCAACAAATTGTTTACTAATGTCATAATAAATCGTACAACGAAAATGTGTGAGATCGAATGTTTATTTTAACGATTGAAAACAGATGCATCATAGACCGCTGTAGTATGTGTTGCCCGGGCAACATAGGCTAATGTCATGATGCTAATGCTTCAGTGAAATAGTAGACTAGCTACTGTTTCCGAAAGTAGATGTAGTTCCTCAATAATATCAGCTTATATTGTACATTACACTTCACAGTTGTGTTTCATATCTCAAAGTAAAATTAGTAAAGAGTTATCACCCTGGCCTCTTTGCTTGTGGCGTTTCTGCAGCTGCCTTGCAGTATAGCGTTAAAGCTATAGTTAGCCTAGCTATCTCCTAGACGTGAACAAGCTGCTAAACTAGCTAATGTTCTGCTAGAGGTAGTCACGCGTGTTTCGTGACTTTAGTAGCGCCAGTGACTGTGGCTAGCAAGTTAGCCACGTAAATAAAAATACATGCAACTCAATGGCTACCAACTTTGACATGATGTTTTCTAAGTAATCCAAATATTGACGGATGCTTAGGGGGGCGGCACGATACCATCCTTGCTGTGCTGCAACAGTCTCTATGCACGTTGTATCTAATGCGTCGTTGCTAACGTGTGCTGACGCTGTGAAGTATAACTGAGTATTCTACCCTTTGCCGACAAAAGAAACTTTATGCCACAAAAACGTTGTATGGTCCTAAACTGTGCAACGGAACGTAAATTCTGATACCAGCAACTCAATGGACACCAAGACGAAACTTTTGACATCAACGTTTTCTATGTAGTCCAAATATTGACCGAGTTTTAGGGGGGCAAAAATAATAATAAGATATATGTGAGATAACAAAGGTTGGCGCTCCTTGGCCAGGAGCGCACACCCAATAATAAATATAGCTGCAAGCAGCGATGCGGGTTCCTCCGCAAAATGGCAAAATGTTATAAACATGTACACTGTAGAAGATCGAGAGTTGGACAACGAGAGGAAAAACGAATTCATGTTTGGCCAACAACAGGCTGTATGGGGATTTGAACTCATGAGCATAAGGTTACAAGTTAGTCTCTCTATCCTCCCTGCCACACACCAACTGTTGAGATTGTATGAATAGAAAGGGCAAACCATTAGTTTTGGTAATCTTTGGGACAAAGGCTAAGAAACGGTTGACATTTCAAGGTGAAATTGCATGAAATTGTGCATGGTATTTCAGAATGATGTCATCCTGTTTAACTAAACAGATAATCAAAATGATGACAGGCCAAAAGATACTGGCTGCATTCCAACCTACTACTTTATACTTTACAGGTCACCATCCCAGCCCATTGAGGTATTCTCAGTGTTGAATATTGTCATGTTCAGTTACTGTATAAAAAATTAAGATGTTTCTCCTGTGGTAAGCATTGTTAGATTCAGCCAAAGTTGAAACTAAAGGTACATTTCCTATAAAAACGGGACAACGGGATTACTGGGTTGCTGCTGTAAAGAATAACTTACTCATAGTTTAAAAAAAAGGTTGTTTGGAGTGCCATAACTTCTTATGGAATGGAATTTCAAATCATGCCTAGCATCAGTGGGGATGTGTCCTGGCTTAGGTTACTAAAATGAATTTGTGCAACAGGCAAGGGATCCACCTGAACAATCAATTTACTTATATAACCATTAGAGTTATAGCTACCATGCGTAGACTACAATGAGCTAGCCACTGTGGTGAACCTGGCTTGTTTTGCAGAGGAATACACAGTCTCGTTAAACAGATGATCGGAGTGTCGTAATGGGATCAAAAAAACACGCATTGCTAAGTTTTACAACCGGAGGATTGATCGCAAGACTAGAAACCGTTTGGTCATAAAAACTATACCTCCGACTGGTTTTGAACCTACGACCCTTTGCTTACCAGCACAACATCTCAGCCAATTGAGCCATTCCCAGGCATTGAATACCCAATGTTCAGTAACTGGATAATAAAAAAATATGTTTCTCCAATGGCGAGCATTGTCTGATTTGGTCCAAGTTCAAACAGCTGTAATTCAGTCATATTTTGACATATCAAGGTGAAACTTTGCATCGTACTACGGGGGCGTGTCACCTTAAAGCCTATTAGGTTTGAAACATCCTTCAAAAATACATTTGATTTAGTGACACAAATATATTGAGGAAATGTGGACATTTACCTAAATACACCCCTTTCAGCCATTTTGTATTTGATTCAATTGCCTTAGGTAAAGTTTTTAAATACGTCCATGATACATATCTGTACACAATGTCAAGTCAATTAGACCTTTGGTTCAAGAGAAGAGGAATTTTAAAGTTTTAAGGTATGATAGGGACACCTAGATTCGGTAGATGAAGGAAGACATGGTGTCAGAGATCGCTTGCTGGCCTTATAGATCAAATTGATCAGCATGGCTTGTCAGGATATATTATTTTGGCACACATTGTATATTTTGTAGGTTGGGCGGATAAGTGCTCTACAGAACATAGATATATGTTCTGTAGAGCACTTAGTGGTCAATATCTATATTGACCACAAAGTCTTAAATGGTTTGAGACTTATCGAACACCGTGTTCGTGTGCAAGACGGCAACTGTAGAAATCCACCATGGGGCTCAAAAGAATCTTCCTTAAGGTTAAGAGTATTTTGATCGTAAGCTATTGTCTGGGTTCACAGTGACGATTTAAGTCATTTGTAGTTTCATAAGGGGTTGTGGTCAGCTATCATGGGAAATTTGGCTGTTGCATCAAGACAACCCCAAATACATGATTAGCCTACACATTCGGGTATTTTCTGGTGTGCTTACGATAACCAGTTGTTTTCAATGAACCCAGGCCATATAAAATGTTGCCTGAATGCCTGAATTTGTGACTAAAAGCTCCTTACATCCATGAGCCTGAATAGCTGGCATTGAATAGCAACGAACTAACATTCATGTGTTTTTGCTCTAGCGCGATCCAATCCCACTTCATACCAGCTTGCAACTGTTTTATTTTCTTAGCCTACAGCAGCAAATATGAGATGCAACTTGAAAATCGTCAATAATGTTGAATGTTGTGTGAATTTGTGACGATTCTGGTGATAGAGGTAGATAGGTGTCCCCATCTGCCTTCGATCTTGTGCAGCTCCGTTGGTCTGAAGATAACCACGCCCCTCTCGTTTGCATGTGAGATCGGAAATAAATGTGGAGTGGAAATAAATGTGGTGTGGTAATATATGTGGAAATAAATGTGGAGTGTAAAAGTCTCAAAAAATAAATTAAATGGGGCATTAGGAAATGAAAGTCCCATTAAATAAATAAATGTTGTCTTTACAAAAACGTCATTTTGAAATAAATACTTTTAATATAAATTTATTATATTTATTGCCATCTTTTTTTATTTTGGGCTTTTCATAGCCATATTTATATATTTATTTACAGATCTATTTATTTATTTAATTTTGACTAAATCGGCGTTCCATACATCAGAGGCGTCGGTTGCCGACGTGATCCCCTCGGTGAGAGCTCTGACGTGTTAAACTACGAGCTCGAGCAGCACTTAGAACCTAGAACGACATAGCGGAGAGGATATGAGCTGACGTGGGAGATCAGGAAATCGAAGACCCGAACTCGGTCTCGCTGGAGCAACTTCATGGCGTTTTCCTGGATCTTCGTCGCAGTCTTGAGCTTTCTTAGTTGTGGATTTTGTGGCGCCGACACAGAGTTTTCGATCGTGGAGGAGGCTCAAGTTTTAGCCATGCAAATAAAAACTAGAAAAGGAGCTAGGAGTCTTTAATATTAGGGCTGCAACGAATAGTCGTCAAAAAAATTTGGAAAAATTGTCGACATGGATTTTTGTCGTCGACGCGTCATATATTATATATATAGTATAAAAAAGATTCAGAGTAATTTTCATTCAGCATTGCAATGCACTACCGGAAGTGCAGGGGGCAGTATCGCTTGCACTGTCGCACCAAGGCATAGACATACATACACCAAGGCAAAGAAGAAGAAGGTGTTTGAATCATGTAAAATTAAAATAATAAGTGTATTTACGCAAATCATGAATCGAGTGTGCGAGAGCCGAAGCAAGTTAGACCGAGAGCTTCGAAAGTCTGGTAATATTTTACCAGCAAACCAAATAAAAAAGTACACTGCAACATTTGCAAAATTGAATTAGCATTTCATTCCAGCACTACGGCAATGCATGAACATTTGAAACGGAGGCATCCTGGAGCCACCACGTCTTCTCCTGCTGACGTTTAAGTTAACTGTTTAAGTAACGTTAGCCTTGTTAACTTATCGTAAGATTTACGCTTACAGAACATCTCATGGAGGATGCTTGCTAACACTATTTCAGTTATTTCACATGCAATGTAGTTAATCAGTGAATTATCAGAACGTCTCATGGAGGATGCTTGCTAACGCGACTTCAGTTGTTACGTGCAATGTAGTTAATCAGTGAATTATCAGAGTGGCCTGTCTTTTCGTTCGTTCTGAAAAGTTAACCTCCTCCACTTAGCATTCGTCAAACTAAATATTGTGGAAAAATAATAATTTCATATCAACACAATTACGAGAGATCTACTCTAGCATTATACACAAATATGATATTATAGCCTACAGTTTGTCATTCTTTTTTTTTGGGGAAATAATCATTAGATTAGTCGATTAATCGAAAAAATAGTCGATAGATTAGTCGATTATCAAAATAATCGTTAGTTGCAGCCCTATTTAATATGAGTATCGAACGCACTGTTTCTCAGAGAGTCGTGGGGAACGAGGAGAGTGGTCCGGTGGCTGCAGTCTGCCTACCGATCGAGCCATGGAGTCTAGAGAGGACCCCTGATCCTGGGAAGGCAGTGACTGTCATCGCTGGAGGTCCGAGCTGGTGGAGCGGTCCCGGAAAGGAGACGGCTGTCAACGTGGTAAGAGATCCAGGGAGTGATAATGGTAAGATAACTGAAGCAGCTCGACTTTCACTGCTCAACGCCATGCCTGGAGCGGTGGGATCATGCGATGAAACTGATAAATTCATAGGCGCTTAAATAGAGCTATAATCAAGCAAGGCAAATGGAATATCTTTAAAACTGTCAAGACTCTAAACTTATTTGGGATGCTAGGAGCAAACCCAAAGGACTCTTAGGTGGTCATATAAACATTAGAAGTATTGTCTCTAAATGTGAACAAGTTCAGCACCCTTTTACACGAGTCAAATATCGATTATTTAGCAATGTCGGAATCATGGTTACATGAAAATTCATCCAATGCAGCAATAACTGTGCCTGGTTTCAGCATTTTTAGAAATGATCGAAAACATGGTAAAGGTGGTGGTGCTTTGTGTTATGTTAAGGAGTCAATTAGCTGCAATGAACTATTATTCACAAACTGTGATTTGGAGTGTCTAGGTTCTATCTCTGGAAACGTTTTTCATCCTAATTGTATTATACCGGCCCCCCCTCAGCAACTGTTAGTTTTTATGATAAATTCAGAGACCTATTACAACAATGTGATTCTAACAAAGAGATAATAATCTGTGGTGACATCAATGCCAACTGGGTAGATAAATCCTCAAGAAAATGTCTCAAACAGGTTACTGACAGCTTCAATCTAACTCAACTGGTTGATGGACCAACCCGTATTACTAATACTTCCTCCACCCAGATAGATTTCATTTTTAGCAACAGACCAGACAGAATAACAAAATCGTATAATCTTATCACTGGACTGGTTTCACTGGAAACCTGCAGTTGTAGTTCCTATCTTTAAAAATGATGATCCTGACTCAGCAGCCAATTACAGACCTATTAGTATACTTCCCATAATGTCCAAGGTTTTGGAAAAATTTGCAGGAGAACAACTCATTTATCATCTTAACTCTAATCAGCTTTTACAACCCATGCAGCATGGTTTTAGATCAAATTACTCCACCGAGACTGCAACGGTCTATTTTTTTGAAAGGGTCAAGTTCCCTATGAATAGAGGAGTTGTGGGTGCAATATTTTTAGATCTTCGGAAAGCGTTTGACACGGTCAACCACAACATACTTCAGTCTAAGTTTGATCAGTTTAACTTCTCTTCTTCTGCATCCAGCTGGTTCAAATCATACTTATCAACTAGAACTCAGTGTGTTAAAATATACAATGTATTATGCTCCCGTCTATCAAAAATCTGTCTACAGGTGTTCCCCAAGGTTCAATCCTGGGTCCACTTCTTTTCAGTCTTTATATTAACGATTTACCATCAGTATGCCAAGACTGTGAGGTTCTGATGTACGCAGACGACACTGTAATCTTTGGGTGGGGTAAGAATACTCTTATCTCCCAAATAAACGTACCGGTACGTTTATTTTTGTTACCAGAAAAATCCACCCGGTACGTTCATATTTTGGACGGTACGTGTATTTATTTTTAGAAAATCGAGACAATTTTAGAAAATTCCATGCATTTTTTTCGGAAGGACTCTTGAACTCTGATGTCAAAACGTTAGCTACCTTAGCTAACGTTAGCTAGCTACTGGCAAGTAGCTTACATTAGCTAACAACGTTAGCCACCAACTGAAGGTTGTCAGAGCAAGCTAGTAAATGTTAGCCTGAGCCTCACTATGGCTCTGATGTTTGCTCTAGCTACTGTACACTCACATAACGGTTCCCATTCAGCACACCAGCATGACAGTCACAACCTAGACAACAAGCCTCTGGTGCAAGTACTGGTGCAAGTTCAGGATTGTATGCCGCACAAGACGCGGAATATGAGGTGCTGTGAGATGATGTCATTAGAAATATCACAGCACCTGCAATTGTGCTGCGCGGCAGTCGTGTCTACTATAAGTTTGTTAAGGTATACCAGTAGTCATGGCATGTTTGTTATTTGACAGCTTTGTAACTATGTATTTCCAAGCTACAGGCATTGAAGTATTTTCCTAGCAATGCTTTATTTGGTAGTGGTTGTCAAGCTGTTTTAGGAAAAGTGATAGTACTAGTACATGTATGTTTGTAACTAGACAGCCTCTTTTTTTTAAACTTTGTAATAACTATGTAGGCCTATTTCCAGTGGTTTTCATGTTGTGTTGCAGTCATGTTGACTGTACGTTTTTGAGAAAAAGTACTACCATATATTTGTAACCAGACAGCCTCTTTTTAGATTTTTTCGAACAATGACTATGTATTTCCAAACTACAAGTGTTGAAGTTTTTTCCTAGCAATGGTATATTTGCTGTCCATTTCTATTCCTGATTGAAAGTGACAGTAAAAGATGCGCACTTACACTGGTAGGAACACATTTTGATAGCATATGGACACAGTTTGCGTGCTGATTTGGCAATTTTCCGGGAGGTACTTTTATTCCGGGGGGTACTTTTATTAGATTTTAAGGATTTGTCCGGGGGGGGACTTTTATTTGGGAGATAAGAGTAATGTAGAGGTCGCTGCTAGGCTTACAAAGGTCATGGTTAGTGTGTCTGACTGGTTAAACAAATGTTATCTTCAGCTCAACAATTCCAAAACCGTTGCTATGTTTTTTTCTAAAACCAGCAAGTCTCACACTGAACCCGATGTGTTTATTTCTGATCAAAGAATCAAGATTGTGAAGGAATACAAATATCTTGGTATCTTGATTGATAATCAACTTACTTTTAAAAAACATGTTCAAAAAATATGCAAAAATTTAAAATTCACCTTTGCCAATTTTAGGCATCTTAGAAATCACACGTCCACCGTGGCTGCTAAAATGTACATGTTCTCGCTGACCTTATCTCACATTAACTACTGCTTACCCACCTGGTCTACTGCCAACTCCACTACCCTTAAACCAGTCATGTCCCTTTACAAACAGGCTCTCAAAATACTTGACAAAAAACCTAAATCACACCATCACTGTTCAGTCCTCCATAAGTACAGACTTTTAAGTTGGGACAACCTGATCACTTTTAAGAACTGCTGTTTAATGTTCAAAATCCGGTCTAACCTGGCCCCCCCACCACTATGCAGCCTAGTCAAGTTTAGAACACAAGCGACCAGTGCTACTCGAGGGGCAGCAAGAGGAGACCGTGTTATTCCTTTAAAAAAAGTGTATTTGGACAGTCGTTTTTTTCAGTTAGGTCAGCCCGGGAATGGAACCATCTCCCTTAGAACATCAGAGGATCAACCTCATCCAACTGTTTTAAAAGTAATCTCAAAACATGGCAGATAAATAACCAAAAATTTGATCACTAGTGGGTAAGCAGTAGAACTTGTATATAGGGATTGTATTTTATTGTATCTTATTTTTTTATGTATTGTCAATGTTATGTTTGATATGCGTTAATGCCTTTTTTAGGTTGTATAGCCTTTTTTACTCTGGCTGGGGGACTGCCAATGGAAATTAGCCTTTTGGCTATAATTGGGTGCATTTACATTTTAAATGTTCATGAATGTACACTGTCCCTCTTGATCAAATAAACAAAATTGAACTTCACGCGCTGGTGAACACCTCTGCTGGGGATGAGACACATAGAAAGACTTCTGATGAAGATGACCACCCAACGAGTGACGGCCCACTGCAGAAGAGTCCACGGCCCAGTCCGCATGACATGTTTGAGGAGATTCTGCAGTAAAAGGGACCCGAAATGCCAAGGTATATTACTTAATTTATTTTATTATTGTTGTTATTATGTTTCTGTTAGAACAGTACCACACTTGAATTTTACTGCTTGCCTTGTAGCCAACCTGTATGGATAGTGAGTGAGTAGGTAACCTCTCGATTCTTTATTCTTAAATGACGAGGGTGTCAGAGCAGGGGGATAGTTTCTTCACAGAGGCCACCATTCCCAGAAATGAAGCATAGCGCAAGTTCAGTCAGGCAAGACCGATCCCTGCTCGGGCTTACTCGATAATGTCACTTACACCCCCCGCTAAGAACGCTCGTCTATCCCTTTTCACATGTCGGGCTGTCATATGGGTTTTTAGTTCGATTATCGCTCCCGTCTATCAATTAACACTGTCAAATCTTCCTTGTAGCGTCAGCCTATCACAATATTCCTGTGCCTTTAAATACGATTCTCTCCCTGTTGAGTTTGTCCATGCCAGTTTGTCCAAGTGCGCGACCCTCCACCTCCCCGTCGCCACCCCTCTGGCTGGGTCGTTGGCTGCCGCCACCACCACCAGTGTCTGGACTCCGTGGGGGATTCTTCTACGGATGTTGGGCAGGCGCCCTTTGATCACAATTCCCCATGGGGTCTAAGCTCCAAACACTTGTAGTACATTTATCATTCTGTAAATAAACATCACTTTACTCATCCCAGGTCTCTCCTGATTGAAATGAAGCTGCACTCACACATATATTGGCAGGAGCATCACCAGCGTTTTCCAGCACTGGCGCAAATCGCCCGCAAATACTTGAGTGCCCCATGCACAAGCGTGGACAGTGAGCGGCTCTTCAGCACTGTGGCTCACGTTTTGGATGAGAAGAGAAATAGACTGGCCCCTGACAAGGCAGAGATGCTCGTCTTTGTAAAGAAAAACATGCATCTTATTAGAAAGTAGAGGCCCACTATAAGGAAAGGCTTTTTTTGTGTCTATTTAGTTTTGTTAAAGACTGAGGCCCATGATCAACTCCGCCAGCCTACTGCAATGGATACACAAGAAGGTGAAATTGTGAAAGATAGCCCTATTTGACTATATTTGACATTATTGAAGTTAATTTGTTTAATAAAATATTTTTATTGGGCTGTTATTTAATTGTACAAATATAATATTTGTATTAGTCTACTTTATGTTACTGTAAGTACAGAGTCTGTTTACAGTTGAGATGATGTCTTGAGTAGGCCTGGTGATATTATATTAAATAAAGTCTGGCTCCTCGCCTGATTAACACTCGGATCGATAAGCTGTCTCTAAAATGGTAGCAATATAAAAACATACCTTTTCGTAATCATGATACCCCTCCAGAAATGTTCACTGCCCAGTCAAAGCAGGCTGCCTTTCCAGCTAGCATCACAAACATCACCAAAGAGAAGCCGTTTTTACAATTCATATTTCAGCTAAACAGTACATGTAAATCAGCATTTGAATTAAAATGTGACAAGAAAAGGGCAGTGTAGTTGCTGAAACTGTGCTTATTTTATTGATGTAACGGCTCGTTTGTAAATTTGCTCCGACTTTTCGATAGCCTAGCTAGCATCGCAGTGCAGCGCCACCTGCTCTTCTGGCGGCGAATTGTTTTCAGCACCCACAGCCTTCGGAGAACCATAAACGAAGTCTGTCCGTCCGTATCCGTGCAATCTCAACTGCGGTGTGAAGCGCGTGTCCGTGCTATTCTCCAACATGCACTCTAACCTCAATATGCTTCTGCGTCTCCTTTGACGGATGGGCGGGCACACGGATACGCACGGATATACTTCGTTTATGGTTCTCCGAAGGCTGTGGAAGCAGACAGACCTGCCCCCACTGAAAAAAAAATCCTAGGGGAAACACTGCATAAGTGTCTATGAATTTGTATCAATTCGATGGGAAATTCCTATGGAAGCAAATCGTGACCAAAATTCAAATGAAAATGCATTTGCCTAAATGCTTTTTCATTTTAAGAATGTGGCTGCATTATTTGACCCATAAATGAAATTAGGATGCAATCATCCTATTTGCATTTGCATTTTCTTCTTCAACACTGCAATCTTTCATTTAATTCAAATGAAAAAGCAATAGGCATTTGAGATGTAATTTTGAAATATGCCCCAGCAAATAGATACCAAAATTAATTTGAAATGTAAAATTTGAAAATTCAAATGCATTTGCAGAAATGCTTTTTCATTTTAAGAATGTGGCTGCATTATTTGACTCTATTTTTTGACATTACATTGCAAATGTGCCGGGAAATTTACTGAATTGCCGGGTCTTTAGAGGACGCATCACAGTGAGCCACTGTGAGCCAACCAGGCAATTCAATCAATTTCCCGGCACATTTGCAATGCAATGCATTTCCCGGCACATTTGCAATGCATTTGCACATTTGTGGCTACTGACGTCACTCTCAGAATGCTTTTTCGTTGTCGAATTAGGGCAGTTCTTCGCAGGTAGAACACGAAAACGCGAAAGCATTCTGAGCGGCGCAGCAGATTTTTATTATGGTATAAAATGTGCAGTGTTGAAGAAGAAGGCCTATGTTTTTTTATTTTTTTATACTTTCATATTTTCATTTATCGTCTTTAATGTCATTTGGTTTCAACAAATTTATTATGTAAATGACACCCTCACAAAAAAAACGATCTATCTCTCAAAAAGTATAGGCTAGTGGCATATCGCGCTGTGCTTACGGATCTAGCCTATCTATCACGCAATGAGCAATTAATTCGGTTTCATGTTCAATTCTGCTAAATATTCTTGCACCTTCCGCAACAGTTCCTGTAGTAAAAACGGGCAAGACATGTCTGTGACAGACTTCCTGTATCACCTCTGCTTGTGTGTTTACATAAAATAAAACTTGCTCCCGAGCAGGTTTAAATTTACGGACTTGTTGCTATGACAGCAAGTCCAGGATGAGCTTCGAAGAACCGAACAATCCAAGATAATGACAAATCGTCAACAATCAAGAGAACGGGCCCCAGGATGATCAGAAATCCGTCCCCTGACAGTGTTTTGCATGTGATACACTGCGGCTGCAAAAGTGCCTGTGAGACAGGCAGATGTTTGTTTTTTTGCAGGACTGTGTTTCACAGACTTATGTATAAATATACATATATGAACCTATGAGCTTGAGAATAGCAGAAAACAAGGAAAATATTAATTCCCCAGTCGTTTTAACATATTAACTTTGGAGGCATTGGATAAATAGTTGTATACCAAAACTGTTTTTCAAGTATTTTGTACAGTTTTTGAGCACTCGTTGGGATGGAATTTTTCCCCCCCAAGTTCCCTGTTTGACACTTCCGACTTGGAGGTGGGAGATGCCGATTCAAGAGTTTAAAATGGAAAGCGGTGCTTTTTCTTGAAAACACAGCTTCCGTTAGCGACGTCGATGGAACACCCCCTGGTTAGTCAAGGTTCAAGAGTATCAGGCTGAAATGTATCCATCCAAAAGTGATATTTGGCTAACCCAGAGCCTGTTTAAGGAGAGCCACTCCATATTAAGCCCCATTGTACCGAATTTTGTTGCAGTTCCACCAGAGTTCCACTGGGAGTGATCGCGGTCGAGTGCAAAATTAATGGGAGTCTATGGAGCTAAATGCCTAAATTTGTCTCTTTCACCTGATTGTCTTTGAGAAATCTCAGATTTGATTGTAGTTGTTGCATGTTCAACATGGATTTTAGGTCAAAAGTTGAATGAACAAGTACTTATGTCCTTTCGCTTTCTAACAGGGTGAGTTGTTGTTTGCCATAACACGCTAGCATTCTGCTAATGAATGCTGATTGGTTAGTGATGGACTACGACCAGAGATCCCGAAGTGTAATCATAATGTCAGAGCATTAGCAACATTAGAAAAAACATTAGCAAGCCAAAACTCTTTTTAGCATGTGTATTGACAGGGGGAGCCTAACCTGTCAGCTGTGTTGTCGATGCCGAGAGAGAGAGAGAGAGAGAGAGAGAGAGAGAGAGAGAGAGAGAGAGAGAGAGAGAGAGAGAGAGAGAGAGAGAGAGAGATAGATGAGAGAGAGAGAGAGAGAGAGAGACGAGAGAGCTAGAGCGAGATAGAGAGAGAGAGAGCGAGCTAGCTCTAGAGCTCAGCTCTAGAGATCGAGAGCTCTAGCTCAGATCGATAGAGAGAGAAGAAAGTGACCCAGAGCTTGCCGTAATACGGTATCTCTGGCCGTACAATGTGTATGACGTAATTGACACTTTAAAAGGCTTTGTAGAACATAAGGCGACTAAAAAGAAATCTAAAACCCAGTAGTGTGTATTTTTTTGGCCACCCCTCTCGAGTTCATGATTCAAATTACTAGACAAAGAATTGTATCCTGAGAAAAGTGGATTTTGAGGGGTATAGCTCCATAGACCTCCATTCATTCTGCACTCGACCGTTAGCGCCATCAAATGGAACTAGTGTGGAACTGCAACCAGTTCAGAACCCGGAAGTTTCCCGAGAGTGGTAGTTCTCCTTATATTAGACATTCTCTGGCTACCCATAGCTGTAGTGCGGCTGCTAGTTTAGCATTAGCTAGAAACAACTCCCTTTTCAGTTCACAGCCAATGCTAAACTTTGCGTAAAATACAGCATACGTTCTGATAAGTAGACTTCGTCTCTTGATGTTTGCTGATGTGCACTTACACAACAAGTATCTTACAAATTGAGCAGACTAAAATAGCTAACTAGATAAGAGGCAACATCCACTAACTACATGGTGACCTTTGTTACAGTAGCTACTGTTAGGGTTACAGCCTGACAGCATATAATACTTGTTACAGTATCTTTGCTTCCCAACAAATACATAGTGATCCTAAAACCAGAAGTATTGTACTTACATGTCCGTAGTGGAAACTCATTTCGAAATAACTGTACAATAGCGTACGTCTGTGTAGACACAGCACTGCCCGTCTGTCATAAAGAGTCCACACCCACAGCGCTGACGGATGCAAATGACGACGTTCGAATGGAACAAACTGCTGACGACGTATAAGCACATGAGGCGATCTCTGGTGTGTTTTTGACAACCGCCACTAGATGGTGCAACGGTAGCGCTGCCGCCATTTTGTGTGCAGAGTATTCACAGAAATTCTCTGGTATAGACCACTTTCAAACCTACGTCACACAACTGTCAAGCTGGCTCAACTGCGCATGTGGGTTGCAAAAGACGAACTTCTCCCTGGTATAATACACTTTGAGTGTCGATCAGGTCATCATATATCTCTGTTCACTGGATTACAGGGCTTGACATTAACTTTTTGAGGCACTTGTCCTTTGGACGAGTACATTTACATTTCACTTGTCAATGCACAAAAGTCACTTGACCCCCATAGCTTTAAATAGCCTGACCAAGTGATCGGGCAAAACTAGCCTGGCTAACGGAGGTCGCTTTCTCAGGAAAATGAGTAATGAAACAGGCTCGGTTAAAGAAATCCAATATGCTGGCTATCTTCAGCAGGCTCGTATCTACGTTAGGCAGTCCTCTCTGACGTTTCTGGAGTGAAATACAACATTGAGCACACTGCCAGTGAGTGACGAGTCTGACTGAGGCTAATGGGGACGCAGTCTCACACTCAAATCACCAGTTTAAACAAATCACCAAAATAATCGGACCATCTGGCTAAAAGCAGAATTCCCATATCTCTTGAAAGCTGCCCTACTCGACTTTTTAGATGTTGAATTGACTGTAAAACTGTAAAATTATGAACTTTGTGACATGACGCGAAGACATGGCTGCCGCTCCACTATGCGGTCTGTACCGGGCGACATTCTCACTCAAATGTCAAGACTCTTGTGACCCAAATCAAAATTCTGATCCGACAGATCAATGGGGAATCGCTTTTTCTCTCTCTAAGGCTGTCCTCCTCTGACTTTTTGGTATTTTAAATTTAACTATTTGTATGATCCGTGTGGTCCTTTTGCCATTGTAAATGCTATCCTTTCCCGGTTTTCTGAAACCTAGCTGCACGCTCATCCTGAATGTTTGTAAACATGAAAGTGGTCTATAGGTAGCACACTGTCTGATGTGGAAGTCTGGGCACATCAGATCAAGGAAACCCTGATGGAGAAGAGGACAACATATCTTACCTGGCAAGAGATATATGTTGAGACTCTGTACCAGCAGTAACGTGTCTCGTAAGTAAACTTCTTTACTATGTGTCTTCATATGTACTATATTTCAGGCCTCTGAATGCTGTACAAACCATATGCTGTGTCCTGAACCTGATCCAAATCATTGATGGCATGGTTACTTCTCTGTCTCGGTTACCTGGGTGCTGCATACTACCTATAAAGTCAAACTAAAAGAGCTATCAAATTTACGCAGAAAATACATAATGTAATTCCAGATGCTTTCGCTGTGAAATCTATTTTCTAGATCAGATCTTTCATCTTTCAACCAAGAAGAAAGGACAGCAGTATTGGCTATTCAGCATGAAAAGTTAGTGACCAAAAGAAACGTTCCCACTTATAATTGTGAATATATGATCAAATAGTTAAGATAAGACTACTTTTAACAGTAACCTGTTTGTTTAGCTTTGTTTAACTGAAAACAACAGAGAAGAAGCAACGGATCGTTCGCTGTTCCTTTCTCTGTGGTCTGATCTGGAAATATGCAGGTATATAGATATATTGTTATACTATGCCATAATTACATTTTCTTGTGATTTATTGAATGTGAAGTGTAATTATTGAATATTTTGATTCAGTGACAATTCTGTAGCAATGCTACCTTCAGTAGGCCTATACAAACTGTTTATAATGCCAACCATAATCAGCATTTTGTGAACAGTGACAACCCCATAAATAATTTCAGATGGACAAACCATCGCTGTACGGCTTGCCAGAAAAATAAAAAGGTCCTCAGAGAGGGTGAGGAACCAGGTCAAGTTATACAACAGCAGAGACAACCCCCCCCTCCCCCCTCCCCCCCCCAAAAGACTGGAGTATGAAGAGGCTCTCCAGCAGGACCATCCAGTGTGGTCCCTCATATCAGAGACCTTGGAAGACAGCCTGCACGGGGGGAAACAGCGAGCTGTGATACTTTTGCAGATCTGCAAGAGAGCAGAAGAGGAAAAAGATCTCTTCAATGCCCAGCAATTTTATGAGAGGGAGTTGGAGCTTTATGAAGCTTCAATTACTTCTCTTCAGGCTGCCACACGCTATAACCAGGGCGCTTCTGCACTACTGCAGAAAAGTAAACAAAATTCAGAAATTTTTAACTGCTTTTGCTGCTTTTAGTATTTCCACGTCTGACTTGAATGACATAGACAGCGACGTGCAAAGTGAGTAGTCTGACAGTGGTTCCGAAGAGGACTAAGAAATAAAATCTATAGAACTAGGGGCCAAATTAGAGTAAAAAAAGTTTTGCTCGATTAGTCCTGATTGGCTGGAAAAATATTTGTTGATATCTGATGTATGTGTAAAGGGTAATGAATGTTTTTCTGAATACTTTGAATTTTGTAAATATCATTAGTCTCTGTAAATAATTTTCTCAGAATTTGTATTATCTTATACTATGTCATGTGACTTCAGGAATTTATATGTAAGTCATATTAAAATGTTGTTGTGATTTAAAGAGCACCGTGGAAATGTAATGGCAATGACCCTTTTTAAAAAGAACACTGCATCCAGTGCTGGTCCCTCCCAGCCTCCTACAGCTGAATAAAAACATTAAATATCTTTGGTTGATGATGAAGTATCGTGTTGCATCTTTATAACTCACCAGGGGCCTGTACTACGAAGCAAGATTTGGCGTTAGCGAGGTAACTTCAGGTTCAACCCCGGGTTTTCTGTACTACGAAGGTGGATCACTTGTTATCGGGGTAGATCGCCATGGTAACATATGCTGAACGGCTAACCTGGGGCCTGTACTACGAAGCAAGATCAACATGCTCTGGATTACTCTCAGTTACCCGGCTACACAAAGCGAGACAATCGCAATCACGATAAACGGTATCACGACGACGGTTATCAACTCTTTAACTCAAACCAGATCTTTCTAATCTAGAGATGTGCGCGTTCACATAAAGGGGCGGTGTTTGCACCGTATATCCAATCGCAAACACGGACAAAACAAGAGCCGCATGTCACGGAAGAGGAGCGGACATTCCGGACAATAATCTTACAAACTTTGTCTACTCCTCCTGCGTGAAATATTGTTACACAAACATATCAGGAATACAGACATGATACAGGCAAAAATCAACGAATTCTCTGCTGCTAAATTGGTAGAAAATAGCAGACGCTGTAAATGCGTAAGATACATGACTTATTGATATCACTGTCCCAGGCACAAGATGTGACCATAATTACACGTGTGCATTCCATAACGTTAAGCTTTTGTTGCTGTATTATTTGAGTTGCAACCCTGAAAGTGGCAAACGATCGTGGGAGCAAATATTTTTTTTAAATTAAAACAGAATTCAAAACGTTAAGTAGCAGTAGGCAATACTTACTGGCTTAATTGCCAGTAGCCTACCTTTTGTAGGATATTGGTAGAGCTACAAAGGGCCCATAGAGCAATGAAATTGCTTGCAGCCAACAGGAATTAGTCAGGAAATTAGTCAAAGACAACTGGGGGGGGCCTCCTCCACAGGACTTCACTCTTGCTGAGGAGCTGGCCCTCTCAAGATATCAGAGTCGCCCCATGATGGAAGGAGTGGAAGGGGGCATTTCTTCAGACACTGGTGGCAGCAGCTCGGAAACCCAGGCATATGTATGTTTCAAGTGATATATGTGACCATGTGCATTCAACAATTATTTATAAATATTGTAGAAGTGAAATGTAGAATCAGAAAGGGATTTATTCATGAAAGTTTGCACAGACAAGGAATTTGCTTTGGCAGGAAGGTGCATACAATAAACACATAGGAACCTTAAATGTAAATATGTGGACTATCTATACTAAGGGTAAGTAAACTAGCAATACTAAGTGGAATGTATTACTGTCCTCTGCAGTGACAGGAAATATAGTGGTGTTGCTGCCACCATCCACTGTCGTCCCACTGTGCCATATAGAGGTAACCATGAAACTAATAGTCATACGCCGGTACGTATGCCATATGTGGTTGTTGAATATTGATCAAATATGCTATTTACTTTCTCAAGTGGAGGTCCTAGATGATCAGGAAACTGTGCCTGCCTGCTCAGAGAGCATTTTGGGGGTACACTTTTGATTTTGTTTTACCACTTGCAACATAGATGGTGAGAGTGTGTGAACGTGTGGCTGTGATTGAAGTGTCTGTAATGACTTACTAATGGTGGTGGTCTGAACATAACATGAGACATAAGTCCTTAAAGTGCTCATTTCAAATATAAATCAATTGATTAAATTGCTATGGTGTTAAACTCAGCAGGAAGAGGAACTTGTTCCTCCCCCTGAGCATAGGGCCTCCACCTCAAGGCCAATACAAAGACACAAGGTATAAGCAATGAACCTTGAAACACAGTAGTCAAATGGACACCTTCAACTTTCTCCAAGTGTGCCTTACAAAGGGACAATGTTCTTTATTTGTTTCAGGTTGGAGCAGACAATGTGAGGGCCCTGTATAAAAGAACCCTCGAGCTTGATATAGAGTAGGCCTATAAGAGGCTTTTAATTAGGAGGAGATAGAAAACTTGAATATGAGAAGAGATAGTACATGACTGAATGACACTAAACTTAGTTACACTGACATTATATTTCTGTGTTCCTAGGAAAGGGAGAACACATGAGGATGTATTTGTTAAACTTTAAAGTTTTGATGTTTTTATACCTTTTTGTGGCTTTTTTGCTGTGTCTTTTGAGTCTTTTGTGGGTAGTGAAATGATCATTGTAGGCTACGTATACACATTGTTCTTTTTGATTTTAAATGTTTTGGTTGAAAGAAACCCAACATTTTGATATGGAAATAATTAGAAAGTGGGTCAAAGCAACCCAAGGACAGCAGAAGGGGTTAAGGGGAGACACCCCATTGAATAGGAATAACATATCAACATGACACTACATAAAAGTACCCGTAGCGAAATAACGCAACGCTATGCATTGCGTAGCCTATGCACATTCTAAGCATTGCTAGTCTATGTACTTTTCCTATAGTTAGATCTCATATTATTTTTTTAGGATTCCTATATGTTTAACGACGCACCTTCCTGCCAAAGCAAATTTCTTGTCTGTGCAAACTTTCATGGCGATTAAAACCCTTTCTGAAACTGATGTTCTGGCTGTTCTGAGCGCACCTCTCAATATCCGCGCACCAAGCTCCACATCTTCTATGAACGGTAACGCCATTATCCTCGAAAATGAGTTAGTGGGCGGGGCTTTTATACCGGTTGATCTCTGATCTCCAACTATAACCTGCTCCCGACCAGGTTAGCCGTTCAGCATATGTTACCATGGCGATCTACCCCGATAACAAGTGATCCACCTTCGTAGTACAGAAAACCCTGGGTTGAACCTGAAGTTACCTCGCTAACGCCAAATCTTGCTTCGTAGTACAGGCCCCTGGTCGGGAGCAGGTTATAGTTGGAGATCAGAGATCAACCGGTATAAAAGCCCCGCCCACTAACTAATTATTGAGAGGATAATGGCGTCATCATTCGTTGAAGACACCGTGGAGCTTGGTGCGCGTATTGTCAGGGGTGCGCTCAGAAGAGAAAGAACGTTTAGGGACCGTCAAAACCCGTTGGCATTCCACGACGACTATCTTTACGAAAGATATCGTTTCTCAGCCGAGGGAATGACATATCTTTGCCAGCTCCTTGAGCCATACGTTGCGAATGCAACTAATCGCAGCCGTGCGCTCACAGTCCCACAGACTGTATGCCTAGCGTTGCGGTACTTCGCAACTGGTACCTTTATGTACAGTGTGGGTGATGCGGAGAACCTGAGCAAAAATACTGTCTGCCGCGCTATTCGCAAGGTGGTGCTAGCGCTGATACAGCTTCTGGACAGTTTTGTGGAATTCCCAGGGCACCTGCCCATGCAGGCAATCAAAGAGGGCTTCTATGAAATAGCAGGTAAATATTCACTTCAATTGAAACTTCATCTATAAATGATCTAGGCCCCATGATGTTCACTGTTGCATATGAAATTCATCATACTCCTTAGGCTTCCCGAGGGTGATTGGTGCCATTGACTGCACACATATCCCCATCACGGCATCACTGGGGGAGAATGAAGGCGATTACATTAATCGCAAATCATTCCACAGCATCAACGTTCAGGTAAAGCATAATGGACAGGCTACACGTTTGATCATATGGTAAAGGAGGACTCCTTCTAATGCACATTAATGTATCCCTCACGTCAATGCTGTTATGTGGATGGATTTTAACACAAGATTATTTTGCAGATGACTTGTGACCACCAGTGCTTGGTGACCAGTGTCGAGGCAAAGTGGCCCGGGTCAGTTGGATCTCCCGGACTCCCGGATCTTCAGGGAGTCTGCACTGTGCCACAGACTAGAGCAAGGTATGGCAATTGTAAGTAACATTTTGTATAGCATTTTGTTATACGGATTATGCTAATATGAATCTTATTCTTCAGGGCTCTTCAATGGATTGCTGGTAGGGGACCGAGGGTACGCATGCCAGCCCTTTATGATGACCCCCTATCCTGACCCCAACACACGGCCACAGAACAGTTTTAATGTGTCCCTAAACCGGACGAGGGTCAACATTGAGATGACCTTTGGAATATTGAAGGCACGTTTTAACTGCCTGCGTGGCCTCCGAGTGGCCCCAGACCGGGCATGTGAGATCATCACAGCCTGTGTGGTGCTCCACAATGTGGCCTCCATAAGAAGGGAGAGAGCCCCACCTGTCAGCCAGCAACCCCCAGATGTGGTAGACCCCATCACCCTGGACTACCCTACTGGCAGGGCCGTGAGAGATGCTATTACACAGCAGTTCTTTGTTTAAGGGGAGACAGGCTAAGCCATTATTCTTTACATTTAGAGGCATTATTTCCATTCTATAGCATTTGAGCTATATAGATTTTTTTGGGTCCTTGGACAAGGCACTTCACCCTCCTTGCCTTGGGGGAATGTCCCTGTACTTACTTTAAGTCACTCTGGGTAAGAGCATCTGCTAAATGATTACATATAAATGTATTTAATGGCTATTGCCACCATATTCTGATTATGGAGTGATGAAGGATATCCAAAGTACCCTCTGTAGAAACTTTGGACTCTAAAATGTGACAAAATGAAAGGATTTGCATTCTGTCTTCATCCAATGTCCTGATTTCCACAACAATGTGTATGGTACCGTGCAATGCTCTTCACAAGTTCAATAAATGATCATTTCACTACCGTCATTGAATTTGGATGTGTAGACTTTATTTGCATTTTACAAAAACTATAAAGAGAACATTGAAACAAATGATGAAAACCCCTTCAAAGAACAAAGGCACAAAATAAATATCTGGTACAAGCCACAAAAAAGGTATAAAAAGACCAAAACATAGAAAATAAAGAGGATCCCCTCATGTGTTCTCCCTTTCCTAGGAACACAGAAAAATAATGTCAGTGTAACCAAGTTTATTGTAATTCATTCATACATGTCATGTACTACCTTCTTCTCATACTGAAGTTTTTCGATTTCCAGCCTCGTCTTCTTAATTAGAAGACTTTTATGCTCTATGTCGAGCTCCAGGGTCCTCTTGTAGAGGGCCCTCACATTGTCTGCTCCAACCTGAAACAAATGAAAGAACATATGTCCCTTTGCAAGGCACACTTGGACGAAGTTGAAGGTGTCCATTTGACTACTGTCTTTCAAGGTTCATTGCTTATACCCCATGTCTTTGTCTTGGCCTTGAGGTGGAGGCCCTAGGCTCAGGGGGAGGAACAAGTCCCTCTTCCTGCTGAGTTTAATGCCATAGCAATTTGAATCAATTGAGTCATATTTGAAATGAACACTTCAAGGACTTATGTCTCATGTTATGTTCAGACCACCATGAGCAAGTCATTACAGACACTTCAATCACAGCCATACGTTCACACACTCTCCCATCTGTGTTGCAAGTGGTGAAAACAAAATCAAGTGTACCCCCAAAGCGTCTCTGAGCAGGCAGGCACAGTTTCCTCATCTAGGACCTCCACTCCTCCCAGGAAGTGAATGGCCTATTTGATCAATATTCAGCAACCACATATGGCATACATACTGGCGTATGACTATTCGTTTCATCGTTACCTCTGTATGGCACAGTGGGACGACCGCGCTGGTGGTGGCAGCAACACCACTGTATTTCCTGTCACTGCAGAGGACAGTAATACATTCCACTTAGTATTGCTGCTAGTTTATTTACCCTTAGTATAGATGGTCCACATATTTACATTTAAGGTTCCTATGTGTTTATTGTACGCACCTTCCTGCCAAAGCAAATTCCTTGTATGTGCAAACTTTCATGAATAAATCCCTTTCTGATTCTACATTTCACTTCTACAATATTTATAAATAATTGTTGAATGCACATGGTCACATAGATCACTTGAAACATACATATGCCTGGGTTTCCGAGCTGCTGCCACCAGTGTCTGAACAAATGCCCCCTTCCACTCCGTCCATGCATGGGGCGACCCTGATTGCTGGAGAGGGCCAGCTCCTCAGCAAGAGTGAAGTCCTGTGGAGGAGTTCATTGTTCTATGGGCCCTTTGTAGCTATACCAATATCCTACAAAAGGTAGGCTACTGGCAATTAAGCCAGTAAGTATTGCTTACTGCTACTTAGCCTACTTATGTTTTTATTTTTCTTTATTTGCTCCCACGATCGTTTGCCACTTCCAGGGTTGCAACTAAAATATTACAGCAACAAAAGTTTAACGTTATGGAATGCACACGTGTAATTATGGTCACATCTTGTGCCCTGGGACAGTGATATCAATAAATCATGTAGGCTAGTTTACGCATTTGACAGCGTCTGCTATTTTCTACCAGTTTAGCAGCAGCAAATTCGTGATTTTGCCTGTATTATATGTCTGTATTCCTGATATGTTCGTGTAACAATATTTCACGCAGAGGAGTAGACAAAGTTTGTAAGTTTATTGTCCGGAATGTCCGCTCCTCTTCCGTGACATATGCGGCTCTTGTTTTGTCCGTGTTTGCGATTGGATATACGGTGCAAACACCGCCCCTTTATGTGAACGCGCACATCTCTAGATTAGAAAGATCTGGGTTGAGTTAGAGAGTTGATAACCGCCGTCGTGATACCATTTATCGTGATTGCGATTGTCTCGCTTTGTGTAGCGGGGTAACTGAGAGTAATCCAGAGCATGTTGATCTTGCTTCGTAGTACAGGCCCCAGGTCTTACCAGTGACCACAAGGGCTGGTCACACAGTGGTGAAGCCACAACGCTACAAAGACTTTGTGAACTAAGAGTTGTGGACATCTCATTGACTTTGGGGGGACTAAAGACAAATGTTGAGAAAAGCTCAATGTGTGTGAATGGTAACAAGGAAAGAGGATTCGTTTTTCACAGTAACTGTAATGAGTTCTTTCATTCAGAGATGATTTGTAGTGTGTGCATTTTTGACAGTTCATTCATCAAACAGATTTAAAAAAGCGAAGAAAAAAGAGAAAGGATGTAACAATAGCAATTGTGTCCACGCGGACCGGTTGGAATATGACACCTGTGAGAGTGAGAGTTGAACGTGAGATGCACGTAGGTTGTACTGTATGTGTCGGTAAGCTAATAAAGCGTTGGGCTGTTATGAAGTCATTCTGTAGTCCCTTTATGCGGAAAGGAGCAGAATGAACACCGACATGGTACACACGCTCCTACATGGTACCCATTTAACGTGTTTTGTCACATGTCTCAAGAATCAATTAAATGCTGCTGCAAGATGTCGTAAAAGCTCCTTCACAAAGGTGTCAAGCATATGGTCTCCAGACCTTGCTTCTCCACCTTAGTCCTTGTCGCACAGCATCTCCTTAAAACAAACAAACCCCCAACACCTTCTAGTCTTAACAAATGCTCACCCTTCCCCAAGGGTGATAAGGAAGCCTAAAGTTTAGTTTGGGGGGCCCTGTTATCTGTTGACAAAGAATGCTAAGCATCTGTATTATTCAGTATAAAACATCACTTTCTTAATTTGTCTGACAATGGCACACATACAAACACGCTTCTACACAAAAATACTCCAATGTACTCCGTCCCTTTTGCATGGTGTACATACACTCATGCTCCTACAAGGTACACACACACGTGGTACTTACACACTCTCCTGCAAGGTGTAGTGAAAAATATGTACTACGTCTTCAACAAATTCTCAAAGTTTGAAACGGCACTGAAACTCAGCAAAGTTTAATGCAAAGTGTTTATTAGAATTCAGAGTAACAGATTCCAACAAACGTGAGAAAAATCCTGGGAGCAGACTGGACTTTTTCTCCAGACATTTCTCTTATATATTTTCCCAATGATTTTATGATGTTCTGCAATTGGTACAATACTTGTTGGTCACCGAATGCATTATGCATTCTTACCCTGCTGGTTTCCTTGTCCAAAAGGTGCTTTTTGCATATAAAACTAAAACCTTTAGGCCTGCTCTAGCCTTGAAGGCCAGCTGCCAGGTTCTGGGCATAGGGCCATAAATGAGCCACATGAGAGAGCTGCGTTTTCTATGACAGAAGCATTTACTCAGTCTACTCACAATCAGCCCCTAATCCAGAGGTTTACATTTTGGGCTTAATATCTTCTACGTTTTAGTGGCAATATTAATCAGTCAACAGCTTTGCATCTGGTAATATATTCAGTAATATATAATATTCAGTAATATAGCATATGCTAAAAAGGTGATTAAAAGGTGATTCATTTTAAATCATATAAATCCATAATCATTACCCATTTTCATAATTACAACAGTATTATGTTTTTTTCCACAACAAAGGTACCTGTGCTTAAGCATAATATCCTTCTCCACTCCTCCCTAGGTCAGCCAGCCCTCTCAGTGTCCAGAGATGCTGTTTTTCCTCTGCAGTCTGCTGTCTGGCCAGCTGAGGGCGCTTTGCTGGGCCACAGAGGGACTGCACATCCTGTACACACCTCTACCAGGTGAGCCGTGGGGTTTTGGATTTGTGTGTGTTAGTGTGTGTTAAACATGTCTGTGTTTTTTCCAGAGCCAGTGTGTTTGACTCGGGTACATTCCCATCTGTGTGAAACAGCCGAGAGGGTGAAAAATCACTACGGTGAGGCCACACACACATACACACAGAATTACATTAGATCACTCTGTGACATTAAGCTAAAGGAAATAATTACTGCATTATTTCAAGATGTGTGTATTTTCCTTTTCTTACAGAGAGCTGCTCAGAGGAGGTGGCATGCACCACAGTCAGAACACTGATAGACCTTGGGGTGAGTCATGATGTGAATGGGAAAGAGACAGCTAAAGTGAAGACTAGAGGGCGCCTAGTGGTTCACCGAACCAATGCGTGCACCAATGTAGGCTGAGGCCTTGTGGCGGCCTGGGTTAGAATCCGGCCTAGGTCCTTAACTGCATACCTTCCCCTCTCTCCCTCTACACCAATTTCCTGTCCTCCAAAAACTCAGTTTCTGTAAATTTCTAATAAATAATCATTTGAAATAGGGATGCACCGATACCATTTTTTAAGGACCGAGTAGGAGTACCGATATTTCTTTTCTAGTACTCGCTGATATCGATACCTTTACATTTAGATTTTTTGGGGGGGTGATGTGGCAGTTTTCCAACCACAACACAGTGAGACTAATGAATGTAGGACAGCTTATTTATTATTACTCGAATGAAAAAAGTATAATTTTTATGTGCTTATCACAAACTTAAAGCACACATTTCAGTGAGTGTCCAATAACGCTTAAAGGGCATAATTACCTGTAAGAAAGTCTGGTGGGATCAGCCAATAGGAGACCGAATACGCTTGTCAGACTTTTATCAGTTAGTTATTAAATGATGGTTGGTCTTCTGCAGTAATACTGCACTAACTTTTCGTTTATGCTCGCAATGAGCAAACTTTAATTTAGTTCATGATAAAAAGTTGGTTGTTGTTCTTAGTCCTCGGATTGTTTAACCTTATTCAATTCTGTAAAGTTTATAAATATTCTATGTAGAGAATTGTGTATACTGTGCTGTGGAATGTTTAGTTTAGTTTTCGACAGTGGTCGGATTTATTAATATAATGGCGTTGGTAATATATTATTTGTGGTAACTATATTCTATGTAGACTGGTATCGGTGCATCCCTAATTTTTTAAAAGCCAGAAATGCCACCAACAATATATCCCACCCAAAAAAGTGAAGACTTGGGGCCAATCCCAATACATTCCCCTTCCCCTTGGTTTACCCCTACCCCTTGGCCCTCGAAACCGAGGGGTAAGGGTTACATAGCCCAAGGAAATGGGACGACACCTGGTTATGTGTACATCATCTAGCACGTATCGATATATCCAAAGCAAGTAGTATTATGCACTGATTTCAAACGAAATTCGCTGCTAATGGAGTTTACTTAAAACTGTAGACATTCTAGTAAGAGAAATGCGGGACTGTTGTGCAAATCAACACTGTAACATTATCGTAGCAAACTAGCGATTTTTCGAAACGTTTCAATTAGGAAAATGGTTGCAAATATATATGTACAGGACTGTGTATAGCACAAAACAAGACTTAATAATTTTTTTATCAATTAATTAAGCCGCAAATATATCATTTATCGGACTCTCTGGATGATCTGGCCGCCATTGTTGCCGGTCGCGCAGTATTCGCATAGCCCTAGGTTTCAAGTAAGGTCCCGATCTTACTTGGTTTCGAGGGGTGTATACCCCTTCGTCTTAGCCATACCCCTAGCTCAAAAAGAGTATTGGGACACCACTAGGTCTCACGCGAACGTGCAAAACCAAGGCAAAGGGGGAAGTATTGGGATTGGCCCTAAAGCTCATGCTATGTGACATGGCTTTCTTTTATTGTATTTAATGTGTGTGTGTGTGTGTGACCAGGTCCTGGAGGAGCAGCTCCAGGGAGGGAGAGTGTTCCTCAGGGTCAGTCTTCTCTTCCAGCAACTGGACAACCAGCAACAACTGCAACGCTTTATCTTACAGTACCTGTTTGACTAACTCCGACACACACCACTCTCACATAAATTCATATGTACTGTGTACCACTAACTGATAGATATGAACACTAAAGACATAAGACAGCAGAGCTATGTGCTTATTATTGTCTCAGTTTACCTCAAGTGGTCCCGTTTTGGACCAGAATGGGTTGTTGTTCCTTAGTTCCGGCATCATGCTAGTATAGAGGGGTCTAGTTACTAATCAAACTTTCAGTTCAATATTGAAACTGAACGTTGCAATGCTGTGGAACAATACTGTAGTCCGAGTTTCCATGGAGAGAAGGGCCGTTCTTGATGAATGATGCTTTCATTTCTTCATAATAGGACCCAAGAAATGTTTGAAAAGTGATTTAAGTTTTGTTAAGTGTTTTGTGTTCGGTTTATCTTGTTGTGATACTGTGTTCAACTTTGATTAAAATCAGTTTTCATCCAGTGAATGTCATGTTCAGTCATCCTTTAGCCCTCATTGCTGGAGGGTTATTTATTCCAGGGGGGATTAGGGTTGATCAGGTTTAGGGTTTGGGGGGAAGGTATGAGAGATGACTGGACCTTTTCTCAGTTTATCACTAGTCCTGTTGGACTGGCAGATTGGAATGTTTCCTACAACAGTGGGTTTACTCTGAAACACCACTACCATCTAGTGTTGCTCTGTGGGAACTGAACATCGGCTCCCTCATCAAGAAAGCACAACAGAGGATGTACTTCCTTCGGCAGCTGAAGAAATTCAACCTGCCAAAGACAATTATGGTGCACTTCTACTCAGCCATCATTGAGTCCATCCTCACCTCCATCACCATCTGGTACGCTGCTGACAGTGCCAAGGACAAGAGCAGGCTGCAGCGTATCGTCCGCACTGCTGAGAAGATGATTGGCTGCAATCTGCCTACCCTCGAGGACCTGCACACCCCGAGGACTCTGAGGCAAGCGAGGAAGACTGTGGCTGACTTCTCCCACCCTGGACACTCCCTCTTTCAGTCACCCCTCTGGCAGAAGGCTGCGGCCCATCAGGACCAATACCTCACGCCACAAAAACATGTTCTTCCCTTCCGCTGTTGGCCTCTTCAATAAGGCCAAGGGTCTACACTGACTATTTTTTGTAATGTTTGTATTTTTATATTTTAATTTTAAGTGCACACACCATATCAATTTATACATACAATGATGAAATATTTAATCATTCAAACTATAATTGAATAATTCACTGTTTTCTAAAGACAATACTGCATCTGTCACCTAGGTTGTTATAGGATGAGGTGGGCCAGTTGCTTCACATTTAGCATTACAAAAGAGCTTAATCAGCCTCGCAATCAGTGCTGTCTGACGACGGACTCCATTCAGTGTCAGACCACGGTGTTCCGTATTGCCCCCACCTGGTCGATCTGACACTCAACCAGATCTCCTTTCTAGAACACAGAACACAAAATAATACTGATTATAGCAATTTTGGTATTTTGTCCTTCTCAGGTCTGCTCTAGAAAACAAAGACAAACATGGGCATTTGTATAATCATCATATTTTTTTCAGTACAAACCAGGGGTGTACTCCAGAAGGTGGATTTCACACATTTTGAAGCTAACCCTGAACTCTGAGTAGATTTACCCTAAAATGGGAAACTTTTCGGTTCCAGAACATTAACATATTTAAAAACATAACATTTTAAAAGTATATATTTTATGTTAATATGGGAGGGGCCCACAAATCAATTCTGCTTAAGGCCCCATAAAGGCTTGGGCCGACCTTGTCAGTCACACAGTAAATTAACACACAAACCTGTTTTTTCACACCAAATAAAACTAAGAGAAAGCAGGCGATATCACATTTTTTATTACATTTCTTCCCACCCTTAATTTTTTTGCCGAAATTCACCCCCCCTGGTTATCTTCACACTAGACTGTGCCACAATAAGTATTTCCAGTGACAAAGGACATTTCGGCAAGCTCATCTGAATATATTTCAATGTAAAATCAAATTCAGGTTGCTTAAATTCGAGCCTAAATCGATCTTTAAAAATTCAACTCTAAAAAATTCGACCCTATCAAATTCGAGCCGAAAATTGTTTTCTAGCTCTTAAATATAGTGATAAAGAGCGTTGGCCAATCGGATTGGTTCCTTGTTTCTTGTAACGTAGCAACGGTTGGTCATTAAGCAAACCTAGAATCTAGGTTTAGTCACATTACGTGACTGCTGTGCAACTGCAAAAGCTACTCTTACTCAGAATGCTGCTGCAAAAAAAGCTGAACTATTGTGGGTGGTAAATAAGATCATGCTACATCTAACCAGCGGATCATTTCTCGCAAGTGTGTCAAAGTGGTATTTGTACGACTGTTAACACCGTAGGCGTTAATAACGCATGCATCGTCATCGTCATCGTCGTCCATCTGACTTTAGCCGAAGAAGCTAGAGAGAGGATGCAATGGGAAATTTCCTACAAAGCTATACTGCTTCAAATTGAAAACGGAGACGATCTTTTGATTAAAGATAAGTTCCTTAACCTCTGTTGTCAATATCGCTGATAAAAAGTAAATACTGTTACGAAGCATTTGTTTGTAGGTAACGAACGATAGACGTCGCTAGTTTCGCCGTTCTATGGCAGCTATGATGACAGTCTCGTCACTATGAATGGCCATAACAAAATGTTGAAATATGCAAAGATCATATTTAAAATCTGTCTGCTGTTCTACATTGCCCACACAATTACGTATATGTTTATCAACTCTAACATGGCCTGTATCTTGTATTGAAAGTGCTCGAAAATTAGCTCGTCTAATGTATGGTGGACTGAGAGGATTGTCAAAGCGGAGTGAGCCGATGTCGTGGGAGAATTCCTAGCTACTGTATTAGATGTACTGCTTCAAATTGAAAACGGAGAAGATATTTAGATTAAATACAAGTTTCTTAACATCTGTGTTTAATATCGTCAATTAAAAGTACAAACTTTTCAGTTACGAAGCATGTGTACGTAGTATGGCCAGCTGCAGTAAGCCTTTCGTGAACCCCGGTTTAGCTGTTCGTGACGGTCAGCTATGACAGTGTTGAGCCTTGATTCTTTCAGAAAGTGAAACTTGCTTAAAGAAAAATGATCTAGCTGGATTATGTACACTTTAAACTCAATGTAGGCTACATACCTTGTTTGGCCAATTTGGTCGATTGTGGACAAAGTCGAACCGTTTTTAGTTATGGAGAGCGAACGCGCTAGTCTCGATTATGAGAGGAATTGCGTTTCCACTCATCACTTCAGTGGTCATAGCTTTTAAACAAAATAGTCTATCTTAAATCTGTCTTCTGTTCTGAATTCATGACAAAATTACGCGCATTTCATACACTCTAACCTGTCCTCTGTACCTGGATTGAAAGTGGTTAAAAATGAAGTTTTCTAAAACAGTATTGAAGACGGAGAAGATTTGTCAGAATGGCTCTGTGAAATCGTCTTGATAAAGGATGATTTGCCTGACGTAATCATATAAATATTTACATAATTAGAAAGCCCTACATCTTGTCTTCAAAATGGTATAAACAGTTCAAGTATATTATTTGAAAAAGTCTGCATATTCAAGCAAGAAAGTGTTAAACAGTGTAGAAAATTGACTCGGTGAGAAACAGTTGTAATTGCATGACGTCACAATTGAATTTGACTTGAACATTCTGAACCATTGAAACCCATTCATTTTTTTAAGCACTTTAAACTTATATAACTTAACTTTAAAAGTTATCTGTGAGAAAAGTAATAGCACACTAAATCAGTTCAGACTAAATCAAGTTAACTTTTAACGGTGTTTTCTAGCTTAAACGGTGTGAAACTAGTAGGGGGCAGAAAAAAGTGGGAGGAAAATTAATAATAAGTACAACAGGATAACAATAGTGTCTTTGCTTGTCAGCAAACACACTAAATATATATGTGAGATAACAAAGGATGTGCTCGGCGAAGCCGTGAGCACACCCAACTAGAGGGTACAATTTCTGTGGAAATTGTAGGGTGTGCTTGCTTGCGTCTGTTTCAGGTGGGTCCGTCCAGTAGTTTATCCCTTCTAATGATATTGTCAAGCATTTATCCTACTCATATTGCATTATTCATGAACAACACCCTTTGAAAGAAGCAAACCCCCTTTGAAACAAGCTACTGTAACAACGTTGTCACTGGCAATATTTCAGATGGAATCGCGATTCAAACAGTACAGTCTGCTAACTGAAAATATGCCCCCCAAAACATAAATAAGTTTGACAACTATAAAAGACCCCTTTCTTCGATTACTTTCATTTTTCAGTTATTCAAGAATCGGTTTAGGAATCATTTTAAAAGTACCGGTTTGGCATCGGAATCGTATAAATCCAAACGATACCCAACCCTACTCGTGAGAGCCTGAAAGAGGGCAATCCACCCAGACAGTAAATAAAACACTTGAAGCCCTCGGAACGGGAATACTAAAAATGTATTAATAAATTAGGATCATCTGCAATTAATAATGTAAATAATAAGATGACTGAATTGACTTCAGTCACAGCTGCGCCAACATGTCAATTGTTTTCCTGTTGAATATTCTCAAAAACAAATGCAAATAATCAGTTTACTTTGATTTTCAATGACTAGTTTGTTTCGTTATCGTCTCTTTGGTGACTTATGAAACGGCGACAATGCACAGTTTATTGGACAAACTTGTTTAAGCTCACATTGCGTACTTTTGGTGGACAAACTTTGTTGACTCATCTCTTAAAAAAGTTTGACCGTGATCTTTGTTTCCTACTCTTAATTGTGAATGCGAACTTATTGATATTAAATGCTCCCGAAATTAAGTGTTGCTCGACTAGCCTATATTGAGGTGATGTAATGTGTAAGTGTGATTCTGTATGGATTCTCGAGCCGTGGTGTCATATTGATGGTATTATGAGGTGTATTAATTTAGGTAGGACTAAGTATGATGTCACTGAAGGCCTAGGCTTGAAATGCACGGCCCGCCACTGGTTCTGAGTGCACGTCCATGGTGTGTAACATTAGCAGTGTAAAGGCAGGAGTATTTAAATAAAATCAATGATGAAATGTGACGTAAAACGGAATGAAAACACATCTAATCGCTGTGTTATAATCCTCTCTCAATTTAAGGCAAAGCTGATTTTTGGAGATCTGTCGGCTGAACCAGGAATGGACACCCCATGTATGCCAACTTTATCAGGCTCAGAAAGTGGGATAGGTAGAAATCCAGATCTTGTTAAGGAAAACCTACCAGAAAGCAAGTTAGGTTCACAGAGTCAGTTACCAGGGACACTGACCGACAGTTTGCGTTTGCGTTCTCTTTCTAGAACGGAAAACCCAGATTTTGCCTCATTTCAGGGATAACCAACTCAAGATTTTACTAAACCCTCTTTCTGGAATACCCCCTGGACAACAGGGTTGGAGAATTAGAATCACCTTAAGAAAGACTGGAGGATTCCGAAACACGCCCACACCTGGGGGCGTTCCAGTTAGAAACACATCACCTGGGGACAAGGTCACAAACCTGACACACACAGACACACCACACGGTGAAAGAATGTAATCACACAATCATCGATGTCGGCCAATCAGCCAAGTTTTTGTTGAGGCCCCAGGCCACCAGCATACTGTGAATCCCAGGTCCCAGGCCAACAGCTTACTGTGAAACCCAGGCCACCAGCTTCTCTGTCCTGAAGATCATCTGGTCCGTGTTGCTGTCCTGGACCGTTGCTCCATTAACCAGGCAACGGATCCCCAGCATGTGAGGGTCTGAGCAGTATAGACATCACAGCATTGTACAGTACAGATGCAGACCTTAGCTGTAAAGAGCTTGAGTAGATTTATAATTTTGTCTAAAGTTTCCAAATCCATGTTGCAAACTGGTCTGGAGAGGGACGTGTGCTTTGGCTGAACAGAACATTTATTTTAGTAAGTTACTGAACCTCCAATGGTGCGCTTTTATTTTGAAAGGTGCCTAGGCTCACACCATGCTCACGCATACCTGCGTGAATTTGGCCCCTCACCCAATGCAAAACATAGTCAAAATAGTCTCAATCGTTTGTGCTCCGTTTGTGCTGTTAAAATTGTTGTTTGTGCTGCAGTGGTATTCTTTATATTAGACATTGAATTATGGGCGATTATGTCACCAGACACCCCACTTGCTAAATAGTTGCAATCATTTGTGCTGCAATTATTTTAGTTTGTGCTGCTGTCATTTCTTTGATATTAAAGAATAGGTAAAGGCCAATCTGTACTCACTCTTCTCCCATGTGCATTCATGTAGCTAATTGTTACTAATCCATTGTGCATTTTCAACTAGCAAGTAGCAACGAACCAGCGAGGTACTCCTAGGTATATGTTTTAACTTGTAATGTTGTTCTGTGAAAAGAATTGTATAACACTAAAGCAAAATTTATACTTAGGTCGCCGACACTTTTGAAAAGGTCGCCGACAGAAATGACATCACGGTCGACACTTTTAACCGTCGCTTGGAAGTGTCGCCTACAAGGAGAAATTTCTACTGGCGCTGATGTCGTCACATAGTGTCGCGCAAGTGTGATTGGCTAGATAGACCTCACGCGTTGTCTATAGGTGCGTTCGACATGGACTGCGGCTGAATGAAACGACCGGCGAGAGTAGCCGCTTGCAGTCGGGGAGGAGTTGAAAACGGCTCTGTGAAGTTGGACATTCCATCTTCTCGTGATTTGCTGCGTTGATGTCAGTCATGGCCGATCAAGCGCTGTTTGCTTACGTTACTTTATTTATAATTAAACTTAGTCTTTCCGTTAGTAGAAGAGGTGGCCCAAAACCCCTTTCTTTAACAAATGTTTTACTCAATCAAATTGTTTGGTCCGGATTTGAGCATTGGCGAAACTGAAGGTGTCAGAATAATTACAAAACAAGCGTCAAAGTTGTCGTGTGTGAGTCTGGACAATCATGAAATAGCTGTGTCGTCATTTGAAGCCGTGCAGTTGCTCTTGAGAAAATGCGCTCGGCTACACAGCCGGCAGTTCTCGAATCGATCTCACGGTACTTTGATGGCTACGTCACAGTGACCTAGCCTCGGCGCCGTCTCAAGTCGGACAAAAAGTCTAACCAGAATTCACTGTTTCAAGTCAGCCGCCTGCAGCCAGCTGCAGCGCTGCATGAAGAGAGGTCATGTCGAACGCACCTATTGTTTGAATTTTCAGCTAGCGCTCAACAGCTGTTTTCTAACAGCTGATTTCCAACAGCATAAACGCATATAAAAAACAGATGTTTTGATGGAGGAAAGATTGGCGGAGCAAGCGAGAAAATATCCTCACCTCTATAATGCCTCTCTGCCGTTTTATAAAACAATTCAGTTGACATCGTCCGCCTATGTCAGAACGTCCAGTGTCACGCGAACATTGAGCACAGGCGACGGTTTGCCGAAGTATAAATGCAGCAGCCTGAGCGACACTTTTTTGTTTTCGTCGGCGACCTTTTCAAAAGTGTCTGCGACATAAGTATAAATTGGCCTTTACACTGCCTAACTAGCCTAACACTGTATACTAATGTGCACTTTCTTAAACATGTTGGTCAGATAAACTTAAAAATGTGGGTTCAAGATTATTGAATGTGGGTACTGAGATTATTGAAATGTATGTCAACATCAATACATTTTTTTTACGTAGCAAGTGTATTTATGAAATAACGTTGATATTACTACAGTTTTTATGCAAATTATTTTCACAGAACAACATTACAAGTAAAAACATATACCTTGGAGTTTGAGTTACTTTCCATACATCCTGTGAGCCTTGCTGTGTTCGTTGCTACTTTCTAGTTGAAAATGCAAAATGGATTAGTAACAATTACGTGAATGCACTTGGGAGAAGAGTGACCATAGAATTGGCCTTTACCTATTTTTTTAATATCTAAAAAATAATTGCAGTACAAACCAGCACAAACAATTGAGACTAGTTTGGGTTCATTTGGAATATATGGGGGGCTGAGTAACCTCAGGATATAAAACATATATACCTATAAAACATTCTTTAATATCTAAAAAATGAAAGCAGCACAAACAAAAATAATTCCAGCACAAACAGAGCACAAACAATTGAGACCATTTTTAGATGTTTTGCTTTACACAGGTCGCCCGCATTCTAGAACATAAATGTCAGGGTGTCAATCAAAGCTGCAGCGCACAGGAACAGTACATGTAGATGTTGTGGATTACTGTACACATTTTTGTGAAATAAATGTTAATGGTTCGGAAATTAGATCATTTTGGGGGGGGTTGTGACTTAATTGCCAAGGACAAATGTTGGTCCTGAAGGTAGACCAGTTGAGAACCACGGATCTAAATCAAACTATTCCTTACAGTCTTCCTATTCTTTTCTCACCTTTCACAGCATCGCTTGTCACTAAAGCAGGGCCGAGAGGACAGAAGCTGTCAAATGTTTTTCCCAGCAACCACTGATTCCCGTTGCGTTTCATCTGCCAATCACGAGCTGTGACGTCGTTGGCCACGGTGAAGCCTGCCACAAACGACATGGCATCCTCCTCCTTGTCAAAACAAGACAAAACACAAACTTCAGCTGCCCCTTTACAATATCCAGTGACATGCACAGACAGACCACAGGGGCCAAAGGTACGTAGGCGCGTACTCATTAAAATGCAGTGCTAGGCACTGTCGATTTCTTTTACACTGCAAGGTCAAATGTCAAAAATGTATGGTCAAATATTTACTATTGTGTTAACATTTTAAATGCGTTAGAACACATTCATCTCAAAGACTATGGAACGCTGAGTTAGTCAGAATTAAATAAATAAATAGATAAGTAAATAAATACATAAATAAATAACTATGGCTATGAAATAGATTCTTAAATGTAAAAGAAATGGCAATAAATATATACAAATATAGCATCATATAATTATATAGCTGAATCAATTTACCTACAGAAGATCAAATTAATCCTTTATTAGTCCCACAATGGGGAAATTCGCAGGATTACAGCAGCGCAGACTACAAAATAAGCGCAGCTAGTTCAGGCAGGGCAATCGGGCAGCACGCATCATCAAGGGACGTAAGGCGTCTTACTCCATCTTTCTTGCACCGCCCACTACACCCATATTAGCAGCGCATATTCATTGGGCGCGTCCGATAAGGCGGCTTTAAAAGACGCGCGGATACGCACACACTCACCCCGGTCGTTTATGATCACTGATGCTGCCACCCTCCACCATCCCCTTCTCCCCCATGCTGTCTATGTTCTATCCATCTAGGGGATTATATTCTATTGCTCCCTGCCTCATATGTCATGTATGTATGTGTTGCATCGAGGAGGCAGGGAGTACTTCCCTTAGATCATCCACTCCGCCAAAGTTAAATCTACATGTCCATGTCATGTAACAATAAATGCTCAAATCTAATACGTGATTGTCTTGACTGAACTAGGCTAAAAGAACAACAGTGCAAAACAACAATGTAGCAAAATAAGTAAGTATAATAATAATAACTAGAGAGCGTACAATTTCTGGGGAAATTGTAGGTTGTGCTTCTACTTGGATGCAGGTGGGTCTGTTCCCTTAAAATGTTCCATTCTAGTGATATTTTCAAGCATTTAGCCTACTCATATTGCATAATTCATTAAGATCCCTCTTTGAAACAAAAGAACCCCCTTTGAAACAAGCTACTGTAACAACGTTGTCACTGGCAATATTTCAGATGGAATCGCAATTCAAACAGCGCCGTCTGCTAACAAAAAATATGTCCCCCAAAACGTAAATAAATGAGACATTAATTTAGGGGAAAATGGCTAATTCAAAAGAAGTTTGCCAGAGGCAAGCTGGCTGCTGATTGTTTGAAAGCGCCGGAAATGAGGACAGTACTACACACTGCCAGTGCGACCGAGTCTGACTCTAAGGCTAACGTCAAATCTAGCTAGCTACCGTAAATGACGGCTACTTTAAAAATGCCATATTTTCCATAGAGTTATATTACTAGAGAGAGCCGAAATTGACAACGAAAATGTATTTGTGAGGAATGTTTATTTTAGGGATTGAAAACAGATGCATCATACTAGACCGCTGTAGTATGTGTTGCCCGGGCAACAGAGGCTAATGTCATGATGCTAATGCTTCAGTGAAATAGTATACTACTGTTTCCGAAATAATATCAGCTTATATTGTACATTACACTTCACAATTGTGTTTCATATCACAAAGTAAAATTAGTAAATAGATATCACCCTGGCCTATTTGCTTGTGGCGTTTCTGCAGCTTGCCTTGCAGCAAAGCTAGTTAGGCTAGCTATCTCCCAGAAGTGAGTTGCTAAACTAATGTTCTGCTAGAGAGGTAGTCACGCATGTTTTCGTGACGTTATGACGTTAGTAGTGTCAGTGACTGTGGCTAGCAAATTAGCCTCCGTTAGCTTCACTTTTCGCCACAAAAACGTTGTATCCTCCTAAACTGTGCAACAGAACGTACATTTGAATACAAGCAACTCAATCGCTACCAAGCCGACGTTCTCTATGTAGTCCAAATATTGAGGCATCCTTAGGGGTGGGAAAATAAACAATAATAATAAATAATAAATATATATGTGAGATAAAAGGTTGTGACCCATGCCGAAGGCAGGCACACCCAAATATGGGAGTTGACAGGGTGTGGACAATGAGGTTGTTCACATGCGCACAATCACAAGTTAAGTGGAATCTATGAAGACAAACGTGTTCATAAATCTAAGAAAAAAGGTTGCATACAGAGCTTTCCTGTTTTCTCCGTATGCATACTTTTACAGATTAATTTATACAGAGTTTGATACATTTGGCCCCAGGTGTTGCTCAAGCACATGCACTTTTTGCAAGGCTTGTTTTTCTCTTTATTTTTCCAATTTTATATTGAGGGGTTTAAGCCCTGTAGAGCCTGAACCCCTATTGTTTTTGTGCAAATGTGTTTATTTATTTTTTTATACATTCAGAAATGCTTTTGCAAATGACATTTTGGAGATTTATTGGCGATCCACTGTTCTGCGCAAGACCGGACAAGTCCGAAGTTAAATACGTCAATGCAGTTTTGCGAACTTCAATGCAGACTCACCTTGATGTGTTTCCCTCTCCTTCCAATCACAAAGGCTAGCTCCACCTCCCAGTCCACCTCCTTCAATCAGAAATGCAGAACAAAAGTATTGAGCTCCCTCCTGGTCCCTGCTACTCTGTGAGCCCAAATCTGGGGAAATCCATGCTTGATACAAATGTATGCTTCTTCCAATCTCTTGTTTCTACTACACCTGCCAGAGTAGCTCACTCTCATACAGAGTTTAACCGTGAAGTAATTACATGTCTTAATCCTCTTTCTTGCTCTCCTTTCCTCTTCCCCCAATATTTCTACCCATCTATCTCTCTCCTTTCTTCCCTCTTCACCTGGCTCTCATCCGGCAGTGTGATGTTGTCATAGGGGCCGGTGATGCAGCTGGAGAATTTGCTGAAGATTATTGGCTCCTTGGGGATGGGGGAATTCTGCTCCAGGCAATGGTCCCGGTAGTTCATGCCCACGCACACCACCTTCTCTGGGGCCAAGACCGGGGGTAGCAGCCTCACTTCCGACCTAGCCACTATACACTGGCCTGAGGACAGGGCCCTAGGTGGGGAGAAAGGTAGAATAGATAGACTGGATCTAAGGTAATGAGTTCACTACTATGTGTCTTAATATAATCTTTTCTGACATAGGCAGACAAAAACATGGACTTGGAAGGGTGGGGATGAGGGCATGGTGATGAGGATCTGTCAGAAGTATGCCATGTACCTCTGAGCACACTCCATGCCCTTATAGCCCATCTCTAGAAACTCTATCATGGTGGAAGGCATGGAGGCATCGAAGGCCTTGAGGTCCACCACACCAAGCCCTTCCCTCTGCTCCACGCCCACTCTGACTCCACCGTCATCATTGCTGCACTGGAACTGCACCAACCGCATTGCTACACCACGTAGATGCCACCGTCCTGTACTTTTGGACAGCCTATCAGAGAATCCTCTCAAAATCAGCAAGGTGAGATCAAAGGTTCAAAGGATAACAAATTATTGAGGAGGGAGAGAATCAGTGTAGAAGACAGAATTCATATGGAAGCAGGCGGAAAAGTTGGAAAAGTGCATGGAGAGGAAGAAAACAAGGATTCAGTCTTGATATCGAAGAGCACTTTGTCATCTCTTTGTCATGTCTTAAACTGCAGATATGACATAAGGCAGTGGTTCCCAACCCTGGTCCTCAGGGCCCAGCACACCTGATTCAAATGAATGGTCATAAGCAGGCTTCTGCAGAGCTGGATAACAACCCATTCATTTGAATCAGGTGTGTTGGAGCAGGGAAACATCTAAAACGTGCAGGACAGGGTGCCCTGAGGACCAGGGTTGGGAACCACTGACATAAGGTATCACCATCTTATCTATACTCAGTGTTGGGGAGTAACGGAATATATGTACAGGCGTTACGTATTCAGAACACAAATTACAATTTAAATAGTTGGTATTTAGAATGCAGTTACATTGTTGAAATCAATGGATTACATTACAATACTTATCTGTTTCACAAGTTTATTCACTCTCTAAATAAATTAAGGCAACTCAATTTCCCAGAACTTTTATCTGGTGGTTTCTATACTGTACTAACAGTAGGTGCGTTCGACTTAATGCAGCGCCGGCATCGCCAACAACCGGCTGAATTCTGGTTAGACTTCTTTTTGCATCTGTCACTTCCCGCTAAGTGGTTAACGTAAGTGTTCCATTTCAGACAGCACTTATCAGCGACGGAGTGCACTACATATGTAAGTGCACTGTTTTGCGGTGCACTGTATTGCAGTGTACTTCGTAAAGTGTTCGGTAATAGACACAGCCAATGCTATGGGTGGGCGAGTTGACTGTAGCAAGATGGCCACCATGTGCGGAAGTTCTAGGCTGTGTCTACTACCGCGCACTTGTGCACTTCGAGCACTTACTTTCAGTGCTTAGGGCGCTTACGCTGATAAACCAAAATAATTCAGTGCACTGAAAGTACCCGGATGATGCACTGCAAACGGTCCATAAAATAAGGGGTCCGACGATGGACACTACTCGCCCTAAACGGGCGCCATCTTGGCTACGTAGCGGAAGAGGAGGAGTCCAGTGACAGAAATACAAGCGGGTTTGTTTCGTTAAGTGCGCGGTAGTAGACACAGCCCTTGACTCCGCCGTACGACATCTAGGCTGTGGCTGTGTCTACTACCGCGCACTCAACGAAGTACACTGCAATGTAGTGCACTGCAATGTAGTGCACTTACATTTGCAGTGCACTCAGTTGCTGAGTAGTGCTGTCTAAACTGGAACACTTTACTTACCCACTTAGGGGGAAGTGACGCACGCAAATCTGCTCGCGACACCCGAGAAACTAAACCCGCGAAACAAACCCGCTTGTATTTTTGTCACTGGACTCCTCCTCTTCCGCTACGTCGGACACTTCATTTTTGGACCGCTTGGACCGTTGAAAGTAAGTGCTCGAAGTGCACAAGTGCGCGGTAGTAGTGAAGGAAAGTAAGTGCTCGAAGTGCACAAGTGCGCGGTAGTAGACAAGGGCTGTGTCTACTACCGTGCACTTCGAGCACTTACTTTCAGTGCTTAGGGCGCTTACGTTGAGAAACAAAAATAATTCAGTGCACTGAAAGTACCCGGATGATGCACTGCAAACGGTCAAAAAATGAAGGCTGTGTCTACTACCGCGCACTTAACGAAGTACACTGCAATATAGTGCACTGCAATGAAGTGCACTTACATTTGCAGTGCACTCAGTTGCTGAGTAGCGCTGTCTAAACTGGAACACTTTACTTACCCACTTAGCGGGAAGTGACACACGCAAATCTGCTCGCGACACCCGAGAAACTAAACCCGCGAAACAAACCCGCTTGTATTTCTGTCACTGGACTCCTCCTCTTCCGCTACGTAGCCAAGATGACGCCCGTTTAGGGCGAGTAGTGTCCATCGTCGGACACTTCGGCTGTGTCTACTACCGCGCACTTGTGCACTTCGAGCACTTACTTTCAGTGCTTAGGGCGCTTACGCTGAAAAACCAAAATAATTCAGTGCACTGAAAGTACCCGGATGATGCACTGCAAACGGTCCAAAAATGGACACTAAAGTGTCCGACGATGGACACTACTCGCCCTAAACGGGCGCCATCTTGGCATCTCGCCATCTACTCAGCAACTGAGTGCACTGCAAATGTAAGTGCACTACATTGCAGTGCACTACATTGCAGTGTACTTCGTTAAGTGCGCGGTAGTAGACACAGCCCTAGCCTTTATATATATATAGGCTATAGCTATAGGCCTATCTATGGTAGCGAGCATCCCGCAACTGCACGGGTTCTGATGACAACACAGCTATTTCATGATTGGCCAGACTCACACACACACGACAACTTTGACGCCTGTTTTATAATTATTCTGACACCTTCAGTTTCGCCAATGCTCAAATCCGTACCAGTTTAATTAGTGTGTTTGCTGACAAGCAAAGACACTATTGTTATTCTGTTGTAGCCTACTTATTATTAATTTTCCTCCCTCTTTTTTTCTGCCCCCTACTAGTTTCACACCGTTTAAGCTAGAAACACCGTTAAAAGTTCACTTGATTTAGTCTGAACTGATTTAGTGTGCTATTACTTTTCTCACAGATAACTTTTAAAGTTTTTAAGTTATATAAGTTTAAAGTGCTTAAAAATTGAATGGGTTTCAATGGTCTCAAATAGTTCTTAAGAGACACGTACGAGGGTTCTCCTGACAAGCAAGTTCGGGCAACGCACGTAAGAAATAACGATGGTTCATTATTTTGCTCGTAGAGAACCCTCGTACAAACGCAGTTTAGTAAACAGGATTTGATGGCCGCATTCCCACACTTATAAAATGCAGTAATTTAACGGAATACGTTACAAAATACATTTTTTGGCATGTATTCTCTAACGAAAATTTGAAAGTATCCTTCCCAACACTGTCTATAGCCTACTCGATCCACAACTGCAGATAGATTACTAATTAATTAGAGTAGCCTAACAACAATGGCACACACGAGTGTGACACGACTTCAGCAGGGCAAATATCGCCTACCTGATCACACCTCTCTGCAAAAACTAAAGCGCCTTATCTTCTGCACAGATAAAGTTCAATGCTGTATGCAAAACAGATTATAATTTGACACTGCACTTTGGACTGAAACCGTAACTCACCTCTTCCCCTCTGTTGGAAAAGCAAGACTCTGTCAAAATACGGAGGGTAGTTCCTGGTTCAGCCTTTTGTAGGGTTAAATGTTGTATCCGTAGTACCATAACCATGAACTGTTAATGGTACAATTGATAATATAAAATTATAAATACAACATTTCATACGAAAGCCATTGGGTATTGTGATTGTGAAGATGTTTAAATATTTCAGATAAACGCCTACAACTCCCATGATACACTCTGTGTGAGATTAATGCGTCACGTGAACAAGGGAGTGTATGTCAGCTGACGTTAACTTCTTCCTGTGGAGACGTCGCAAGGCCAACAATGTGCACTCGGTAAGAGACTGAACCTCTGATTTATCATAAACAACTATAAACTTAACTCATTTTTTGCTTTACGTTTGTTTATCAATTTTAGCTAGCTTGATTGCTTATCTTCTGAGGTGCATCTAAAACGATGGTGCTTGGCTGAGGGTCGGTAGATCTTTACCCGTTAAAACTCCAACAATGAAGCCTAGAAAATGAAACGCGGTGTTCCTTCACTTCTCTTTCAGTGGTTATCAACTGGTCTAACCTCAGGACCCACATTTGTCCTTGGTCATCAGCGTTAAGTCACGACCCCCCCCAAAATGATTTTGAAACATTAGCCTTATTATTTATTTCAATTAAATGCGGGCGGCACGGTCTGAAGCTACGCACCTTTCAAAATAAAAGCGCAATCGGATGTTCGGTAACTTATAAATAATGGTTAGACTTTTTGACAGAGCGGAAGCACGCGTCCGCGACCCTCTTCACACTAGCTCGCGAACCACATTTGGGTCGTGACCCACCCGTTGAGACACACGGTCTTAAATGAACCCTCGGCCTAAATATATGGAAAACTAGGCCTACGTGCTAGTAGAGTCAGCACAAACCACCACTGAATATTATATACTAAACGGTCTAGATTTTGATGAGCTGCGGTAGCTTCCTGTCAACAGGACTATTCTGGGATGGTATCGCCCAGGAAAGTTTGTGAAATCTGAGTATTTCAGAGAGATGGTGCTGCACAGGTTTTTGTCCCTCTGCAGTGCTAGCCTTCCTATTATTGATCTACAAAGAATACAGAGAGGAAGGTAGACTTTGACCCACTTCCTCTGATACCCTGTCAGACAATGGCGTTCCAGTCCTATGCTTAGACACGTGCAGTCATCCTCTACAGGCTAAACATAGCTTGTTTGACTGTACCTTCTACTACAGCATTAAACTGTGCTTTGATTTGATTAATGTTTTTCCAGTGTCCAGCCAATTGAGTGGACCACTGACTGCAAGAACCAAAAGTAAGTAATGCTATAATGAATGTGTGTGTGTGCATGTGTGTCTCTTTCTAACCATGTTTTTCTTAACCCCTCCAGTTACGATGGCGTCTTGTTGGTCACCCAGAACCACGAAACTCTGCCCCAAGAACTGGAATGCTTGAAAGCACCTCTGCAGGACTACAGCTCTGTAGGTACACACAAACAACAACATGACATTCTTATACTAGTGTAACGGGTATGTAACGAACGTAGCCACACACCGATTCACACCAGTTACATTCACCCCTCTGAAACTCACTCCGGCGGTTAGCAGGCGCTAACCTCGTGAGATCCGGGTCACGGCACCAATGTAACGGGTATGTAACGAACGTAGCCACACTCCGTCCGACGAGGTGTCGACTGCCGCTCGCTGGGCTCGATCTTACGACCTCTCGACTGCCAAGCGGGACCACTACCAACTACGCCAAAGAAAAGCTAGCTCTTCAGTGATGCGGGTGGCTCATTACATACCTGAGGAGTGAGTTTCACCGATTCACACCGGTTACACTAGTGTATGTGCTATTTGTGGTGGGGAAGAAAAACAACAACTCTGCCAGGTATAAAAAAAGGTGACTAAGACGAGCCATTTAGCCACATTAGCCTTTATTAATTCTTAAGCAGAGAGTATGACCTAACCTACCCCGCAACACAACTCTGATAGACAGCTCGGTGTCTCCCTCTTCTGTTGGTACCATGAAGCAAAAATCAGGATGTCAGACTCTGGTCTGTGGGAGGCTGGAACACAGAGTGCTGGAACTGGATAACGACACAAGTGGTCTCTACAGTCTGTGTCCAGTCGCCACCCCTGAGTCTGCCGAATGTTAACATAATTTGTATCTCGTCTACGGACAGAATTTTCCATCTCTTCATACAATGTTAATCACACAGACTTCTTGTGCTCCATGTTTTTCAATTTCACAGAAAGAAAGCAGAAGTCAGTACTTTTACGTTTTTAGTACTAGTGCACAGTGCCTGTGATGCAGTCGTTGATTAAGATTTCCGTGAAACACACTAATACAGATTCCTTGTATAGATAGTGCATAGTGCCTGTGATAAAATTGGTGGCACACACAACCAGATAGGGCACAGTGTCCACAATGTCGGTGACACAGATTTCTGGAATTATATAATGTGCCCCTGTGAGCATTGCCCATAATGCAGCTGGTGATGACAGTTCTTCTGTGTTTTTGGTACCTATATTTCTCAGATTCACAATTTAAATTCTCTGTCATCTCTCAAGTACTTGTTCAACAACCACATCTATTCTAGTCAATTTGCCAATGCTGTGGTAGTCTACATTCATGCAAATGGTTTATGTAACCTTAATTTGTCTTCGGTTTCCTACGTTATAAATAGCTTATGTTATTTTGATCAAAATATACTACATTGGTTCTGTTAAATTGTCTTACCACTACAAACAGCAGTTTTGACATCAGTAAACATTCATTTATGCAACAAAATTCACTGATCTATACTGAAAGTATATCCACTTTATATTGTCGTTCTGTTTACTAGCCAGCCCCTTAGAAAGCAGATGATTCTGTTGTGAAAGTGAATTTCCCTATTTTCCTTGCTTAGTTTCATTTCATTGCAAATGCCTTTGTTAATCTCATTAGTTCCATCGCGGTACTGCCTTCCGTTGGATTATTTAAAAAACACCTGCAAAATATGAATTTTGCAGAGTGCACAGTTCTCGAGATATTCGTAGGAAACTCGCTGTAGACCAGAGTGAAGGGGCTGGGACAAGAACAGAGCAAGCTAAACTGGAGGCGAATTATTTTTATTTTCATTTTATGTCAGTGCTTAGCCAAACAATGTCAATCGTGACACTGCACTCCGTTGGATTATAAAGAGGACACATGCTGAATATTACCCCCACCCCCCCCTCCCCCCAGGTTGACAGTGGTCTAGGGGAGGAGGTTGTGGTGTTGAAGGTCCCTGGTCTCCCTGGTAACCGCCTTGTGTTTTCCTCTACTGGCCCTGTTATCCGTGACTACGATGACATCAGGCGCTTCAGTGATGCTGCCATTAGTGGTATCAAACGGTCAGTGACCTGACTGCATTGTCTACTGGTCAGTCATGCCATCTAAGACTTCCTGGTACTGAAGCAGAGAGTTTTAAACATTTAACCATTTCTGTCTTTCTCCCTCAGGGCCATGAAAGCAGGCATGCAGCGCCCTCTTCTTATCTGTCCATGCCACAGCAGCTACAAGAGGAGCACCCTGGTGGCTGCCCTGGGGGCCTTGCATGCTCTCTACATGGTGAGATGCATGCAGACACGCACATGCGCACACTGTACTGTCTGATTGGATGCGCTCAGAGCAGTGTGTACCTGTGTTCCCCAGCCTCTGGAGGTGAGGGAGGCAAGTCTGAAGCCCAGCCCATACAAGGTGTGTGTCCTGGGACTGTGGGTGGCCCAGCAGGCCCAGGGACAGGTACTGGTGGACCTTGCCTCTGCTCTTGAGGGTGGCAGGTGAGACGGTCATCAGAAATAAGCTGTGATGTAAAACCAGAGTCTTGGTTACTGGATATTTTGAATTTGTGTGATTGTTTAACCACACCTTACCTTTATCTTTCTTTCTCTCTCTGGTTCTCCTTTCTTCTCTCCATCTCTCTCACCCTTGCCACTTTTCTCCATTTCATTTCCTTGCCCCTGTCTTTCCCTCTCGCTGCCCCTACCCTCTTTTCTCTGCTGCCCTCTCCACCCACTTAGGCTGGTGTGCCGGGACATCGGAGGGTCAGATCCAGAGCGTATGGCTGCTCCTCGTGTGACTGAATACGTCCAGGCTCTCTTTAAGGACAGCCCTGTTCAGGTAGCAGAAATGTAATTAACACTTGGTCATCCTGTATGAAAGTCTGGCCGCATGTCAGCCAGTGTTTTCTAATTATATAGACCAGCCAAATGTCTGGCCCACGCCGACAGCTTTAACTTTCTTCATGCTGCCAGTTTAAATGCAAACTACCCAGAAAAATCAGCGCAAACAAAAAATTGCAAGTATGTTAACATCATACAAGCACTCGGTTTTAACTATGTGTAAAACAACATTGGCACAAAAGAGTGCAACAGCTGCCTCGTTACACGTTTCTTGGAAGCTTGCAAGAGCTTAATTAAACAATGTGCAATTGACATGGCTGCCTAAGTTTTAAACCAAGAGAAAAATAAAGTTGAAGCAATTCCGCTGTCGGCTACACGGCAACCAGAAGAGTCGAAGTTTTAGCGTAGGAGTGTTTTTCCAGTCTACTCACCGATTTGAGGAAAACAGAAGCATTTTCACTATAGCAATAGAATCGTCCTGTGACCGAACCAACATGGAACGGCTGTCTGTTGTTTGCTGGACTTTTTGTTTGCTGACTGTTTGCACAGAATATGCTCCAGGAAAATTTCATAATTAAATAGTCGGTTTTGGAATCATTTTGTTTCAAGAGAAAACATTTCTCGTGTGACTCCCAACAGCACTACTAATAATGATAAAATCATAATATAATTAACATCCGCGCATAAAACTCTTTCCAAAATCTAATTGGGGAACCCTGATCTTGACTATGGTGGTCATAGTTGGTCATTGTCCTGTCGTAGTGTCATAATGAACCAAAAATATTTTTTACACTTCTGATGATAACACAATGTTAGATCTTTAATGTTTTGAGCCACTGCTTCAGAAAAGTACCTCTCACTTCTTGTTGGGGCTGGTTGATGTGATGACTGGAGTGCCTTTTGAGGCATTTTGTAAACACTCAAGATGATGTCTTGGAAATGGGTTAAGAACCCAATTCGCCTGGACCAGTCAGGCACACAGCACTTTTATTTTTAGCTGCAGCTCTACAGCTCGGCCCGTCCACCAAAGTTGCATGCGGTTACGTGGTCGCAGCTATTATGAACTAGGGTTGAACGATTAATTGCTTTTGCAATATTATTGCGATGTGACAAAACAAGATTTTGTAATCGCAACGGCTGCGATTTTACTTTGTCACGTGACACGCGAGAGTAACGCAGCTTGCAGATGAAGGATCACCTTTGCATGTTACACTTTACCTTGACCTGTACAATGGCCTCAGGCTCGACAGAACCTGACACTACAGACACTGCCAATTTTGCCTTTAAAAAAGATGCTGCACAGTGTCAAGTATTGTGCAAAACCTGCCTGGCTAACGTTACTACCTCACAGGGCAACACCACCAACCTAATTTGGCCCTAAAGAAACACCACAATGCCATGTACGATGCATAGCTAAAATGCTGAACTGGTACCAGTGTGTCAAATAAGCCAAATAACACCGGACAGGATCACTGATCAAAATGTTTAAAACCCTAACTCCATATTCATGTACAAAATTACTCAAGCAGTAACAGCGTTCATCACAAAAGATATGATGCCCCTCGGCGATACACATGGCTGTCAGTGCCATACTGTTGTTAGGCTACTGACTGGATCAGAAATGTTCAGACACAGCATAAGTTTTTTTTCCAAAACGCTAGCTAGCTTTAGTTTAAAAAAGTGCAACACACATGTTATTAGCCTACGTTTAGCTTTGATTTAGCTAAATATTTTCGAAGAGGTACAGGCGGTATGTTTTCCTTAATTTTTTATGAACTTTGTGTGTCATGTTGCTGACTGGAGATCAGTAGTATAAAACAATATTTATGAATAATAAATAATATAATAATAGCATATTAAATTGCAATAGCAATATTGGTCAAAATAATCACAACAATTACCATATTTTCCCAAATCGTTCAGCCCAATTATGAACTCACACTTGTTATTCAAGTGTGGTCTAACCCTAAACCCAATTGTTAAGGGGCCAACTGGGAAAACATCCGGTGTTCCAGATGGCCAGGCCGTCACTGGTCGGACACCATGTTCTGTAAGGAGGTCTGACCTCATGTTCTTCCAAAGGTGGAGGTGGTGAGTGAGCTGAAGGTGCTGGAGAAAGAGTACCCCTGTCTGGCTGCTGTCAACCGTTGTGCCAATGGTAGACTACCACCAATCACCCATCAGCAAGCTTTTTATCAATTAATCCATTACTAGCAGTGTTGAGTGTTGTTGTAATGTGAGTGCGTATTCGTAGCGGTGCCCCGTCACCAGGCCAGAGTGGTGAAGCTTCAGTACTGTGGAGAAGGCCCGATCCAAACCACCCTCATGCTGGTGGGGAAGGTAAAAACACTGCTGCTTTTGTACCTGGGACCCTGGCCCACCACATAAGACTCATTTGGACCCAAATGCAGAGCTGAGACCCCAACACCAACATAAGTATATCACCTCCTGTTATGCTCTAATCAAGTTGTGTATGTGCACGTGCCTACATTAGGGAATCACCTATGACACGGGAGGAGCAGACATCAAGGCTGGAGGCATCATGGCGGGGATGCACAGGGACAAGTGTGGAGCAGCAGCTGTGGCTGGTTTCTTCCAGGTCAGTTATTGTCAGTGAGGCTGGTCTATTACCTCCACTGTTACCTGTAGTGTTATTCTAACTCTGGTAGTACTGGTGATGTTGATCTAACTTCCTCTCACTCCAGGTCCTGGCCAAGATGAAGCCTAAGCATCTGAAAGTAGTTGGCTCCATGGCCATGGTGAGGAACAGCGTAGGGGCAGGTCAGTGGTATCTCTTTTTCTTTCTTTTTTAACTCCCTCTGTCTCTCCATGTTTTTTGATTTGTCCCTGTGTGTGTGTGTGTGTGTGTGTGTGTGTGTGTGTGTGTGCAGACTGCTACGTGGCTGATGAGCTAGTGGTGTCGCGTGCAGGTCGCAGGGTGCGTGTGGGGAACACTGATGCAGAGGGCCGCATGGTTATGGTGGACTTGCTCTGTGAGATGAAAGAGAAGGTCAGAACACAGACTGTATTCAAATGAGGGGATGTCACTTTTTCCTCCTCACACACCTCAGGAATTCCCCCTCTCTCTAGGCGGTACGTGAGGTGTCTCCTCAGCTCTTCACCATCGCCACTCTGACTGGCCACGCCATCCGTGCCATGGGACCCAACTACTCTGTGAGCATGACCTCATGTCAAACTGAGGGGCCGCAACATGCATAAACACACAATGAAAGCAGGAAGGTTCTGGAACTTTTAGTTCCCAGAGCTACCTTTGAAGGAACTAGAAGGTTCCTGCAGCCCATTGTTTGCTCCATATCCATTGCAGGAACTTACCAAATGATTAGGAAAATTAGTCAGCTGACGTGTGCATCTTGTATAAATAAGAATATAAATGTAAAACAGAATGACATTAATATAATTTTTGGCATTGTGAAAATTAAACTTTTAGTGCTGGTTGCTGATTCCAGTTGCTGCGGGCTCGTCCCGTAATTTGATACTAGAAAAGATGAACAAGTCCTGATATGCTGATTTGTGTGCTTTGTTACATATTTTGGAGAATAAATTCAGTGTATATCTATGGGAGATAAATATTAAGGTGCATATTAGACTACTAAAACAGAGCTATTTGAATTGGATAGAAGATCTGCCCTGCTCTCCCTCAGCCTGTCTGTTCCACTACCCAGATAATGCCCTCCTGCTACAAGCATAAATGTTTGGACTTTGGTCAACTTCATCGGTCCAGCTGTTGTATGTTAATTTGTTCTCCATGTTTAATGTGTGTGTGCTTGTAGCAAGAAGGGTCCAGATGCAGCATGAACAGATTATTATTGTACTTATTTGCTGCCTCAGAAATTACAAGATGGTTGAAATACTAGAATGCTGCCAAGAGTACTCGACTAATCTGAAATGTTTGATGCTGCAAGCCCCACCCTAAAGGTTCCTGTATTTTGGAAAGTACTACCCCCCTAGCAGGAACTCAGTTCTTGCTTTTTGGTTTATGGTTCCTGCGGTGGAAACGCGATGAGTTCCGGGATTGTTTTTGTAGTGGAATTGTGGCTTTACAATGTTTGCTAAACATACACATACACACACTGTGTGCTACACAGACACACACAGAACTGCCATTATCTAGATTAGCATCTGTGATGTCAGACAGTGATGAGAGGCTGTTCCCTACAGATCATCATGGATAATGGACCTGCCCATCGCTCTGGGAATGCCCTGCAGTGGCAAAAAGGTAAGCTACTGATGTGTCCCTGGTGGTAGTGCTGGGGGAAGTGTTTTAGGTGTACACTGATATATCGCTGGTGTTGATGTGTCCCTGGTGGTAATGTAGCTGGGGAGGTGCTGGGGGACGTGTTTGAGGTGTCCAGTATCAGACGCGAGGACTATGAGTTCCACAAGGGCAAGTCTGAGTACGAGGAGATCCTGCAGAGCAACAACCTACCTTCCTCCGCAACCCCCCGAGGTCACCAGACCCCTGCTGCTTTCCTCATCATGGCCTCTGGCCTAGACAAGGTACATACACGTGTTGCTTGATGATGATGATGATGATGTTGTTATTATTATTGATTGTAGTTCACATGAGAAACTCACTTTTTACCTCAGTATGGGCAGGACTCGGACCAGCCTCTACCCTACTCCCACATTGACATCGCTGGCTCCAGCGGTCCATTCCCTGGAGTTCCTACTGGTGCCCCCATTCTCGCCATGGCTACAAACTACATCCTGCCCAGTGCCTAACAACACACCATCCTGCCAGCATGTCCTAATATAGAAACAGAATCAGTAGAATGTTTCTTGATAAGTGACCGTCCACGTGTAAAAGGTGCCAGTTGCTTATACAATGCACAGAACACAATAGTGGATTTGAAAACATTCCAGAACACTTTTCTCTCCAAAGAATGTTTTCTTTCCATGAACTCTTCTAGAACCCTGCTAGTTCCATCCGTCCTACACCACCCAGCAGTTCTTAACATGTGTTTTCACTGTACTCAGGGAAGAGGAGACCAGCACACAGTATTTATTCCATCCATTTTCTATGTGTGCTAGTTTCAAACTGGAAAGTGTGGCAGTGCATTTTGTGATTGTGTGCAAGAAAATATCAAACACTCCAATAAAATAATTCGTATGTTCCTTCAAGTATAAAGTCTTGCCTCACTTTATTGGTGGCCAAGCAGCAACGCTATTGTGTTTCTGATTTGTGTAACTGATATGTAGGAAATATGACTTCCCATAGGGTGAGAAGCAATAAGGAATATATTACAAAATGGACGAATTATTAACATAATGGTGAATTTGCACCTGTGGCACATATTTCATGTGTCCATAAGTAAGTGCCACATTGACTTAGGGACTTGATCTGTTCCACACACAAAGTAGACTCTACAAGATGTTACCATGTGCAAAGGCAACTTCATATTTTAAAATGTATTTAATTAAAGGGAAATATATTTTTGGTAAAACTAAAATATTGCTTTTTACATCCACTTTACATTAATCGATACTCCGATTCAATCACAAGTTAAATGGAAGACTCTTGACAATGTTTAGTACAGAAATCAGAGAAACAGTTGAATGTAAGATGAAAAGTAGATTTATTGTGAATATTTGAAATATGCTTGGCTAATTGCTAGGGCTTCTTCCAATGAAAAAGCTTCCAATGAAGCTAGGGCTTCTTCCAATGAATGTCTCCCTTGCTCCACAGCGCGCGCTCCAAATTCTCAGACAGATCCTGGCCCCTGACACACATGCAAGCTTAGGGAGATGCACACACATCCAAGGTTTTTGGAAAAGGGTGGGCTGACCAAGCCCCCACCCTCACTCCTTGGTTTTTACAGAAGGACCTCATGGATCTTGGTAAAACGTTGTCCAAGTTCTGAAACATTGAAAGTATAGGCCATGAGTTACTACCACATCACAAATGGCCCACCATTGCCCATAGGTGGACCTACAGAGCATACTGACTGGTTGCATCGCAGTGTGGTATGGGAGCTGCACGGACAGGGACCGCAAGGCCCTACGTAGTGTGGTCAGGTCTACTGAGTTCATCATTGGCAGGAAGCTCCCAGGACACCTATCACACACGATGCCTCAAGAAAGCTGCCAGGAAAAGACCTACCTTCTGGCAGGCGAAGACAACTACAGTTTCTTTCCAAGGGCCATCGGGCTTTTGAATGAACATTGATATGGACATTGATACACTGTCGACACTTCTCACTAGGCACTTTACACACTGTCACTTTCAGCCACTGGTTGCACTTTCAGCTACTGGTTGCATCAGCAATATTGCAATAACTGTACCCCACTTGTCTTAGGTCAGTATATGTTTGTAGGTTTGTATAGGTGAATATGTGTATTTGAGGTTTAATATAGAGTATTGTATATGATTTTGTATATTAGGAGGTTTATTATATTATATTTTAGTTTATCATAGGTGTAATCTATGTTCTGAGTACTCATATGTCATGTTATGCCAAGTTGCTTTGCGGTGTCTTGTCCTAAGAATGTCAGTGCCCAGTCTGACCGTTTGTTGTTCTGTGCATCTGACAATAAAAGACTTCTACAGGCCACGCCCCAATTGTTCATTTTCAAAGTGATGGCATTTCCACCCCATCAGTCTAAAATGTCTAAAACTTGCTATACATGCCTTATTTCTCATGGGAAACCATACAGTGGTGATCCATACAGTCCGCCATGTACGGTGAACATTTTGAAAAACTTACAAATATCTTCTTATGAACCATGACTCCAATTGACTTAAAATGTATGTGTAGGACACATATGTAGTTATGCTAGTTTGAGACCACAATAGCTATGTCAATAAGAGTGAATGCAATTAGGAGGGCGGCTTTGTCCACATACAATTTTTCTTGTTGTTTGTTTATAATTTGAATATAAATGTGTACACGACAGTTAGTTCCAACCAAGTAGATCTAATGGTAACACTTTATTTGAAGTTGCGTTAATGACAGTGTCATGACACTGTCATAGCACTGTCATAACCATGACATGACACATGAAAAGATGTTTATGAATGTTCATGAATGTTGTCATTAGGTGTCATTCGGTGAATTATGTCATTTTTCCTCCCTTGGTCTCCTATCTCCTCTCCTGTATTTTCCTTCTGCCCTGTTCTCCCTACTTTTACCTAACCCTAACCCTTGAGTCTAGTTCTCTTCTTTACTGACCCCCTCTCCTTACCCTTACCTCAACCCCTCCTGTTTCTTACCTAATCTTAACTCCCACCTCTGCCCTGACCCCAACCCTTCTCTGACCTTGCCTCCATCCTCTTCCTACCTCCTCTCCGACCGCTCCCTCTAACCCCAACCTCTATTCTTTCTTACCTGACCATAAGTCCGGGAAAGACATCACAAACAATGTCAACCTTGCATAAGAAATGACATAATTCACCGAATGACACCTAATGACAACATTCATGAACATTCATAAACATCTTTTTATGTGTCATGTCATGGTTATGACAGTGCTATGACAGTGTCATGACACTGTCATTAACGCAACTTCACATAAAGTGTTACCGATCTAATTTCATCGGACAAGAGGCTTTCCAAGAGTGCTTCCAAGAGGCATTCCATGAGTCCATGATAGGAGAGTTCCGGTTTTGATGGGCCTGAGGAGAGAGGAGAGAATATATAATATTGAATCTTTGACATTGGTCTTTTCTACGCTTTGTTCTGGCTGGCTGAAGATGTGTGTCTATCCTCTTAGGCTTTCTAAAGCCGATTTCAGACTGGCTGGCTTCACCTCTCTCTTGGATGTGTTTATCCACAAATGAGTCCCTTCAGTACAATACTTTTCTGTCTTTCCCATCCTGACCCACAGCTCAACCTTGAACATAAGTGCAGCTGCATGGCTGCAGCATGACCCTAACCTGCAGAAGTGGGTAAAGCGATTTATTTATAGGTAACTAATGTATTAAACATTAGATTTAAATTGTGATTTAAATTGTGCTTTACTAGATATATCCTTAGCAACAGCTGTATTACTGCAGCAAATGAGCAGTGACATGTTAAATTATAAATGACACTGACTGGATTGGGTAAATAATAATGAAAAGATATTACGTTAATTTCAGCACTACATTTTCAACATCGTAATCATGGTACTTGATGTCTTGTACATGAACACATATGACAAGTTGTATGCATCAATAGACTTGTAAGCTTTTAACTTATATATATATATGTATAAACACTTGGGGTGTCGATCAGATCATTTTGTATTTCTGGCCACTGAAGGCTAGGCCATTTCATTTTGTTGTTTGACCATTGACCGGGCAAGCATATGGGTCTGGATGATCTCTCAATCACCCTGGGATCTGCGACGGTGACCCCTTCATCCTCTGCCAGGAACCTCGGGGTTACCATGGATGACAAGCTCTCCCTCACAGCCCACATCGCTGCTGTCTCCCAGTCGTGTAGATTCACTCTCTACAACATCCGGAAGATCAGGAGATACCTGTCTGAGCACTCCACCCAGCTGCTGGTCCAAGCACTTGTCCTCTCCAAGTTGGACTACTGCAACTCGCTGCTCGCCGGGCTCCCAGCATGCGCAACCCGCCCTCTCCAGAGGTCTTCAGCCTACCCAGAGGCTCCCATGTTACCCCGCTCCTCGTCTCCCTTCACTGGCTGCCCGTCACGGCCCGTATCAGATTCAAGACCCTGGTAATGACCTTCCGAGCGGTGAATGGGACTGCACCCGACTACATCAAGTCTCTCCTCCAGCCCTACACCCCCACCCGCCACCTTCGGTCTTCCTCTGACAACCGTCTGGTGGTCCCACCGCTTAAGACCGCCCGGTCCTAACACAAGCTCTTCCCCTGTCTGGCCCCCCCAGTGGTGGAATCAACTCCCCACCTCCATCAGAGACACTGACTGTCTCCCCACCTTCAAGAAAAGGCTCAAGACACACTTGTTCCGGAAATACAACGGGACCTAGGAAAGATCCGCTGGACATGATGTTAGTTTCCTCCAGGATCACAAGGACTCTTACTTAGAGACCTGCTGCTCTTGTAGGTTAGCTGTAACTGATTTAAAATTATTGTACTCGCTGTGAGGTAGTTTACTGTTTGCTCTTCCACAGGTACACTTGTGCACTTTTAAGGTTCAAAGTTGTTCAATTGTAACTTGTTTAACTTCATGCTCTTATGATTCTTCCCTTTGGCACTTAATTTTGTTTTTTTCACAATGTATGCTTCATGTTTGATTACTTGCAATGTTGGGGATATCTCGTTGTTATGATCAGTGACCTATGCACTTTTGTAAAGCTCTCTCTTAGAAGTCGCTTTGGATAAAAGCGTCTGCTTAATGAATAAATGTAAATGTAAATTTATCCCATTTACTAAGGTAACGGTTAATTTAGTTGCATAGGAGTGCCTATCACTGGGTAACAAGCGGTCGTAGTATGCATACATTTTAAAACTAAACTATTCTAAATAAAGTAGGCTTTTATATATATCGAGTCGGTTCACTGTCTTTCTGCAACCATAAAGCGCCCGCCTCCCCAATGTTTACAAACAGATAATTGGGTCTGAGGGGCCTGAGTAGTGAGGTCTGCAGTTGGCGGAGCCGTCGTTCAAGGCGCTGGCCCTGTCCATCAGGAAGTAACACAAATTATTTGATGAAATCAGAGCCTGTTTAAGGAGAGCCACTCCCTATTAAGCCCCATTGTACCGAATTTTGTTGCAGTTCCACCAGAGTTCCACTGGGAGTGATCGCGGTCGAGTGCAAAATGAATGGGAGTCTATGGAGCTAAACGGCTAAATTTGTCTCTTTCACCTGATTGTCGTTGAGAAATCTCAGATTTGATTGTAGTTTTTGCATGTTCAACATGGATTTCAGGTCAAAAGTTGAATGAACGAGTACTTATGTCCTTTCGATTTCTTACAGGGTGAGTTGTTGTTGCCCATAACACGCTAGCATTCTGCTAATGAATGCTGATTGGTTAGTGATGGACCGACTACAGGCCTCAATATGCTTCTGCGTCTCGGTTTTCGGGTGGGCGGGCTCACGGATACGCACGGATAGACTTCGTTTATAGTTCTCCGTAGGCTGTGGGTGCTGAAAACAATTCACCGCCAGAAGAGTAGGTGGCGCTGCACTGCGATGCTAGCTATAGGTTATCGAAAACTCGGAGCAAATTTACAAATGAGCCGTTTCATCAATAAAATATGCACAGTTTCAGCGACTACACTGCCCATTTCTCGTCACATTTGAATTCAAATGCCGATTTACATGTACTGTTTAGCTGAAATATGAATTGTAAAAACTGCTTCGATCACTTTGGTGATGTTTGTGATGCTAGCTGGAAGGGTAGCCTGCTTTGACTGGGTGTGCAGTGAACATTTCTGGGGGGTTATTATGATTACGGAAAGGGATCGTATATGTTTTTATATTGCTACCATTTTAGAGACTGCTTATCGATCCGAGTGTTAATCAGGCGCGGAGCCAGACGTTGTAAACATTCCGGGTTTAGCCCAAACCAACAACGTATTGGGGCTTGATTTGCAAGAACGCGACGCTGAGCGCCTCCACGGTCCTCTTCCACATATTAAAATAGTGCTGCTGCCAACGAATAATGCACCTAATAATATGATGCCTGCACTGCAATGCGATGGCGGGCTGGACCAAAAGATTTTTCGGGCTGCATATGGCCCGCAGGTCGGACGTTCCCCACCCCAGTCTTGTTGGTCACGGCAACCCATAGCGGCAACCCCGCCCCTGACTTCTTAATACGGACCAATCACAGCCAAGGGGGTCTCCGTCGCTCTCCGTCGCTCTGCGTAATTTCGACGGATAGTTAGAAAATTCAGGAGGTGCACGTCAATCCGTCAAAAGCTCTCCGAGGGCTGACGGAGAGCAAGCAGAGGGCGTTCCACGGAGACGAGGGCGTTCCCTCCTCTGCGTTTTTCGAAAAACGCAGAAGCATAATTAGGCCTTACGACCAGAGATCCCGCTTGATGGCATCCGAAGTGGAATCATAATAGGTGCGTTCGACATGCGGCTGCATGAAACGACCGGCGAGAGTAGCCGCTTGCAGTCGGGGAGGAGTTGAAAACGGCTCTGTGAAGTCGGACATTCCAGCTTCTCTGGTTTGCTGCGTTGATGTCAGTCATGACTAGGGATGGGCGAACGATGCCTTGTAAAGCTTTGGTGGTTTCTTCCGGATTGTTCCGGCGGCCGGCCCAATGAGCCGAACTATTGGCGCATTGAAAATGAGCAGCGTCATAGCAGCCGTTTAAACTGGCTGAATGAGGCGTAGTGGTTGTCTCCGACGGTACGTTATTTAATATTTTAATTAAGGCTACATGTGTTCATTTTGATTTGATATTAGTGCTCACACATAAAAATGTTGTGATACATCTGTAGGCCGTTAGAATTGTGTCATTTTCGCAGTATAAAAGTTAAAGATGTAATTACTAAGTGTCATGCACTGGGGCGCGATCTAGGGTAGGCCTATCAACTCATAAAATCGCTTTCACTTATTGCTTTAACCAGCTACACCACCGAAAAAGCAGTTACGTGTCGTTGCTAGTGGACCCACTTTATACGATATGGTCTTTATATTAATTAAACTGGATTACACCGATATTTTTCTTATTCTTAACATTTGTGATATGTAGGCCTATTGTGAAATGGAGGGACTTCATTATTACTAATTATTTTCAGTGTTGACAATGTTGACGAATCATCAACATTTGTTTTCTGGGCACTGTATAGACCTAGTCCTATCATGTTACGTTTCATTTCAATAAAACACTCAAGTGCACGGATTTATAATTATTACAATACGAATTTGGCTAAATAATAATGACCGATGGAAGAAACTCGAGCGAGCACCTGCCTGGTGCTGCTTCTCTGGCAATGGTGATTTGTTTTTAACAAGAAGCCGTGGCTTCGTTCCTTGTATGGCACGGGTTTAGAAGAGCGGCAAAACTTCGAACCAATTCGTGACGTTTGAAGCATTGAACGTCTTCTATCACGTGGTTTCGTAATTTGATACAAGCTCCAAAACACTTTTTCGAAACTGTGCGTATTGGTTTTGCGACACAAGCATCGATGCGTCAGTGCCATACGTCCCATCCCTAGTCATGACCGATCAAGCGATGTTTGCTTACGTTACTTTATTTATAATTAAACGTAGTCTTTCCGTTAGTAGAAAAGGTGGCCCAAAACCCTTTCTTCAACAAATGTTTTATTCAATCAAATAGTTTGGTCCGGATTTGAGCATTGGCGAAACTGAAGGTGTCAGAATAATTACAAAACACTCGTCAAAGTTGTCGTGTGTGAGTCTGGCCAATCATGAAATAGCTGTGTCGTCATTTGAACCTGTGCAGTTGCTCTTGAGAAAATGCGCTCGGCTACACAGCCGGCAGTTCTCGAATCGATCTCACGGTACTTTGATGGCTACGTCACAGTGACCTAGCCTCGGCGCCGTCTCAAGTCGGACAAAAAGTCTAACCAGAATTCACTGTTTCAACTCAGCCGCCTGCAGCGCTGCATGAAGGGAGGTCATGTCGAACGCATCTAATGTCAGAGCATTAGCAACATTAGAAACAACATTAGCAAGCCAAAACTCTTTCTAGCGTGTGTATTGACAGGGGGAGCCTAACCTGTAAGCTGTACGTGTTGTCGATGCCTCTAGAGAGAAAAGAAAGTGACCAGATCTGTCCAAATCCGTTCCAAAAACGGGCCAGTTCCGTATAATGATACTAAGAATGTAGCATTTGTATCGGATCTGGAACGGATCCGCAAAACGGATGCGACTGTTAAACGGATCTGCCGCAACTCAGCCGGATCCGGCACGGAATCAGCTGCTATCTGGGGAACGCTAGCTATTGGTTATGGCAGATCAGAGTGGCTCTGGGCAGATCCAATAGTTGTAAACTTCAACAGAGTACCCGCCTACAAGGAAGACAACGTTTGTCAATGGAGCGGAGCCAGACCCTCTGTACAAATGAAATATGTACGAGAGTCAGGTTAGGACCAGGCTAATAGCTCCATAGACCTCCATTGATTCTGCACTCGACCGTTAGCGCCATCATATGGAACTAGTGTGGAACTGCAACCAGTTCAGAACCCGGAAGTCTCCCTAGAGTGGTAGTTCTCCTTACATTAGACATTCTCTGATGAAATAGAGGTGATAGAAATGCATGTTGATGGAAAAATATAGTAATGACGTTTAAAATGGATGTGAAATTAAAACGTTTGAAATTACGTGCCTTTGTTTTCATCTGTTTTCATTCAAGTTTTAAAAAATCGCTTTTAAATTATTTTAATCACTTGATTATTTAATACTATTTTTCATTTCGCATAATGTCATCCTCTATTTTACAATTCACATGTATTTTCATCCATTTTGAAGATAAATACATATCTATATGTATATATTTATTGCACATAACATATACAATGTTAAAGAACAAACTTGTTACATAAGATACAAACAATATAAACATTTTGGTAGGTCTAAGATTTCGGTCTAAGATTTACAACACTTGAAATGTAAGCCAAGACGAAACAGTAAAGTCCAGTTTGGAATGTTGGGAGGAGTCCGTTAACAAGCGGATATGACGACAGAGGTAAAGGCATTAAAGCAACACGTGAGCGCGCGCTTTCAGTATTCTGTCCGAACCTCAACTGAACAGGAAGAATATTCTGTCCAATTTCTGCCAAATTGGAGTGTACATCTTTGGCACTTTACTGAGTCACTAGGAGACGGTTTTTGTACCAGCCAGCTACCAAACTACAGACAAGCGACGCGTATTGTGAGGACATTCTAGCCGTTTTGACAATTATCTTCTAGAACCGACACAACTCATATCACAATGTTTGAGGCTCGTTTGGTTCAGGGCTGTATCCTGAAGAAGGTACTGGAGGCTCTGAAAGATTTAATCACAGAGGCGTGTTGGGACGTCAGCTCGTCCGGCATCTCGCTCCAGAGCATGGACTCTTCTCACGTTTCCCTCGTCCAGCTCACCCTTCGCAGCGATGGCTTTGACTCATATCGCTGCGACAGAAACCTCGCCATGGGAGTCAATCTGACCAGGTACCAATAGCCATGATGGCAGACTGTGTTAAATCGTAGTTAGCTGACAGTTATTTGTTTGAAAAACGTTGGCAATAAGCAAATCGTTGTGGATAAATGATGTTGTGGAATGTGTTTGACTTTTCGCCACTCTATTGCCTTCTCGCTTGCTATGTATGAGATATCCGGGCATGGCCCGGAATTGGAGCCGTCTAAAGCTTTCTGTATATGAGCATTTTTTCTAAATAGTTACTCGTTAGTGGATGTATGTGGTCATATTTGAAGCTAGTATAGTTAGTGTTAAATAAGTAATTTATATTTAAGGGCGGTTATACACGTTGTTGCTGTGGGTAGGAATAACACTAAATCCCGTTTTTACGTGACGTACTTTGAGCGCCAAATTTACTGCCCGGTTTGTAGTTGGCGGGAATTAGTCACCGAGTCTGAATGTTTGGAAACTATATTGAGCCACTACTCTTACACTAACATTGAAACACCCTAATTTCTCATAGATGGGTGAGATCAAGTTATTTTGTAGATGTTTTTCCTTCTTTCTGTTTCATTTTAATTAGCCAGCATTATGTTAAGACCATCTGAAAATGGTTTGAAGGAAAAATAACAATTGTAAATAAAGAATTGTAGAGAATTATACTTTTATCTTGGTTCACAATCAGATTGTATTGTTTAACAATATATTTACTATAGCAAATATACTGCATATTCCTGTGCTGTTTCTGGAGTGTGGTCTGTTCTTCCCCAGCATGTCAAAGATCCTGAAGTGTGCTGGGAACGAAGACACCATCACCCTGAGAGCGGAGGACAATGCAGACACGCTGGCCCTTGTGTTTGAGACGCTCAGTAAGTCCACACACACCAACTTAAGCTTTGGAGCTGCATACTTTCTCTACCAACAGTGGTTTATCATGTTCAATGCACCTCTCTCCCAGACCAAGAGAAGGTCTCAGACTATGAGATGAAGCTGATGGACCTTGATGTGGAGCAGCTGGGGATCCCAGTAAGTCACAGTTCAACCTGAATAAGTTAAATATGCTTATAACACTGCTTTAGATTCTAGTTTCACTACTTTAGAGCTTCACCTTAAGTCCTGTACTATGCTAACCCTCCCCTCAGGAACAAGAGTACAGCTGTGTTGTGAAAATGCCATCGGGGGAGTTTGCTCGCATATGCCGGGACCTGTCCCAGATTGGAGATGCAGTCATGATCTCCTGCGCCAAGGACGGCGTAAAGTTCTCCGCCACCGGAGAACTGGGAACGGGCAACGTTAAGTTGTCCCAGACCAGCAACGTGGACAAGGAGGAGGAGGCTGTATGTATTACACAGTGTTTCCCCAAGGTTTACAGCTTGACATGCCGTTGTGTAAATAACATAAGGCCACTTAGTTTGTTTAATAAAAGAGCAAGTTACAGGCCTGTTTTATAGGAAAGGTAACCTTAAATGACTTATTTTGTGATCTGGTGCTATATTAACAAAAAGGGGGGGGGGCTCTTCTGTCGTTTGGAAATGGTTTGGTTTCAACTTATGCGACATTGACCAACAAACAGTAGCCTACTCTAAGTTGTGTTGTCGAATTGCACCAAAGGTGGAAACACTAGCAATCTTTTTCACCACTTGAAAGCCATGCATGTGCGTGAATATGTCTACCAGAATGTGTTTGACAAATCCAATGCCAGGTTGGTTAGAATTGTGAAATGTTTATTGTAGGCCAACATAATCGAGTATTCAGCCATGTAATAATTGTTTATAGCTCGGGCTTACTCACTACAGAGTTCTCTTGCGATCCCATAAACGTAGGCTACCGTTGAACGCGTAGGCTACTGAGAAGTAGCCCTTCCGTGGCAATTAAACTCGTCCTAGTGCGGTAGTTAAGCCGCTGCGGTGCGGATTGCACTGTCATGACATTTTAAGAATAACTACTATATAGTGATATATATATATATATACCGTTATCATCAGTGCTTACAAATTATACCGTGATAAACATTTTAAGACATACCGCCCAGCCCTAACGCACACAATTCCTTCATTGTACCAGCTTCATGTTTCATCAGCTCTGGTGCAGGATGAGAATGCTAATGCTGATTTTGTAGGTAATGTTGTCTTCACTATTATTTATGTCTTCCCTCAGGTCAGCATTGAGATGAATGAGCCGGTCCAGCTTATCTTCGCGCTCAACTACCTGAACTTCTTCACCAAGGCCACGCCTCTGTCCAAGACTGTCATCCTCAGCATGTCTGCAGACATCCCTCTGGGTCTGTAATCTTTCAGAGCCTCCTCTCCTGTCTTTAGCCCCTTGCTCCCTGCCTGTCTAACCTGTGTTCTCTCTTCTTTCAGTGGTGGAGTACAAGATTGCTGACATGGGCCATGTCAAATACTACCTGGCTCCCAAGATTGACGAGGAAGCGTCTTAGGAAAACAACAACAGACAGAGAGCAAAAGGGGGATTCTGATTGGTGGGGGCAGGAGTAGAGTCGTTTCTCAAGATGAATGTTAGTGGCATTTCTTTAGGTTTTGTATGTTTGATGTGTTTGCTATGAAAAGCATGTGAGAGATTCATTTCCACACATGGTCATATGACTGCCTCTTACTACTGTTTTAAATGCTTAATTCTCGCCTCCAGCTCTCATGACTGCGTGGGTGTCTGTTTCTCCTGGCCTGTTCTGTGCACCTGTTACCACCACTGCAGAACATTAGGCAGGTGCAGCTCATACTGCATCAGTGGTATAGATAATGTTCTATCCCTCCATCCATCTCTGTGGAAACACTCATTCTGACTGCATTCTGTAGATATATGCCTGTAAATATGTTGTGGTCACAAGGTATTAAACCACCTGTTTTTGTATTCATTAATTCAATGCCCCAATAAAGAAATGTTTCTGTTTGGATTTGTTTCTGTGGTTCTGTACTGTTCTGAATCTTACTGTTCACATGAAAAGAAATGTGTACTGTCACCAGTCATTATAGGGTACGCTAACTTTTAGCACTGACAATACAATGTACATTTATTGACATGATTAACATAAAAAAGCATTGAAACTTATCAACCAGGCGCCCCTGTTTTTTGTGGACAATCCTTGTTTTTGGTAGCCTGTCCCTGGCTGGGATGGAGGATTATAGGGGCCAAAATGTAATATATAAATACATAATTGGATGCTTAATATATGAAGAGATATATAATGACAAAATATAATGCTTAGATAAATGACTAATTATATAATTTAATGCTTGATTGACATACGTGTATAAATTACAATTTAAATTAGACATTAAATATATAAATGCTATATATATTTATATATATAAATTTGTTAGCATTTATTTATACTTTCATTTATCCACGTGTGTAATTTGCTGCAGCAAATACATCTATCATCCATCAAAAATCAGGGGGTGGGTTAAAGCCTCTGATTGGTGGATTAACTTCAATCTACTGCTTTTGCCTCTGGCTCTGCTGTTTGCCTGCCTTGTGGGTCGCAGGTGTGTTCAGCAGCGTCAGGTCAAAGGAAGTCAGAAGGGACATGAAGTTGACAGCCTTATTATAGAGAATTTATAGAGTTTACAGATGATGTATGATTTCCGAAGAATAAACAAATGCAAGAATAACTTCCTACTAAACTGCCTAGTCTCAAAAGGTATACACTGTACCCATGGATGATTTAAGTATTTATGTTTTGGCAGGTACATTTATCTAGTGACCTAGACAAATACATGTCTAATTTTGGAGACGGAAAATGTAATGTTGGTGGATGAAGGTGGTGTTATTAACACTTTTAATCACTTAACCAAACGTCTTAATCTGAGTTATCATATCATAATAACTTAGTATACATTGACTATACATTTGACAAACTATACATTGTATACATGATGACTCACTGGTCTTATATTTTGACAGAACAATGACTTTGCTATCATTCATAGACAACAAATCCAATTTCCAGAAGGCTGTAGGTTGATTTACATGTGCACATGTAATGAACACCATGCGAGACACATGCTGGCATTGTCAACACATGTTGACACATCCTTTAATGGTATTACATGGCGTTAGTTTCTTTTGGACTTAAATGTTAATAATTTACATAAAGACATAACCTGTTGACCACAAGAACATGTATTCCTTTTTGTTTACATAAGAGTTTGCTCGGGTGGACTGTCTCCATATAAAGGCATTTATTTGGATTGTGCCCAACATGGAATATGTCCCAGAGAGCCCCAGTGACATGGGTAAGTCCACGTTTTAAATAAGCAAGGTTAGTTTTAACTAACAGTGATATAAAGTGCATTTAATCTGTTATGTTCTCTTATGCCTCTGATTGTGCGACTGAGGTAATGATAACACTAATTTGAAATAGTTATTCAATGTATAGTATTATAAAACTACATGTCTCTAATTATCATCCTTTCCTAATTTAGATTGCTAACATCAAGCGCATACCCTGTGCAACAATTTTCTTAGTTGTCAAAGAAAATGGGTATGCCATAGTTAAAGTCGGTGCAGGGACGATGAGGTGTCAGATGTGCTCTGTGCAGAAAAGTAACTGTTGCCATGTCCGAATCCTGGACGACAAGCTAAGAAAAGAGGATGGGAGTGTTGTGTGTCTTGCCATCCAGAGAGAGGTGGCTCCTTACCCCGACGTTGTCAAGGAAGCTACTTCCACTGAAGCTATCCTTTTTGACATTCCAGCAACAGAGAGGGTGCGAATTTTGTTTAGCATTACATAAATAATATAATTTACACAGCTGAAAAGGCATACTACTCGTTTCACACTACATTTGATAACAGTTCCGTTACTCTAACAGACACGTTATGTGACAGCTGTTCCCAATCTTAAAAAAAATGAAGATGGAGTTTTCTTTCTGTACCCCAACCCTTAAAGAGCAGTGTGACTGTGGTAGGAAATTGAACATTATCCCTCAATAGGAGGTAATACAATAGAAACAATGTGTACAGAGTGAGAGGTATATATGGAAATATAACTAAAAACACCACAGTCTCAAAGTTTTCTAGTTCTTGTGTGACCATTAAGGTAACTAATAAGCATCAGCCCAGTCTCCAATCAACTAATACGCATCAGCCCAGTAAAGTACGGAAGAATGCGACCAAACTCCCCGTTGTCAATAAACCGCTCCAGGCTCGGCTCTGCTACCAGCCTCCACCAACCACAACAGGCTTGGCTGCTACCATTCTCTAACACACTGCATTAGGCTCAGCTCTGCTACCAGCCTCTAACACACTGCATTAGGCTTGGCTCTACTACCAGCCTCTAACACTGCATTAGGCTTGGGCTTGGCTCTGCTACCAGGCCGCTTTAATAAAAGCTTCAAAGATTCAATCTGTGGTGTGATTACTGAACTCGTGTCATGGACACCTACACTGTTCAAACTAATTAAATGAACACTTTGAAAACACATGTAAAAACATTTTTTTAGATATCTATACTGATATTAACAGTTGAATGTCTTCGGAACGAAAGGATGCCACATCTTTGATAGAAATAATGTTTTTCAGCCTAGAGAGGGCTTAATTTTACAGACACCCCCAAAATCAAAGTGAAAACATAATTTTTGTAGGTTAGTCCATTTTGCCAAAATTCAATTTCTGCAACTCAAAATGTTCTCAAAATCTTGTGTGGCCCCCACGCAAGGGCGTAGGTTTGGTTTCAGCTTTGGTAGGGACACTTGTTTGTTCAGAATTGTTTTTTTTATATGTAGGTAATTGGTTCAGGTTTTATTGAGCTGTATTAGGCCTACATCATCTGTACTGGACTTCTGAGCAATGAAATAATGTATTAATTAATTATATGATAGGCCTACAGACATTTGGGCATCCCAATTTATAACACCTTTTTACTACCTACTACTAAGTATAAGTGTGAATGATAACAGACACTACCCTTACAAAAAAGAAGTATATAAAAGTATAGTATACAAAAAATTGGATAGTACACTTTTAGTTCACTTTTGTTATACTTTCAAGAAGTATGCTTACAATATAGTTAACTTTTAATATACTTTAAGAAGTATACTTACAAAATAGTTTACTTTTAATATACTTTAAGAAGTATACTTATAAAATAGTTCACTTTTGATATATAAGTCCTGTTGGAAAATGAAATATGGCATCTCCATAAAGTTGGTCAGCAGCAGGAAGCATGAACTGCTCTAAAACTTCCTGTTATACGGCTTTATACTGGACCTCAAGCAACGTGGATTGTGTGCCTCTCTTCCTCCAGACTTTGGGACCCTGATTTCCAAAGGAAATGCAAAATTCACTTTCATCAGAGAACATAACTTTGGATCACTCAGCAGCAGTCCAGTCATTTTTGTATTTAGCCCAGGCGAGACGCTTCTGACGCTGTCTGTTGTTCAAGAGTGGCTTGACACAAGGAATGTGACAGCCCATGTCCAGCTTTATGGAGATGCGGATTTCATTTTCCAACAGGACTTGGCACATAGTAGAAATTTGTATCACTACAGTCGCAGCCCGAAGGCTGAATTGGTGTTGAGATATAACAATATAAAACTAGAGAGCATACAATTTCTGGGGAAATTGTGAGGGTGTGCCTGCTTGTCCGTCCCTTTAGGTTTTTCCCTTCTAGTGATATTTTCAAGGATTTAGCCTACTCACAGTCTATTGCATAATAATTCATTATATATATTAAGAACACCCTTGGAAAGAAGCGACTGTAACAACGTTATCACTGGGAATATTTCAGATGGAATCACGATTCAAACAGTAGTCTGCTAACTTATGACATGCCCCCAAAAACATAAATAAGCTTGACATTTATTTAGTGGTAAATCGCTCATGCATAAAAAGCTCAATTGCGATCATTGTCAGTAACAACGCAAAATGCGATATAGCCCTTTGTGGAGAAGCTGTCCCGGTAAATTGTATACTACAGTGTTCGTCTTGGTGGCGATCGTTGGTTGAACGTTCCGTTGTACGGTTTAGGCTGAAATTAAATATTGCTTTCATGAACAGATTGACAAGTTTAGGCTGTGTCAATGAAGTTCGGGTTAGTAGTCAGACAGTTTCACCTATTGAAATACTTTTGATTTAAGGGAGTGCCAAACATGGTCTGTCGCCGTTTGACTTCCTACTGGAAACAGCTGTGGATGTTTTTGTTAGCTACACAGTGTCTCGCGTAGGCTACAGCGTTGCAGTACTGGTTTGAAATCACAGGTAATGATTATTTCACCAACAAATCGTTTACTTGTAATCTAATGTCATAATAAATCGTACAACGAAAATGTATTTGTGAGTAATGTTTATTTTAACGATTGAAAACAGATGCATAGACCGCTGTAGTATGTGTTGCCCGGGCAACATAGGCTAATGTCATGATGCTAATGCTTCAGTGAAATAGTAGCCTAGACTAGTACTGTTTCCGAAAGTAGATGTACGCTAGTTCCTCAATAATATCAGCTTATATTGTTAACTAGAGAGCATACAATTTCTGGGGAAATTGTGAGGGTGTGCCTGCATATTTTCAAGCATTTAGCCTACTCATAGTCTATTGCATAATAATTCATTAAGAACACCCTTGGAAAGAAGCTACTGTAACAACGTTATCACTGGAAATATTTCTGATGGAATCGCGATTCAAACAGTAGCTCTATGTCTGCTAACTTATGACATGCCCGCAAAAACGTAAATACGCTTGACATTTATTTAGTGGAAAATCGCTCATGCATAAAAAGCTCAATAGCGATCATTGTCAGTAACAACGCAAAATGCGATATAGCCCTTTGTGGAGAAGCTGCCCCGGTAAATTGTATACTACAGTGTTCGTCTTGGTGGCGATCGTTGGTTGAACTTTCCGTTGTACGGTTTAGGCTGAAATTAAATATTGCTTTCATGAACAGATTGACAAGTTTAGGCTGTGTCAATGAAGTTCGGGTTAGTAGTCAGACAGTTTCACCTATTTAAATACTTTTAATTTAAGGGAGTGCCGAACATGTTCTGTCGCCGTTTTGACTTCCTACTGTAAACAGCTGTGGATGTTTTTGTTAGCTACACAGTGTCTCGCGTAGGCTACAGCGTTGCAGTACTGGTTTGAAATCACAGGTAATGATTATTTCACCAACAAATCGTTTACTTGTAATCTAATGTCATAATAAATCGTACAACGAAAATGTATTTGTGAGTAATGTTTATTTTAACGATTGAAAACAGATGCAGCCTAGACCGCTGTAGTATGTGTTGCCCGGGCAACATAGGCTAATGTCATGATGCTAATGCTTCAGTGAAATAGTAGACTACCGTTTCCGAAAGTCGATGTAGTTCCTCAATAATATTAGCTTATATTGTACATTACACTTAACAATTGTGTTTCATATCAGAAAGTAACATTAGTAAATAGTTATCACCCTGGCCTCTTTGCTTGTGGCGTTTCTGCAGCTGCCTTGCAGTAGCGTTAAAGCTATAGTTAGCCTATAGCTATCTCCCAGAAGTTAACAAGCTGCTAAACTAATGTTAGGCTAGAGGTAGTCACGCGTGTTTCGTGACGTTAGTAGCGTCAGTGACTGTGGCTAGCAAGTTAGCCAGGTAAATAAAAAGACAAGCAACTCAATGGCTACCAACTTTTGACATGACGTTTTCTAAGTAATCAAAATATTGACGGATGCTAGGGGGGGCACGATACGATCCTTTCTGTGCTGCAACAGTCTTCTATGCACGTCGTATCTAATGCGTCGTTGCTAACATGTGCCGACGCTGTGACGTAGGCTATTATAACTGAGTAGTCTACCCTTTGCCGACAAAATCAACTTTATGCCACAAAAACGTTGTATGGTCCTAAACTGTGCAACGGAACGTAAATTCTGATACAAGCAACTCAATGGAGACCAAGACGAAACTTTGGACGTCAACGTTTTCTATGTAGTCCAAATATTGACCGAGGAGTAGGGGGGCAAAAATAATAATAATAATAATAATAAATATATATGTGAGATAACAAAGGTTGTGCTTCATGCCGAAGGCAAAGCACACCCAATTACACTTCACAATTGTGTTTCATATCACAAAGTAAAATGAGTAAATAGTTATTACCCTGGCCTCTTTACTTGTGGCGTTTCTGCAGCTGCCTTGCAGTAGCGTTAAAGCTATAGTTGTTGGAATGCTGCTTCAGCATTCCAAGTATTGTTCTTTGAATCTTTATTCAAGCATCTTATTGTGAGAATGCTGTTAAGCATTCTCACTATTGCTTTCCTGTTTTTTTCCTTACACTTTAACTAGTCCTGCATACTTTCACCGATTCCTATAATTTTTGTATCAAAACGTTCAGCTCCTTCAGGAGATGTATGCTATGACTTTTGGTATTTCTCACTTTTATACTTTTTAAATAATTAAGATTTTTAATCTCCCATTAAAAGTAATGGTAAATCCTTTCAAATCATTACAAAGCTTCCTCCTCTTTCAAGCGTAACTACTTCAGCATACTTTCAGCTAGAGACACCATTCAACCTTTAAAATGTTCACAGGACATTCAGCTATTCCCAAATGATTCAGCTTTTTAAAATATTCAGCCAATTTTGAATGATGACAGTTTTAAATACATAAAAAATGTTGCTCCTTCTTGAGTTTTATGAATGATTAAGGAAGCAGAGTGGCACACTCTGCTTGCGGCTCTTTTTCCGATATTCAACTAACTTGTCAAACAAATTCCTCTAACGTTCATATAGTTTAACTTACAGAAACAAGTTATAACTTAAAATGTAGGAAAACTTGTCCTCTTTCAGACAATGTAACTGCTTGAGAGCTCACATTAACAGATTTTCAGATAGGAGCCTTGAAGCGAGGGCAGCCTTTTAAATTATCTCACTAACTTCAATGGAGAGGTGGCGAAAATTCGTCAGGGAAATTCGAAAGTATACGTTTTTTTAAACTGCCGGTAGAGTCGTATTCCTGACTGCACAGACAAATGAAGCCCAGCGCAAGTTCAGTCAGGCAAGACCGATCCCTGCGCACGGGTTAATCGTAGTGTACACTACCCACTTCCCCCCGCTAAGATCGCCCTTTCTGTCCTTTCGTCCTTGGTAGGGCGGTCACTGGGGGTCAGGTCGATTAGCGATCTCTGGGGGTCAGGGTGATTAGCGCTCTCGCTAAACAAGCAATTGCATCACATGATCCGTGCCTTTAAATACGATTCTCTCCCTGTGTAGTTTGTCCATGCTTTCAAGTGCGCGATTGTCGTCTTGTCGTTGTTGCTTGGACCTGTCGTTCGTGTTTTTGGCGATGTCTGATTCGGAGATCGAGTTATACGAAGAGGTCGTTCCAGTTCCGGGTTCTGTCTCCCCTGCTGCTCGTCGCAGCTCCCGGCTCGCTGCTCGTCGGGGCTCCGACGGGTCGATGTTGGAGGCCGAGTTGCGCGCCATGGGTGTAATTCCGGCGCCCGGGTTGGGGCTTTCCCAGCTCCGCGCCCTGGCCGTCGGGGTTAGTTGCGGTTCTCCCGTCCGAGCCCAGTCGCCGTTGGCTCCCACCTCCGCCGTTTCTCGAGGGCGGAAGAGTAAGAGGAAGTTGCTGCATCAGGAGGTCCTGGAGTCCGACGCTTGCACGTCTGCCGGCCCTGCCGTCGCTCCTCATGCTGTTCCCGTCGCTGATCCCACTGGGGGAGCCCTCACTTCTACCCTCCTGGTTCTGGCGTCTTCCCTGCAGTCAATCGATGCCAGGCTGCGGTCTCTGGAGAACGCGGGGGTTTCCGCTCCGGTAGTCGCGCCGCTCCCCGCCTCTGCGCCCCTGGTGTCCGTGTTGGAACCGCTGCACACCTTGGCGTCCGCCGTGGCTGTTTCATCGGCAGGTAGGCCGTACATCCCTTCGGGGGCTGACATCACACCCCGCTTGAGGTCACACATTCTTCAAGGCCGGAACATCAACCTTATTCGCCTGATCCTTCCTTCTCCCGAGTGTGATGCGAGCGTCTCCACCAGCGAGCAATATAGCACGGTGCTCCGTTCTGCCGACCCCAGGCTGGCTAGGGACATGTCGATTGGAGAGTTCATGGTTGCTTTCGGGATTTTTCGTGACGTGGTGTGTTCCGTGTTTCCCCTTCGACGGGTGGAACTCGACGCCTACATGGGTCTTATTGGGGACCTGAATTTGCGTTACGGAAAATCCTTGTTTTACCAATACCATAAGGAATTCTCCAGCAAGGCTGCTCGTTATATTTCCGCTTCCAATGTGTTGCTAAACTGGTCCGTGCTGGACACTGAACTGCTGGTAATGTTGGTCGGGGGCACCCAGGCCGTGTCCTGCTTCACGTGCGGGGGCTTGGGGCATCTTGCTCCTCTATGTCCGCTGGTTCCGTTTCTTCCGGGGGATCCCGGGTCCCAGCCTCGCGCTCGTGGGGTTAGTGCTCCAATCGTGAAGGCGCCCGTAGAGGTTCGTGGCCGTAAGATGTCCGCTGCTTCCAGGAAGGTTATATGCAATAATTTCAATGAGAGTGTGTGCTCGTATAGCCATTGTCAATTCCTTCATGTCTGCAGCGGCTGTCGGGAGGCCCATCCGTGGTCTGTGTGCCCACGTCGGGGCCGCCCTCAGCGAGGGCGTCGTGGTGGTCCGAACTAACGGCCGAGCACCCTTCCACCCCAATAAATGTTTCTGCACTGGCCTTCGAACTCTCGTTCCATCCAGATACTGTGTTCGTTGATCATCTGCTCACTGGTCTGACTCAAGGTTTCAGGGTGGGGGTTTTGGTTCCTTTGTCTTCATCTCTGGTTTTAGGGAACCTTCAGTCAGCGCTGCGGGAGCCTGTCGTCGTTTCCCAGTTGCTGGCCCGCGAGTGCAGTAAGCGCTACGTGATAGGCCCGTTCGACTCGTCCCCGTTTCCGTTATTTCGCAGCAGTCCTCTCGGCGTCGCTACGCGGAAATATTCGGGCAAGAAACGCCTAATTCTGGATCTGTCTGCTCCTCGCTCCGGTCTCGTTCCCGGCGTGAACGGGCTCATTCCCCTCGAGCCGTTCTCTCTCCACTATGCCACTGTGGACCACGCCATCACACTCATCAAGATGGCTGGGCCCGGTGCCTGGCTTTCCAAAGCCGACATCACCGACGCTTTCAAAATCGTCCCCGTTCACCCGTCCCAATGGCACCTGCTCGGGATGAAATGGGAGAATCGGTTTTATTTCGCCGTGCGCCTCCCGTTCGGGAGCAGGAGCAGCCCCTCGATTTTCAATCGGGTTTCCGAGGCCCTTTGCTGGATCCTTTTAAATCGGGTCCGGGTACCCGCGTTGTTCCATCTCTTGGACGATTTTTTGTTGGTTGATCCTCCGCACGATGCGTCCGGCGGTTCCCTGTCGCGGTTAAAGTTCCTTTTTCGCGGGCTGGGTGTTCCCCTTTCCGACGAGAAGACTCTCGGGACGGCCACTCGCCTCGAGTTTCTGGGCATCACGCTGGACACGGTCGAGATGGTAGCTTCCCTGCCGGCCGAGAAACTCGAGCGTGCATGCGGCATGGCTCGGTCTCTCGTGGAGTCTGCGGTTTTGACTAAGCGGCAGCTGCTGTCTCTCCTCGGGCATTTTAATTTCGCCATGCGCGTAATTCCCCAGGGTCGGTCCTTCATTTCCCGGTTGCTCGTGCTGGCGTCCTCCGTGTCTGGCCTGCACGATCTTGTGTGCTTGGACGATGGTTGCCGGTCCGACTTGTCCTTCTGGTTGCGGCTGCTCGAAGGCTGGAATGGCGTGTCATTCTTTTATGACGACGTGGTGCGTTCTTCGGACTCTCTGCGGTTTTTTACCGATGCCGCGCCGTCCGTTGGTTTTGGGGGGTTTTATCAGGAGCAGTGGTTTGCTAGCCCCTGGCCCCACGACTTCGCTGCGCCCGGTGCCTCTTCTGCTTTGTACGAGATCTACCCCGTCGTGGTCGCTTGCTACCTGTGGGGCCAGTCATGGCGTCGTAAGCGCATAGCCGTGCTGTGCGATAATCAGGCCGTGGTGAGCATTATAAACAAGGGCCGCTCTCACTGCCCGCTCATCATGCCTTTCATGAGACGCATCACATGGTTGTCCGTACAATATAACTTCATCCTCACAGCTCGTCACGTTCCTGGCCATGATAATGTTATTGCTGATTCTTTGTCCCGTTCCAAATTCCAGGTGTTCAGGGAGCTGTGCCCGTACGCCAGCCAGTGGCCCCTAGCTGTCCCCCCCCCTTGCGTCGCTGGTCCTAGATTAGGAGAGCACTCCCTACAAGCATATGTAGAGGTAGCGAAAGGGTACATGAGGAAGGGTTTGGCTGCATCCACCCTTAAATCGTACGATTTTGCTTGGAAAACGTACGCTATGTTCTGTATGTCATTGTCTGTCCCTTCGGTACCCGTGTGTGTGAACGTGGTGTGTGCTTTCGTGTGTCACTGCACTGATGTTCGGCACTTCCAGCCACGATACATTAAAGGTCTGGTAGCGGGTATCCAGTTCAATGCCAGATGCCTTGATCCTGCGTTCCCCAGCCTTTTCACCAATCCAGCTGTCAAATTACTGTTCAAGGGCATAGGGAAAGTGTTCCCCGCTAAAGTTGACGATAGACTCCCATTTACGCTGTCTATTCTGCACGCCATGCTCTCCGTGCTCAGACGCGGGTGTTTTTCCCCTTACATCGATTCCCTTTTGGATTGTACGTTTTCTATGGCGTTCTATGGGTTTTTACGGTGCGGGGAATTCACAACTCGGTCTAATGTGTTTAATCCTGCTACTGATGTGTGTGTTTCTGATTTAACATTTCACCCTGACTTCTTCAATCTGCTTCTTAAACATTCCAAAACCGGAGGTTCCTGCAATGTCATTGTTGCTAACACAGGGGGTCCTTACTGTCCTTTCTCTTCAATGCTCAAATATGTCAAGATTAGGCCCCCCTCCGGTCTACTCTCCCCACTATTTATTACGCCTACAAATAATCCCATGTCTCAATCTTGGTTCAGCCACCATTTATCTCAGGTCGTAGCCAAATGCGACCTCCCCTCTGGAAAGTATTCAGGCCATTCATTTAGAATAGGCGCTGCCACGTCCGCTGCTCTGCAAGGGGTGTCTACTGCGTCTCTGCAGCAGCTGGGACGCTGGTCTTCTTCAGCTTACTCGTCTTACATCCGTCCGGATTCTGCTGCCATCATAGAGGCCCAAAGATCGCTACGACCTTAACGGTTCGGTGAGTACTTGCAAATAACTGGTGGCGGTGTCGTTACCGTGTCTCTCGGTAAACTGTCTCGGTCACTGGGGGTGTTTTCAGGCTCGATGCTAACGTAGCCTGCGGATCAGCGACTCGGTTCTGTGCGTAACTGAGGTTCCCTGTTTCCTGCCCCCTGGCTGTATAATCACAGAGCGTCTGTCCTCCAACCATCATGGCGGGGACGTAAGGCGTCTTACTCCACCTTCCTTCCTCACGAGGATCATTGCACCCCAGCCGTCATAAGGCTGATCACACACTCAGGGCTTCGGCCCGTTAGTCTACATAGACCTACGTAGATGAGGCTTGGGTTTCTCCAGCCTGTGCACATGGGGCTGTCACATAGACTCAGGGGCGTCGGCCCTATAGCACATCTAGACCTACGTAAATGAGGCTTGGGTTTCTCCAGCCTGTGCACATGGGGCTGTCACATAGACTCAGGGGCGTCGGCCCTATAGCCTACATAGACCTACGTAGATGAGGCTTGGGTTTCTCCAGCCTGTGCACATGGGGCTGTCACATAGACTCAGGGGCGTCGGCCCTATAGCCTACATAGACCTACGTAGATGAGGCTTGGGTTTCTCCAGCCAGTGCACATGGGGCTGTCACATAGACTCAGGGGCGTGCGCCCTCTAGCCGATCAAGCCGGCGATGAGCCATGAGGCTTTCAAAAGGCTTTTCAGCTTTCAAATCTGAGGGCGTCGGACCTCGAGGCAGAATTCCGATAGCATAAGGGAGATGGGCCCTTCGCACATTCCCATTCATGCACTAGGGCTCGGCCTCTGGCCTGAAGGCTACAGCCACCATCATTGCTCGCTTGCCTCGGCAAGTCTGTATCGGAAAAGTCTACGGACTTTTCCGTGCCTTCACTTCTCCTGGAGTATCCGTCCCGGGTATGTATGCTTTTAGCCTAGGTCATACGGTATAGCTACTCTGGTACAGGTCACGGTCTCCTATAGGTGCTGTGCACCCATGTCGGTCGCTATCCGTGTTGTGTTTGTGTTGCTTATTCCCCAGAGGCGTCATGGTCCTTTCAGGTTGGTGAGTATGTTTTTTCGTTGGTCTATATTTTCCTAACATATAACTTTTGGGGATTCTTCTTCGGGCGTTGGGCAGGCGCCCGTTGATTTATATAATTCCCCGTGGGGTCCAAGCTCCAAACACTGTCGTACATTTCTTATTATGTAATAAATGTATTCAATCTTCCCAGGTCTCTCCTGATTGAAATGAAGCCCAGCGCAAGTTCAGTCAGGCAAGACCGATCCCTGCGCACGGGTTAATCGTAGTGTACACTACCCACTTCCCCCCGCTAAGATCGCCCTTTCTTTCCTTTCGTCCTTGGTAGGGCGGTCACTGGGGGTCAGGTCGATTAGCGATCTCTGGGGGTCAGGGTGATTAGCGCTCTCGCTAAACAAGCAATTGCATCACATGATCCGTGCCTTTAAATACGATTCTCTCCCTGTGTAGTTTGTCCATGCTTTCAAGTGCGCGACCCTCCACCTCCCCGTCGCCACCCGGTTCCTGTATGAGTCTTCGGCTTGTCTGGTCGTCGGCTGTCGCCACCGCCACCGGTGTCTGGACTCCGTGAGGGGATTCTTCTTCGGGCGTTGGGCAGGCGCCCGTTGATTTATATAATTCCCCGTGGGGTCCAAGCTCCAAACACTGTCGTACATTTCTTATTATGTAATAAATGTATTCAATCTTCCCAGGTCTCTCCTGATTGAAATAAAGGACATCTCTGATTTCGGCAGAGTCTTGTGTCTCGGAAAATATCCTCATTTTTTTGATTGGAAGTATAGTTTTGCGTCTAAGTCAACTTGTTTGAGGTATGAATGCTAGGTAACTGGTCGTTTTTCTCTGTAATTAGCTTTCACACCTGCGCCGTCACCGTGGTAACCAAACAGACACGCACCATGAACGTGATTGAAACTGCCAAACGAGTTGTATTTCTGACCGCACAGACACATACAGGATATCTAGCTATAGTTTCGGTAGAGTTTTGGGTCTCGGAAAATATCCTTATTTTTTTGGATTGGACATATAGGTTTGCGTCTAGGTTAACTCGTTTGAGGTGTGGGTCTAGCAACATTTCGGTTATTGTCTCTTCAAATTGAGCTAGCGCGATGGCTCTCCATAACTAAAAACGGTTGGATTTACACAATCGACCAACTTGGCCAAACAAGGTATGTACATTGACCTTAAAGTGTACATAATCTAGCCCGTTTTTATTTGAGCACATTTCCCAGAAACTACACAAATCGAGGCTTAAGACTGTCATACAGTAGCTGATCGTCACGAACAGCCAAACCGGGGCTGGGGTAGCTAGCTACTGTAGCTAACGCTAAATGTTTGCTGCAGATGGCGTTAATCCAAGGAACAAACACTTGAGTGGAAAGTTTTTACTTTTAATTGACGATATTGAACACAGATGTTAAGTAACTTGTCTTTACTCTAAATATCTTCTCCGTTTTCAATTTGAAGCAGTATCTAGCTTACTGTAGGAAATCTCCCAATGCATCCTCTCTCTAGCTTTGCTTCGGCTAAAGTCAGATGGATGACAATGCATGCATTGTTCACGCCTAAAGTGTTAATACAGTATGTACAAATACCACTTTGACACACTTGCAAGAAATTATCCGCTGGTTAGATGTAGCATGATCTTATACCCACAATACTGTAGTTCAGCTTTTTGCAGCAGCAGCTTTTAAATCTGAGTTCGAGTAGCTTTTTCAGTCGCAAAGCAAAGTCACGTAATGTGACGAGATTCAATTTAAAAGTATAACAAACTCACCAGGGACAACGGCAACATCGGCAACTTTGCACTATGGATTATGATTTTTATGTCATCTTTAAATTCAGTGTCTGAACAGGACTGGGTGTGAAGGCACACATGGTTAGTTTCTCCTTCACCTTGAACGTGAAACCTAGATTCTAGGTTATAAATGTTGCCAAAGACCAACGGTTGCACCGTTACAAGTAACCAATCCGATTGGCCAACGCTCTTCACTGTTCCACTGTCCTTCCACAAGTACTTTCCAGTTTTGAAAAGAGTTCCAGCAACTACATTTCTGCAAGTTTTTCCCCTTTCTCAACTTATTTAGCATCTTTAGGTGAGTTCATTTTATAAGGATTGAAAAATAATTCAAAATATGAACAGAATGAATATTCCATCTCCTTCTTTAAACCTTCTACTTTTTCTGCTAGGACTTATAACTTTTTTTTAGCCATTTAATCAATTGTGCCTTTTTCCCAGCAAGTTCAATTCATTCCAGTGTTGTCCTTGCTTTTACCTTCAAATTCGTTCAACCCAGACTTCAGCAACTGGTTTTCGGCTAAATTTTCACATATTCCTGCAGCTCATCTTTCTGAATTTTTGCCCTTTTTGGTTTGCATTTTTCTTCTTTTCTGTAGTTTTATGCTTTCGTCCAGCTCCAGCCCCTTTCAAACATACCTTTCAGGCGCTTTGAAGCTTCAGCTTATAACTTTCTGCTAAATTGTTCACAATGTTCAGCTTTTTTAGCACGGTCAGCTATCCCCATTCAGGTTTTCAGCATTCTCACTGCTGTTTCGCAGGAACAGCCGTTTCTAGTTGTTGGAATTCTGCTTCAGCATTCCAAGTATTGTTCTTTGAATCTTTATTCAAGCATCTTCTTATATTATTATTCTGTTTCTTCATTGACACTTTTCAGCGCCTTCAAATCTTCAGCTATTAAAACCGTTCAGCTATCAAAAAATTCTGCAGTTTCAGGCCATGGGTGCTATGACTTTTCAGCTTTGTACCTCTTATGCTTGAATTAATATAAATCAATATTCATCATATTTTTAACATGGTTTTCCAATGGAGTTTTCTTTCAAATCATTTCAAATTTCTTTAAACTTCTTCAACTTCCAAATCCTTCTTCTTCCTCAATCTTTCAGCCAGAGCCACCATTTAAACTTTAAAATGTTGACAAAACCTTAAACTATTTTTAACTAATTCAGCTTTTTAATATCTATTTAACTTTTTTCAATATCACTGATTATGTTTCATGAGTTTTTCAAACCGTTTCTGAGATTTACATGGGTGTGTACGTGAAAGCCTAGAGTTCAGACTGAAACGCTTAGAGTGGAGGGGAGCTCCAGATGTCGTAGAAAAAAATATTTCTAGATTGCCAGCATTGCCACAATTTTCGCTCTTCATGCTTCGTTTTTGGATCAATATGTAGCTAATTTTGTGTTGGTCGTAGACAGTTGTCTGTGGAATCCAACAGACGTACATATTTGTTCAGAGCCCCACGAAAGCGAGACATAGTCCAACTCTCGCCCCATAGAGTCCAATGCAAATCTGATGAGAAATTCGTCCGAGAAACCAAAAAAAACACGATTTAGAAACTGCCGGTAGAGTCGTATTTCTGACCGCACAGACATATAAAGGACATGTCTGGTTTTGGCAGAGTCTTGGGTCTCGGAAAATATAATTATTTTTTGGATTGGACGTATAGTTTTGCGTCTAGGTTAACTTTTCTGAGGTGTGGATTCGAGGTAGAGCTACATTTCTGGTCTCTCTGCCCCCAGCGCGTTAGCAATATTAGCTGCACCATCACCGTAGCAACCACACAGCTGCTGCAAATGACCAACGGAAAAGCTGATATTCTATAATGGCCTTTAGATGGCGCTAAACTGCCAAACCTATTTTTTATGCTTGCCAGGGACAGAACAGCTATACTATCCCAACTATAATTTCAGCTGTTAAAACTATAATATTCTTGTTACGAGCAAGTTACTGGGGCAAAAACTTTTTTTTAAACAATGTCAATTGTTGCTGTGTTTGGCTGTTCGTCGACATTGGGGAAGAACAAGTTGTCAAAAGTTTACATTTCCTATAAAACGGGACAACGAGATGACTGGGTTGCTGTTTGTTGATCTTTTAACGCTGTTTCAATAGTAATATTGGTGTTAATACCGTTAGAATAGCGTTGATTTTCAATATTAAATAAGGGTGCAAAATAATGATGGGTCAACATCAGAGTCTGACGTTGTTTCAATGAAATTAGCTTGTTGATTCAGCGTAGTTTCAATGAACTTTGCTAGGTTATAATACTGCTTTTAAAAGGTGGTTTGGGGTGCCATAACTTGTCATGGAAGTGAATTTCCAATCATGCCTAGCATCAGTGGCGATGTGTCCTGGCTTAGGTTACTGACATGCATTTGCGCAACAGGCAAGGGATCCACCTGAACAATCAATATAGCCTACTTCAGTAGAGATAACTCGGTTGTGGATCTGGCACTGCATGCGACGCGTAGTCCTAGGATATGGCTAACAGGCATGTAACCTATGTCTATGATGGCTAACTCTCATATCCACCTGAATTTTAACCCTCGACCATACACTGGGTTCAGAAATGACAGACCGTGATGTAAAAACAGCAGATCATATTGAACATTTATCGGTGCATTTATTAATTATTACAATTTCACAGCAACAAGTAACCAGTAGCCTATATACCCGCTACACATCTCCCCGACCGTTGCTTTATGCAGGCATTATGCTGGTATAGGTGTTTTTAAGCCGACGTCTGTCTTAATATGTACATGGTGACTCCCATAAAAAAATATTTGTAGGCATCAGACTTTTATAGGCTACAATAACCTCTGACTGTAAGCGCACTCTACCAAATATAATTATGTAGTATAGCTACTATTTGAAATAGTGGTATGACATCGGGATAGGTTAGCTCTAGCTGTAGGCTACCTTAGGTATGCTATCAATTTCATCAGCCTAAAATAAATGATAGCCCAAAATAAATAACGTTCTGATCGAGTGGGTCGGTTAGGGGACACTATTCGATATATCGCTGCCATTCACAGCCAATTAATTGATGGTAATATGGGCTAGACATGTTGACTCGATGGTAAAGTAGCTAGCGACATATGTTGGAAACGCGCTAGCCGGATGTAGTTCAGGGCCTTACGTTCGAAACTGATCTGTTATTGTTTACGTTCCAAAAAAGGTCTAATAAAGGATATACAATACATTACAGCACAATATATGGTCTGTCATCACCAGCTGTATCACGGGCACAGCATTTTCTATAATTCCAGACATCTGTGTAGCACCAATTATATCAAGGGCTATCATTATCTATAGGCTAGTTCAAGTTATCAATATTTGTGGCTTATTAATCACTGAATGCATCATAGCACAAGAACAATGTTCATACTACTTTATAAAGGATGCATGTCTTAAAGAATACATTGTGCTTATTAAAGTAATGTTTTATGTTTAACTTAGAAGTTTGCTTAGGCCTAAACATAGTCTAATTTAGGGAGTGGGGAACAGGCTGTACTGTGTGCTCTAATCTCTTCATTTCAGGAGCCAGGAGCAACCTTGAAGCCGGGCTGAGATGGCACCGGAGCGTGGGGCGCGCCAGCAAGAACAACTCCCGCATGAGAAAGCTCAACCTTCTTTTGATCATTTTGTATGACGACATTGTAGCCTATAATATATCCTGGGGCAGGGACAGATAGCCAGTTGGACTTCGTGAACCAAGCCCTAACATTGTTGCGGTTAGGGAAACGTAGACAACCCCAGAGCTCTGTACTTGATTTCCAACTGCTGCATTAAAGCTGATATTATCGGACCTCTTCGACTCCAGACCACTCTTTCTAGAACACAGACTTGTGTCATTGAAAACTAGCATTACATAGGCCTATTGGAATAGACACAAAGAATCTTAGTCCTTCACTAACTACTTCAGCTTCCACACTGAAATTCTATTTCTTCGATACGTTCACAACGTCCAAACTTACGCTCCATGCTTTTTATTAACACTGGTTTGCAAGGAACGTAAATGATCTTATTGTTTTGTAACTTTCCTTCTAATGCCGACTAACAGTCTAGCTAGAGTCATTTGCTCAGTAAGGTATGTTGATATGTATTTGAAACTTATTTGAGACATCCCAACCTAGAAAATCTTCCACCAGATGGATAAGACACAGTTTAGCTTCCACACTGCCTCTTTTGTGCGACACACACATTTTTTTTATGAATTTAAGCTTGCAGGTATTTTTCTCATTTCTGTATTTTCAGCCATTTAAAAAATGTATTTCAGATTTCAGCATTCCAACGCATTTTCAGCAGGAAATGCTCTTTCTAGTTAGCCTAGCTATATCCCAGAAGTTAACAAGCTGCTAAACTAATGTTCTGCTAGAGGTAGTCACGCGTGTTTCGTGACGTTAGTAGCGTCAGTGACTGTGGCTAGCAAGTTAGCCAGGTAAATAAAAAGACAAGCAACTCAATGGCTACCAACTTTTGACATGACGTTTTCTAAGTAATCAAAATATTGACGGATGCTAGGGGGGCGGCACCATAGCATCCTTGCTGTGCAACAGTCTTCTATGCACGTCGTATCTAATGCGTCGTTGCTAACATGTGCCGACGTTGTGACGTAGGCTGTTATAACTGAGTAGTCTACCCTTTGCCGACAAAATCAACTTTTTGCCACAAAAACGTTGCATCCTCGTAAACTGTGCAATGGAACGTAAACAAAAGTAATGCCATATCAATCGGGACCAAGACGAAACTTTTGACACTGTCGTTTTCTATGTAGTCCAAATATTGACCGAACCTTAGGGGGGCAAAAAGAATAAATAAATATATATGTGAGATAACAAAGGTTGGCTCTGGCGAAGCCGAGCACACCCAATTACAGTATTGATTTTCGTAAGTTCACATGTATCTGCTTCTTGATCGGACTTGTACCACATTCTGACAGTTTCCTGCAATGCCTTAGCTCCAGCTCACAAGCTCGCTACTGGTTGTCGCAAAGTATGACGTGTACAGCTAGTTGCAAGCGTGCACGAGTCTCGAGCCAGCTCGGAGCTAGGAAAAAAGTGAGCCCGTTTAAAGCTAGGGGCTCACTTTTTTCCTAGTTTTGACCGGAAGACACGGAAGTGGAAAGATGGCGCTGTCCGTTTCGCACTCTAGCTTGCCTCACTGCGCCACTGAGCACTTTTCATAGAAATGAATGGGGACGCCATCTTGGAAGACAATTTCGGCTCTCTCTAGTAATATAACTCTATGAGCAAACCTCACGAAATTAACGCCTGGTTTGGCTCAATCAGCGTCTGGTTTTCCAAAATTAAAGTCTGCTTGTTTGAATCTCCGATGGGAAATTATGACAACAATTGTAACAACGTATACGTAAGTATAGAAGGTGTAAGGATGCTTGTGCGAGCTACTATCAAATACAATGTTGGTTAGCTAGTTAGCTATTTGTATGAAGTTGTGGTCACAATTGCAATACTGTATGAGGGGGTGCAGAGACAAATACATGCAGTAATATCAGGCTGGCTGTCTGGCTTGGAGCTTTGTGAACTTCCCTTGCACTGCGATTGCGTTGCCTCAGTATTGTGCGCAATTTGGTTTCACTGCCAACATTACTTAGCCTAATGTAAGAGGAAAATGCGCAAACGTAGTTTGTGGCAATATACAGCGGTTGTTAGGCTGCTATTCAAGTCAAGTGTATTTTATTGACCTTTTCAATTATATATGGTTGTACAGAGTTTCAAGTTCAAGTCTTTTAATGTCAGATGCACAGACCAACACAGGGTCAGACTGGGCACTGACATTCTTAGGACAACATAACAAAGCAACCTGGCATAACATGACATATATAAGTAGCCTACTCAGAAAAAGTTTACACCTATGACAAGCTAAATATAATATAATATACCTCCTAAAAAACAACAAATAACAGTAATTGGTGCCAGTGCAAACGTATGTAGCCTACAGTGACAGGACAGTATGTTCAGTGACAGGACAGTATGTACTTTGATGGAGGTAGCAGTTATGAAGTGATGTTCTCGTGCCAATATATTGTGATGCCAATTTGTTGAGCGGTCATCTTCCTTGTATAGACCTAGAAACGTGAAATACATAGCCACGGTGACAGAAATACTTCACATTTAAACACTGTTGTCTTTATACTTAACAGATCATCTATGTTGTCCCAAAGGCCCAACTCATTTTCACGTCACCTTCTGGCAGCTTGTAGTGATCAGGAGGTTATGCCTGTTCAGATGATGGCATAAACCATGTTAGATTGTTGGCTCTATGTGCATTGTTTAGGTCTCCTCTCCCTGTCTTTGTTTCGGTGTCTTTGGTTCTGTTGCAAAATGGCAGGCAGGTAGAGGAGCTGTGATTGCTGCAGGGGCACACCTGTGATATAACCGTGAAACTGCCCATACACACAACCCATGTACAGTTCAAACAGTACATGGAGTCTAGGATAATACAGTCACCCACCTTTGGGCAGGCATAATGTCACGGCCATAGCCGTGCCCCCCGTTTTTGGTTTTGCCCTGCCCTACTGTGTCCCTGTGTCTGCCATTGTCTTCACCTGTGTCTCGTTGAGTGGTTTCAGTTCTTGTTCGTATTATCATGTCCACCTGTGTCTCATTTGGTTCAGGCAGGAGGACTCAGTATAAGTTTACATGATGCTTTATTGCACACTGTACAATACATTATTGTACATTTGGTTTGGCATTGTGGTTCTGCTTGCATCGGCTCCCTGCCGCACCCAACGGAGACACCGTCTCGACCTCCGAGCAGAGAGCAGCGACGCATACCCCCTACAGGACACAGGAAAAAAGAAAACAAGGGAGGAGGCCGGGGAGGCGGAGGCAGCAGGATGACTGATGTCTATGTCGCACTAGCAAGCATATGCCGGGAAACCCCGCTATATACCCCGCCCTATTAGACGGTGTACCCTGCACGTCATATGACGCGTTGCTAATGACGCGCTGCTAGTGACGCGGCTATGTCTCGCGTCCTCCTTCATGAACCAGCTTCGCCCGATTCTGTGTATTTTAGGTTCCGGTTTTGTGTTAGGACCGCTACTGACCCCGTCTGTTTCACCTTTAAAAGAATAAACCCTTTGTTTGAGGCAATGATTGGCAACTCTCCTGCGTTTGGGTTCTTCCCCACCACACACCGTAACACATAAGGCATATTTAAATTAATTAAAGACATCAAATTAAATTGTACAACTTTGTGTTTGATTTTAAAAGGTTTTCTAAGTAGCATTGCCTTCTGAGTGTAGGTGGCAACCTACAGATATCACAGTTAGACAAAAATGTATATTATAATTCTTTAAACTTCTCTGTAATCAATGCATCTGCAGTCCTATCCCTAAATAGAAGTTCAGTTCAAATCTAGTATTTTTCACCCTTTACCAAGACACTGTAGCCTAATGATGGTACATTGTGTTAGTTTGGAGTATGTTATTAGGCTGAATGGAGGGGAAAGTATTACATGAGAAGGAAATGTATCAAAAGATTAGGGTGTGATTTCCCAGATAATGAAAATGGTGTTACCCATATAGATGGTGTCTCTAAAGGGTCAATGACCTGAGCGTCAGGTCACCTCATAAAAGTAAAGGGCGCATTGCGTTATTTGTTATGGAAAAGTATCCCTAGTGAGCGGGCGCTGTGAAGATCAATGAAAGTTTAAAAATTATCACAATTATCTTATTAGTAGCCTAACACTGCATTGCGAGAGCAGGTTTCTGCTCTTTCGTGTTTTTCTGCTGACATTGAGAACTTAGGTTGGACATCTTTGAACAGTACTAGTTCATGACTATACCATATCAAGATTGATTGTCTATTCATCTACCATTTAGTTAGCTGACGATTAGCAGTGTACAATATTTTGTGTTAACTGGGTTTATAGTAAGATTAGATTGATACTTTATTGCTCCAGAAGTAAAGGAAGGAAGTGGCTTGATTAAGGATAACAATGTATTTATTCAATAAAAAGAGCTTGCAAAGAAAATGGTTGTATGTGATGGTCACATAGTAAGTAGTAGAGTAGGGAATGGGTGTGGGATCAGTGCAAGTGTAGAGTGTTTAGAGAATCATTGCAAACTAAAAAGCAAACAGTGATGATGTTCCTGCTAGTAATGGAGAGAACCAGCTTGTTAGGGCACAGCTTACTAAGGACCGAGGCACAGATCACAGGTGTGCCCCTGCAGTAATCACAGCTCCTTTACCTGCCTGCCATCCTGCAACAGAACCAAAGACACAGAAACAGAAGACAGAGAGAGGAGATCCAAACAATGCACATGGAGCCAACAATCTAACATGGTTTATACCATCATCAGAGCAGGCATAATCTCCCGATCACTAAGGTAACGTCCTTGACTTATACAGCTGTGAACAGTATTCTTTCTGAAGTAGAGCCATGGCTAGTGTTTGCTGACCATGGCAGTGTTTAACAGCGTTCAACTCAAGTTAAAAGCAGTAGGCCTACATCTTACACAGCAGAAAGAAAAATATTAATTTCAGATCATCTTTACCCATTACGTGTGCCATTACAATCAGCCCTTGGCCCAGCAGCAGCTTGGGTAGGCCTGGTTCCACAGTAAAGTCCAGCTGCATGGCTGCTGCCAGAAGGTGACGTGAAAATGAGTTGGGCCTTTGGGACAATCTCAGTGCAAGGGAAGTTCACAAAGCTCCAAGCATGCATGTATTTGTCTCTGCACCCCCTCATACAGTATTGGAATTGTGACCACCAACTTCATACACATAGCTAACTAGCTAACCAACATTGTATTTGATAGTAGCTCGCACGAGCATCCTTAGACCTTCTATACTTACTTACGTATACGTTGTTACAATTGTTGTCATAATTTCCCATCGGAGATCCAAGCAGGCAGACTTTAATTTTGGAAAACCAGACGCTGATTGAGCCAAACCAGGCGTTAATTTCGTGTGGTTTGCTAGACAGGTCTCAAAAAAAGCACGCGTTTTTAAGACGCGTGCTTTGAACGTGTCACGTGACACGGTTCAATTTGAGGCAAAAAAGACGGCGACTTTGTATGGAAGTCGACGCAACGGTTCAATTTGAGGCGAAACAGACGCCGACTTTGTATGCAAAGACGGCGACGGCATGTAAGGAACGTGTACCGGCGGCGACGTCGCGGCGACGCATGTTCGAAAGTATAAAAAATACCTACGCCTACTAAGTACGTCTGAGATAAGTACGTCGTCACTAAGCCGCACGTCGTCGCCAAACAACACACCTACTAAGTAGCTACGTCGCCGCCGTCACTGACTTGTTTCTAAGTAGCTACGTCGCCACCGTCACTGCCTTTTTTAAAAAACCTTATTGAGTGAAATAAAGTCGCAAGGCTACATGTTTCATATGTTAAAATGTCTTTATTGAGAGCTATACTGTAAGAGTAGCCATCTGTGCACAGTCTGTAGCATAGAGGATTTTACAACAGGTGCAGGGGGTGCTTTGTACACAAACGATTAAAGGTTTTTAGAACATGTTAAAGTGATGTCAGAGTTGTATGTTCTATCATGGTTTGAATAGGCCTACTGGATCTTAAAATGTATAATTAATCATTAGAGTACAACAAACCATGATAGAACATACAACTCTGACATCACTTTAACATGTTCTAAAAACCTTTAATCGTTTGTGTACATTTAGTTTGAAAATGTAATTTTTTCATCCCAACAGTAGGTTTGGTCCCATTCACTTCCATTCAAAAAATCCACACGGACTGGCGGCAACGTATGGTTAGGCTGCTCCTTCTCCTGGTATATGGGGGGTGACAAGTATGGGGGGTGACAAGTGCCCTCACCCACCCACACAACAAACAACCGTCGCTACGCCTGACAATCACGGACGCCGCTACGCCAAGCGTCTGCAATGACGGACGCCGCTACGCCAAGCGTCTGCAATCACGGACGTCGCTACGCCAAGCGTCTGCAATGATGGACGCCGCTAACGCCAAGCGTCTGGCATTTTGTGGATAGGTAAATAAGGCAGCTAGCTCGCCATTATGCCATGCATAGCGTTGGATTTAATGCTTCAAATTGAAAAGTGAGGAGACCTTTCGATTAAAGTGAAGTTTCTTAACATATGTTGTCAAGTCGTAATTAACGAAGAAGTTTCTGCCTTTGTAACTATAATTTTAAAAGCCTTCAGGAAACAGTGCAACTGGCTAGCTAAGCAGGCTAGTTGTTATTGGTGTCTGCCTTTCCTCACAGCCCAGTCCCCGATAGAAGTAGGCCTAGTCAGTTTGCCAATGTTATCATCGTTGTTGAGTAAGAATATGATAGTTTGGAGAATAAGTAAAAAGTACAAAGGTGTATCGATATCCTTCTCAATTACACTAAATTGTCAGTTTACTTGCTGGGCCAACTAGCACTAAATCCAATATATGTACAAATTTTGCATAACAGCGTCTACATTTCTCAATGAATACAATAATGTCTAAGTGTCTTATGACCTTTTTCCCATTCAAATATGACAATTCTATGAATGTACTTATACCTCCTGGGGACCAAGACCCATCTAACACGGCACACAATGCCCAAATCCAATATTCTAATTCATGTAATTCTTCAATATTGAATCAAACTACTATAACCACTCCTGACTTGATTACATTTTTGTATTCAAATAATGATGCAGGCCTACACACTATAATAATGTTAACAGTTATTGTATTTTCATTGTTTACAGTTTGACTGATTAAAAGTTTCATATAAACAATTCTAAACTGTATCATGCAAACACAAACACGGCGTGCCTGAAATGCAAGACACACGCAGTAATTAGCTGCATCCCCCAAATGAAAACACTCCCCCCAAATATAAGTTAACTCCCCCCAAATAGGCTGACTTGCTCACCTTCAGTTCCCCCAATACAAAAACATGCTCTCCCAAATGCAAAATTTGATCCTGTATCCAGTGATGCAACGAGCGCCCCCCCCCTACCAGGGCAGTACAAAGTTAAAAGGGCCTATGGTGACTACACAAAAGGCATTAACCAATAAATGAAACCACATCACTGCAAATTACTATTACCATACACAACCACTGTAATACACTACAAACTAGGCCCCAGCTATGTACTACAACCCACTGGCTCTCCAATAGGATAGGTATACAGTTCCCACAAATAGTCCCCCCCCTCCTCAGAAGCCCCAATCAGAAGCCCTTGGTTTAATGCCACGGGCCAACCTGAGAGCCCGGTCTGTCACCTTTAACTCTGGGGACCCTGATCAGTACAGGCAGGCCAGATACAACCTTCTGAAGGCCATCAAAAGCAGCAAAAGGGGCTTACAGGACCATGGTGGAGTTCAGCTACCATGGCTCTGTCACATGTGGAGTGGAGCAATCACAGACTACAAAGGGGTGAGGCTACAGTGAGACCCAGTCCTCTGTCATGCTACCAGACGAGCTGAATGCAGTCTACGCTTGCTTTGAGAGGAACTCTTTGAGAGGGACTTGAGAGGGAATCGCTGCCTTCCACCCTGGACCCTATGCAGTTTGCATACCGGTAAACAGGTCTACAGACGATGCCATCACCCTGACTATGCACACCGCTCTCCCCCATCTGGACAAAGGAATACATATGTGAGGATGCTGTTCATTGACTACAGCTCGGCATTAAACACCATCATCCCCTCCAGACTTGTCTCCAAGCTTGTGGACCTGTGACTAAGCACCTCCTTAAGCAAGTAAGTGGATCTTCCACTTGCTGACGGGGAGACCACAGGTGGTGAGAATCGATGACCGCACCTCATCCACACGGATCACCAACACAGGCACCCCCCAGGGCTGTGTGCTCAGCCTTCTCCTGCTCTCCTTGCCACGCACAGTTCCAACGTCCTCGTTAAGTTTGCTGACGACACAACCATTGTGGGCCTTATCTCTGACAGTGACGAGTCAGCCTACAGAGAGGAGGTTGATACCCTGACATCATGGTGTCAGGACAATAACCTCTCTCTCAATGTCAACAAGATAAGGAGATTATTGTGGACTATAGGAGGTGGCAGGAGGAGGAGCATGCCGTCAGCTTCAGGTCAGCAGCAAGCAGGTCAGCTGTGTCAGGTTCCTAGGGGGTGAACATCAGCAATGATCTCACCTGGTCTGCTCACAGGGTAGTTAAAGCTGCCCGGAAACGCCTGTTCTTCCTGAGGAGACTGAAGAACTTTGGCATGGACTCATCCTCACTAACTTTTACTTTTAGATGCACAATAGAGCATACTGACTGGTATGGGAGCTGCACAGACAGGGACCGCAAGGCCCTACATAGTGTGGCCAAGTCTGCTGAGTTCATCATCGGCAGGAAGCTCCCAGCCCTACAGGACACCTACCACACATGATGCCTCAGGAAAACTTGTAGGATTCTATGAGACTGTTACCACCACCCATCCTTTAGTCTTTTTACCCCGTTGCCTTCTGGCGGGCAATATCGCAGCATTTGGTAGACTGGAGAATACTTTCTTTCCAAGGGCCATCTGGCTTCTGAATGGACACTGATACACTCTCACCACTTTCTCACTAGCCACTTTACACACTGTCACTTTCACCTACTGGTTGCATTACATCAGCAATATTGCACTAATTGTTACCCCACTTGTCTTTAGGTTAGTATAGGTTTATACGGTTAGTATAGGTTAATATGTGTATTATTACAGGTTTAGTATACTGTATTGTATATTATTTTGTATATTTACGAATTGTTATTAAAATGTAATTTATGCTCAGAGTACTTATATGTTATGCCAGGTTGCTTTGCGTTCTCGTGTCCAAAGAATTTCAGTGCCCAGTCTGACCTTGTGTTGTTCTGTGCATCTGACAATAAAAGACTTGAATTGGAACTCAGCTAACAATCAGATTAAATGGTAGAACAGTGGTGAAAACCGATCCTTCTGTGGACACAAAACAACTTAAAATACATGAAATGGTATCACATTTTAAAACCAGCACATACAACTCATATTCACCTCTTGTTTGTGTTGTAGAAAAAACTCACTGTTGTAATTATGAAGATGGGTAATGATTATGGATTTACTGAAACTTCTCATCAATTTTTAGTATGCGCTATATTATTGGAAACCAGATGCAAAGCTGTTGACTAATTATTGTTATCCCTAAACAATGGTAGAAGAAATAAAGCCCAACGTATGATGGTTTTGATCATTATGAGATGAGGGGGAGACAATATGTCTGTGCTTTCATAAAGAACCAGGATGCCCAGATATAACTTATGAGACATATTTGTGGCCTTACACCCAGGAGCCTAGTGCAGCTGGCTGTTCAAGGTCAGAGTGGGCCTAAATTGGGAGATTTGTCTATGAAGGAAAGTAGCCTACCTGTAATTTGATTCCCTAAGACAAGGGACCCACTGGGTAAGAATGCCTAATGTATATGTAATCAACAAATATTGTACCCTATTAACATACAATGGGGAGAAGACTATAACAGGTAAATGTCAGGAGAAAACTTCAGTCTGATCCCAGGATCACGCTCACGTTCTATTGGGAACCTTTCTTACATGAGAACCAATATAACACTTTGCATCTACCCTGCTGAGTTCCAGTGCTGTTATGCTCTAAACTTTGAGAATTGATTGAAGACGTACAGAACATTTTATACATCATTTGTCAGGGACACATAAAAAGGCTCTCTCTTGATAGTGACTTGGCTCTCTCTGGATAGTGACTTAGGACTCCAGCCAATTCTAGTGTCCAAACATTGAAAGCAGGCACAAGGACAAGTAACTTTAAATGCAAAAACATTGTTTATTATCAAAATAGTAAGATAATCAATACATCATGACTGACTATGATTATGGGCCTCTGTTACGCCCCCTCAAATAGCTCGGGAGAGGAGGAGCACGCAACTGCCCAAGGTGCCCTGAAAGTGTTGAACTATGTGAGACTATTATTTGTTGACTATAGTTCAGCCTTTAATACCATCCTCCCCTCCACCCTCATCATAAAGCTCAGGAGCCTGGGGCTGAACGACGCCCTCTGCAGGTGGATCCTGGACTTTTTAACAGAGAGACCTCAGGTGGTGAAAGCAGGCCGGCACACCTCATCCCCCCTCACCCTCAACACAGGGGCCCCCCAGGGCTGTGTTCTGTCCCCTCTACTGTACTCCCTGTACACACACGATTGTGCAGCCACCGCAGACTCAAATACCATCATAAAGTTTGCTGACGACACCGTAGTGGTAGGCCTAATCCAAAACAACGACGAGACGGCCTACCTGGAGGAGGTGAGGTGCCTGACACAATGGTGTCTGAAAAACAATCTGCACCTCAACGCCAGCAAGACTAAGGAGATGCTGGTGGACTTCGGGAGGACACAGGTGCGGGACTACACGCCTGTATCCATCAATGGGACCCCTATGGAGAGGGTGGATACATTTAAGTACCTCGGTGTCCAGATCACCGATGATCTGACGTGGTCTACCCACCTGGACACCGTGGGAAAGAAAGCGAGACAGAGACTGTTCCATCTCAGGAGGCTGAAGAAATTCAGAGCCTCCAAACCAGTCCTGCAGAGCTTCTACACATGCACCATTGAGAGCATGCTGACTGGGAACATCACCGCTTGGTATGGGAACACCATCATTCAGGACCGTAAGGCTCTGCAGAGAGTGGTGCGTTCAGCTGAGCGTACCATAGGGGGGAAACTCCCCAGTCTAGCAGACATTTACATCAAGCGGTGCAAGGGCAAGACCAGCAGCATCCTGAAAGACCCCAGCCATCCAGGCTACGGACTTTTCTCTCTGCTCCGCTCAGGAAAGAGATACCGCTCACTGGCGGCAAGGACTGAGAGACTCAGGAAGAGTTTCTACCCCCAAGCTGTCAGGTATCTAAATGGCACTGATTAAAGCACTTTGAGAAACTGCACTTATATATATTTATAGATATTTATTTAAGTAACCCTCCCCGCCGCTCTTTAGACTTTGTGCAATAACCGTCTGACATATTGAATGTATTTACTGTTTTGCTATGTTTGTTATGCGTATATTTAGCATGGAGCCGACTGTGAACATTTCACTGCAATGTATTGTGTATGTGACAAATAAAATCTGAATCTGAATCTGAATCTGAGGAGGCCGAAATGCTGTGAACACGGGTTTTAATAAAGTACTAAACAAACATACACATAAACAACAATGGGGAGGGAGGACAACAGACAAAGGGTCTGTCAAATCAAAGAAATAATACAAAAGGACCCTGAGCTTCCCTACCCCTCTACTCCTGCCTGACACTTACTGAACTACCACTAACCTCACTGCTACAATACACAGGGTGACAGCCACTAGCTTCTAACCTAGTGTGTATAACAGAGGGTTTCCTACGGATGTATGTAAACCCCAGGGTATCTTACCTAGCCCTACTCCACAGATGTCTAGGACAAGGACCAGGGTTACAAACACAGTGGGTCAACGAATACAAACTTAACACTTAACAGAGCGGTTCTCATATGGTTGTCAACCACAGCTCTTACCAACCTCTCCTTTCCCCCCTTCAACACAAACACAAACTGACACATATACACACACAATGATCTCTCCTGAGTGGCTTACGAGGAGCCTTGATGGACACGCCCACGTCATCAGAAACGCACGAGAGGTATCAGATACGTCTCTCTCTAGGAGGAGAGAGAGACCATAACAGCCTCTGCACGACAAAACATCTATAAATGTTTTGCTGGCTATAAAACCAGCAAATTTAAATTTTACAACACTGAAAACATTACTAGAATGTAATGCATACAATACGAAATTAAACAAACATGACATGACAATCTTGTGCTCAATCTATATTTAGACACCACACAATTGTCTATGGTAATTTCGGAGTCAAATTCAGGTCTGCAAATACAGCTTAGGGAGGTGCTTAGTCCCAGGTCCGCAAGCCTCGAGACAAGTCTGGAGGAGATGATGGTGTTTAATGCTGAGCTGTAGTCAATGAACAGCATCCTCACATATGTATTCCTTTGTCCATATGGGGGAGAGCGGTGTGCATAGTCAGGGTGATGACATCGTCTGTAGACCTGTTCACCGGTATGCAAACTGCATAGGGTCCAGGGTGGAAGGCAGCGATTCCCTCTCAAGTCCCTCTCAAAGAGTCCCTCTCAAAGCTAGCGTAGACTGCATTCAGCTCGTCTGGTAGTGACACCAAATTTGGTATAGGGACTAGGAACCCTGTTCTAAAGAAGTAAAAAAAAAGTCATGCCATTTCACCTCTAGGTGGCGCTGCAATAAGCAACATTTGGCACCGATTATCTTCAGATCAAGCTTCACAAACGGTTTCAAATGGGTTTTGATTTTTTGATTTTCAAAACAGTTTTTCCGGTAAAGCTGATCAAAGTCGGAGATTAAGCCGCCAAAACAGGAAGTGAGATAATATCTCAGGAAATATTTGCTAAATTGACATCAAACATGGTACAGATGCTCGGGACGCTGTTCCAAAGAGGTCCACAAAAGGTTGTGTCATCTCACCGCTAAGGGGCGATCCCGTGTCTGACACATGTTAACTTGCTGAATTGATGCGGCCGCCATTTTGAATGAATGAATAAAACGTTTTTTCCCTAAAAAATGTATCCAATATTCACCAAATTTGGCACGGATTATCTTCAGACCACAATTACCGTGAAATGCCAAAATAGTACTAAATTACAGCTGTTTAAACTTGGGCCAAATCTGACAACCGCTTGCCACACGAAGAACGGCTTATATTTTTACCCAGTAACTGAACACAATAACTTCTACCACTGAGAATAGCTCACTAGGATAAGTTGGTGTCCTGGAAAGGGTAACGTAAGAGGTTCGCATCCAGCCAAAGCCATCAAGCTTGTCATGTCACTGGTTATCTGTTTACACTGTCAAACCTCACCTCACTCTATCAAAATTATTTGATATTTTTTAAACCGTTTGTTCGGTACAGCCAATCGAAAACGTCAGCAAAGCCGCCAAACAGAAAGTTGTGTCGTATCTCAGCACATCTTTGATGGATTCACACTAAACTTGCTGCTTGCACTCAGAACCCTCTTCTGAGGATGTCGAAAGTTTCTTCTGGGTCATCTGACCTTCTTGGCCACCCCATTGCTGCTTGCAGCTATATTTTTTTATATCTTTGCCAACAATTAAAATATACATACAAGCGATAATTTCTCAATACTCGAAAAGTCAACATTTAACTGTCTTTATATGTCACCTTCACTTAGCATTATTTAACATCATCATCTTGAAAAGTGCTTCCGACATTATCTGAAGAGTGTCAACATTGGTCTAAATACAAAATCCCAGACGGGAGATGTATTTAGCCCCATGTTAAATCCTTAACAATAAAAGTAAACAAAAAAAAGTAGCATCAAGGAATTTAGCCACTATGTACACAAAATCAAATGTTATGCATTTACTTTTTAATGTCTCTGTGAAATGTGCGACAAAATTGAAATGTTGTCATACGACTACATCAAATACATAATGGAAAGGTCCTGATCAGGAGAGTAACTGTTACGACCCTCCCTGGGCTGAGCAAACTATCCCGAAGGCTAGAGGTCTAGGAGCAAAGGAGAGTCTAACAACAGCAGCCAACACAAAGTCAAACGAGGGTGATAGAACCGTGTGTTTATTTCCGACAGACAGGTATAAGGCGAACAGGGGACCATGAACGGTGCCAAAGGAATGAAAACAATAAAAGTGCTAAATAACCTGCCTAACCCAAATAATGCCTCTCTATCAAAATGTACATGGGGCGGCCTTGTCTAGTGAATTAACAAGGAAGTAAGCTGCGTGATGAGAGTGTATGCCCATGGGCGGCTTACCTGTCCCCTCTCCCCCGTGAGCGATGAAGGACTGAAATTCTTTGTGTCTATTCCAATAGGCCTATGTAATGCTAGTTTTCAATGACACAAGTCTGTGTTCTAGAAAGAGTGGTCTGGAGTCGCAGAGGTCCAATAATATCAGCTTTAATGCAGCAGTTGGAAATCAACAAGTACAGAGCTCTGGGGTTGTCTACGTTTCGCTACCCGCAACAGTGTTCGGGCTGGTTCACAAAGTCCAACTGGCTATCTGTCCCTGCCCAAGCATATATTATACAGTGCAGTAAGATGAAAAGAGGAAAAGAGGGTTGTAGGGTCTCATGCATCAGGGAATTGTTCTTGCTGGCGCGTCCCACCTGCTCGGGTGCCGTCTCAGCCCGGTTTCAAGGTTGCTTCTGAAATGAAGAGATTAAGACACAAAATACAGCCTGTTCCTCACACCCTGTGTGAGACACAATGTTTAAGCCTAAGCAAACTTGTAAGTTCATAAAACATTACTTTATTAGGACAATATATAATGTTAATAAGCACAATATATTCTTTAAGACATGCATCCTTTATAAAGTTGTACGAACATTGTTCCTGTTGCTATGATGCATTCAGTGATTAAGATGCCACAAATATTGATAACTTGAACTAGCCTATAGATAATGATAGCCCTTGATATAATTGGTGCCACACAGATGTCTGGAATTATAGAAAGTGCTGTGGCCGTGATGCAGCTGGTGATGACAGTTAATGTATTGTGCTGTAATGTATTGTACATTCTGATCAATCCCGTCTGCGTCTTCCTGGATCAGTACGGCTCCCACCCCTAGAGCACTCGCGTCCACCTCCAGCTTGAAAGGCCTGCTTAAGTCTGGGGCAGAGAGAACAGACGAACTACACAATAGGGTTTTGACAGTAGCAAACACAGACTTGCACGCATCAGACCAGGTAAACATCACGAGGGGCTCATTAAATCGGTAAGCGGAGCTACAACGGTCGGGAAGTTGCGGCAAAACCCCCGATAGTAACCCGCCATACCCAGAAAACGACGGAGGTCTCTCCGTGTAGTAGGTGGTGGATACGCCTCTATTGTGGACATTTTAGCGGACACCGGCCGCACCTGACCGCGGCCGACCTCCATACCCAGATAGGCGTCAGTTGTTGAAAGTCCCATCTGGCTTGGGAATCAACATGGAGAACTCCACGGGCTGGAGCTATAGGTGGCCAAGCCATTCTCCAAAAGGTACCGCACCTCCTGCTTCATAACCTGACGCTTGGTCTGGTTGATGCGGTAGGCACGCTGCTTAAGAGGCAGAGCCCTGCCAACATCAACACCATGCTCCAGCACAGTCGTGCGGGAGGGTACATCACTAAACAGCCCAGGGAATCCCCGGATCAAACGAGTCTAGTCGGCTTTCTCTGTGACGTCTAAGTGCTTAAGGAACGTAGGTAGACCGCGCAGCACTGCTGAGTTGTCGAGCCGGGCTCCTTGCTGAGGTAGCTGACGCAAAAAACGACACATCATCCTCCGCGTCATCAATAACTAAGCTCAACACCGGCACGACTGGGGCCGCGGGCTCCCTGACATGGAACAACAATGTATTTACGTGACATACCCGTGACTGCCGCATCCGATCGGGCGTCTACACTACGTAATCGGTTACGCTGAGTTTTCTCTTAATGACGTACGGGCCGGAGAACCGGGCGGAAAGAGAGATGACCCTGGTACTGGCAACAACACCAAAACCTCGTCACCGGGTTGTAGGTCGCGCAACACAGCCGCTTCATCGAATCGCTTCTTCATTTTCCCCTGAGCTACCTCCAGGTTCTGTCTAGCCAGTTCACACGCTCCGTGCAACCGGTCCTTAAACTGACTAACGTAGTCAAGCACAGGACGGGGACCCTGAATGGGGGACATAACGCGGTCCTTCAATAACTTCAGCGGGCCACGGACGGTATGACCGAACACAAGCTCGGCTGGACTGAACTTTAGCGACTCCTGTACGGTCTCTCAAGCGCCGTACAGGCCGTCCTTGCTTGTGCCTAGACAGTATTTCCTTAGCATAGACTTAGGGTTTGGTGCCAACGCTCCCTGGCTCTGCGGGTGGTAAGCGCTGGAGACCTGGTGCTGGATGGCGAGCGTCTTCATTACCTGAGCGAACAACTTGGACAGAAAGTTCGAACCCTGATCGGTTTGTACTAGTGATGTTACGCTCGAAGCCGTGCTCGCGAAGCGGTATCGACCTTTCGAGGCAATTTGTACCGACACAAACGTGTCGAGCGTGGCTTCAATTGGGCAAAAACCACGTGATCAACTGTCGAAGTGTCGAAGCTTCGGACGTCACACTTCGACGTCACATGACTCACACAGCAGCTGACGGTGTCGTGTTACATTCTAATAGGATCCAAATCAAACAGCGTTTATTCAAACGCTTAAAAGACATCAGAAATCACTAACATTTGTGGGTTATATAGAGAGGAGAGATATATTGATTGAGAGAGCCAGAGATACAGATAGATTGCTAGAGCTAGATACAGATAGATTGACAGAGACAGATAGATTGAGATAGATACAGATAGATTGACAGAGACAGATAGATTGAGATAGATACAGATAGATTGACAGAGACAGATAGATTGAGATAGATACAGATAAATTGACAGAGACACATAGGTAAATTGACAGAGACACATAGGTAAATTGACAGAGACACATAGGTAAATTGAGATAGATACAGATAGATTGAGATAGATACAGATAGATTGAGATAGATAGATTGAGATAGATACAGATAGATTAAGATAGGTACAGATAGATTGAGATAGATACAGATAGATTGAGATAGATTGAGATAGATAGATTTAGATAGATTGAGATAGATACAGATAGATTGAGATATAGATTGAGATAGATACAGATAGATTGAGATATAGATTGAGATAGATACAGATAGATTGAGATAGATACAGATAGATTGAGATAGATACAGTGATAGACAGTGTGAGAGAGAGGGGGTGAGAGAGAGAGGGGTGAGAGAGAGTGAGATTGTGAGGGAGAGAGGGTGAGATAGTGAGGGAGACAGGGTGAGATAGTGAGGGAGAGAGAATGGAAGCAGCACCACAAAAACGAGCAAGATCATATGTGTGGGAGCATTTTGAGTTGCTTAGTTCTGGGAGAGTGAAGTGCTTGATCTGTACTCAAGAGTTGTCATACAGCAACAATACATCTTCCATGTTGCGCCATCTGCGATCAAAGCATCCAGACACTTCACCCAACCCAGTTGGTGCTGGTGCTTGTGCATCTGCTTCTGCAGGTGCTCCTACTAGGCAAGGTATGTTACATGTACATCCATTTGCTGTTCAAGACAGGCAAACACATTTCTACTCTAATAATATTGAAGAGGTTGCTAAATTGTCAAAGTGCTTAACTGAACAACAACAATGTTTTATACTATTTTATTTAGGGCGGCAAGCCGAACTGGACGAGGCTCTTGTCTCAATGGTTGTCAAGGACTCCCAGCCATTTTCTGTGGTGGGTGATGAGGGGTTTAAGGGATTCGTACGCAAACTGGATCCTACCTACATCCTGCCCACCAGACAGGCACTGAAGACCATGGTGGCCTCCAAGTATGAGGTCACTAAAGCTAAGGCTATGGCTGGGATGTCAGAGGTCCAGTCAGTGAGTCTGACATCAGACATGTGGACCTCCATGAACATGGATGCCTTCCTTGCCGTCACATGCCATTTCATTGATGCTGATTTTAAGCTCTCCACCGTGCTCTTGGGGGTGACCAAGTTCCCGCAAACACACACAGCCCAGCACATAAAGGAGGCCAAGACTGCTCTTCTTGAAGAATGGGGTCTGAAGGACAAAGTTCATTGTCTCATCACTGACAATGCCTCCAATATGATCCTATGTGCAAAGCTGCTGGGAATGCGCCAGGCACTGGAGGTCACCCCTGAGATACAGGACATCCGCACACATGCAGGAGGATCGTGGCGTTCTTCAAGTCCAGCACCAATGCCAAAGAGAGACTCTCAGTCATACAAGGCCAGCTAGGAATTCCCACACACAAGTTGGTCCAGGAGGTGGAAACGAGATGGAACAGCACTTTCCAAATGCTCAAAAGAATGTATGAGCAGCGCCTGGCAGTGGGAGCAGCCCTGGGCAGTCTAACTACAGACATCCCTGCCTTAAGTACCACTGACTTACAGACTAAGACTTACAGACTAAGTGTGCCAATATGGGCAACCCAACTGCCTTACTGTTGGGACAAAACCTCCTCCAGCAAATGAAGGCCAAGTGCAGTGTATAAAACGTTAGGGTCCTGGCCATGGCTACGGTGCTGGACCCGCGATTTAAGACCTTAGCCTTTGGCAATCAGTCCAATGCACAGGAGGCAGTGAAGAGGATCACTGCAGAATGCTCCACGTATAACTAGAACGAACAACGTTCCTCTGCAACCACACAGGTAATAAGTTTCCCTTTGTATCATCTTTTCATTGTCTGATCCTTTATTGTATTATTTAAATGCATGTCCTGAAGAAATCTCCCCCCTGGGGACCACACCATTAATCTTATCTTTGTTTTGGCAGTCAGTCCCACCAGAGGAGAGGCCAGGGACATCAATGGCTGGACAGGACACGGACAACCTTTGGGAGCTACTGGACAGCCGCATTGGTTGGTTACTAAACATTGTTGAGGATCCTTTGAGAAAGTTGACAATTTGACAGCGCTTCGCATGCACTAAATGCAACACTTCCTTTTCGTGGTTCCCCGCAGGTGCAACACGGAATGTCCAGAGCGCTGTGGCAGACGCTACAGACGCTGCAGACGCTGTTCTCAAAGGCTGGTGAAATAGTCAGCAAGAAGAGAAGTCGATTGAGTGCTAGCACTGTGGAAAAGATCCTTTTCCTCAATAAAAATTCTTGAACCATCCCCAATTGATCAGTTCTGTAACAACACCTTGCATTGTTTACACAAGCACATAGGCTCCATCTAGTTTTTCCAGCCTTCAAAAGTGTCTATCCCTTTCCCAGTTGCAAAAGCATGTTCCAAAATATGAGCTGCTTGGCTACATTATCAAATAAAACTTCATTCATATAGCATACTTCCTCTAAAACGAGGTTTCAGGGATTCGAACTCGTAAACCTATTCTGAATGGCAGGGCTCCTACCGCGAGGCCATACTGGTCCGATAGGTTCTTGTGAATATTGCTATAAGAACCAGAATATTAAAATTATAAATGTAAGATCGCAAAGACGTTACGTTGTTTATAATACAACAAGATATTTGCTAACATATTTTTGACACTTAGACATGGACACATTTGTCAAATAAACTTTATTTATCAAGTTGTCAATGACGATTGTGAGACTGACATCTCGAGGACCTGACGTCACTTGATTCCTTCCATCGCTCGATACAGTCGCCATACCATGAACTGACCAGCAGATGTCCCTATGGAAAAAACGTATCGAACGAATGACACAATTGTGTCAAATAGCTTGTTGCTTCGGAAAGCTTCGTTTCCCCCATCACTAGTTTGTACCACCTTGGGGAGACAGGTGGCAAAGAACTTGGTCAGGGTAGAAACAACCACTTTGGTCAGGATAGCCTCTGGGTAGCGGGTGGCAGCACACATTATAGTTAGCAGATATTGGTTCCCGGATCTAGTTTTTGGTAGCGGGCCAATGCAGTCAACTATGACACGCTCGAACGGCTCTCCCATCACGGGGATGGGGTAGAGCGGAGCGGGAGGAACAACCTGATTAGGTTTACTGGTTATTTGCCAGGTTCGGCAGTGCCCTACAACATCTTTCTTCAACCCCCGGCCAAAAGAACACAACATAGGGCAGACCACACCAGCTAAGGCCCTACCGGCCGTAATGCTAGTCTGAAGGCTCTACTTGGTTTCTGATGTGAAATATGGACATCTGAACTGGCGCTGTTGATCCCCTGTTGGTACTAGGGTTTGGAGTTTCCTTTATGGTAAATAGTAAAGAATGTACAATACATTACAGCACAATACATGAACTGTCATCACCAGCTGCATCACGGGCACTGCACCTTCTATAATTCCAGACATCTGTGTGCCACCAATTCTATCAAGGGCTATCATTATCTATAGGCTAGTTCAAGTTATCAGTATGTGTGGCATCTTAACCACCCAATGCATCACGGGCACTGTGCACCGGTTGATATGGCAACAGGAACAATGTTCGTACAACTTTATAAAGGATGCATGTCTTAAAGAATATATTGTGCTTATTAACATTATACATTGTGCTTATTAAAGTAATGTTTTATGAACTTAGAAGTTTGCTTAGGCTTAAACATTGTGTCTTACTCAGGGTGGGGGGAACAGGCTGTATTTGGTGTCTTAATCTCTTCATTTTAGGAGCAACCTTGAAGCCGGGCTGAGATGGCACCGGAGCGTGGGGCGCGCCAGCAAGAACAACTCCCGCATGAGAAAGCTCAACCCTCTTTTGATCATTTTGTATGACGGCACTGTAGCCTATAATATATCCTGGGGCAGGGACAGATAGCCAGTTGGACTTCGTGAACCAGCCCTAACATTGTTGCGGCTAGGGAAACGTAGACAACCCCAGAGCTCTGTACTTGATTTCCAACTGTTGCATTAAAACTGATATTTTCGGACCTCTGCGACTCCAGACCACTCTTTCTAGAACACAGACTTGTGTCATTGAAAACTAGCATAGACACAAAGAATCTCAGTCCTTCAATAGTCATGGCTTGGTACAGTGAATAATTGGGGTTAGTTAAACACAATCATTCAATTTCATAACCCTAGTCCCAACAGATGTTAAAATGCATGAGATTTATATACAGTATGGTATAAAATATATTAAAATGCTGTGCAGCGGAGCGCCTGCAGGGGGTGTTCCTCCAATTACCACATAGAAGTTTCACACCAGGGTTGCCATTTCACAGAAGGTGCCATCCGGTCTGTTGGACTGTGGATAGTGTGAAGTAAGCAGTTGATTTTCAGACTTATCCACTAGTCACTAGTGTGTCACACATCGTACCAGAAGCAGTGCCGTCCTATTCACATGTTTGAGCACTAGAGCTCTGCATTTAAATAATAAAATCAATGTCCACTTCTAGCTTCATTAAAGCTTTGAAAAGATTCACATCCATCAGAGGACCAGTGAAACACTTCCACTCAGATCAATATACACATTTAATAGGAGCCTGCAAAGAGCTGAAGATAAATACAGAATACACCCAGTTAAAGACCTTCAAGACCACAAGATGTTCATGGATCTTCAATTCCCCCATGTTTCACATATAGGAGGAGCATGGGAGAGAATGATTGTCGCCCTTCGCATCTTTGATGCCATGTTACCTAAAAAGAGCTCTGCTCACCTTACTAGTTCGTACTGTAGAAGTTACAATCGTGAGACGGAGAGCTTCAACAGTACTCACTAGCTCGTCCTGTTTCAAAATTACTTTTGCTCCAGTCAGAATAGTCATAGTGGTATAGGCTATTTTAATTACACGTTATACCAGGCAAGGAGTGTGCTGTCTATTCATTTAGACTGGAAAAAATCAATTGCAATGTATAATGCTTATACCTGTGTTGTATTGATGTGTTTTGTCACTGGTCTTGCACACAGGTCATAAAAATCTTTATCGAACCTAGAATATTTGGAACCAACTAGGCTACACTATAAAAGAAACTGGAACAATTTGGCAGCTGGGATGCCAGATTAAACACATAAAATTACAGTAAACCTTTTTATTTAAATTAACATTAATTAACCGTAAAATAATTGTAATTGTAAAATAATAAAGATATATTTGTGATATTACATTACAGGCTGTTCTTTGCCGGTAAATATTACTTTTATTAATTGAACTTTTCTGTAAAAAACTTTAATTAAACTCTCATTTTAAATGTGTACTATTATCCTGAATTAACGAGATTTGTGGGGGAAAAACGATTTGTAATTGTACAAACAACGTACGTTGTGTACGTTCACATTATAAACCCATGTTATGACAGGTTCCAGCTGTCGTATTGGAGATGTACGTATTGGAGATTAATATTGCTCTCCGCACATTTGTCTCACAAGACAGGTTAGATCTAGCCTGGCTCTGCCCACCTACGTACTTCCGCTCAATTTAGATTTTGCTTCTGTACTAGGTCTGGGCTTTTGGTACGCATTTCAGATCTTGGAAATAGATTTTCTACAAGGCAAATCAGCGAACAGAGGGAGTGGCTGAGATCGATGACGTTGATGTTGTGCGCTAGTTTGTGTTGTAGTTCCGTAATGGAGGCGGAGAAAGATGCGAGCGAAGCCATTCGGTCCGTTGTGGCAACACTGCCGAATATCCAGAAACTAAAGCAAGAACAAGTGTTGCTGAGTTTTCTTGGTGGCAATGATGTTGTGGCCCTTCTCCCCACGGGGTTCGGGAAAAGTTAGATTTTCCAGCTACGGCAGCTAGCTCCGTTACAGTAGTGGTGACGGAGTTGGCTAAGGCGAACGCTAGCTAATGGTTATGGCAGATAAGAGTGGCTCTGGGCAGATCCAATAGTTATAAACTTCAACAGAGTACCCGCCTACAAAGAAGTCAACGTTTGTCAATGGAACAAATGAAATGTACGAGAGTTTGGTTAGGACCAGGCTAGGTCAGATCACCATCTAAAGGCCTCAATATGCTTCTGCGTCTCCGTTTTCGGGTGGGCGGGCTCACGGATACGCACGGATACACACGGATAGACTTTGTTTATAGTTCTCTGTAGGCTGTGGGTGCTGAAAACAATTCACCGCCAGAAGAGTAGGTGGCGCTGCACTGCGATGCTAGCTATAGGTTATCGAAAACTCGGAGCAAATTTACAAATGAGCCGTTTCATCAATAAAATATGCACAGTTTCAGCGACTACACTGCCCATTTCTCGTCACATTTGAATTCAAATGCCGATTTACATGTACTGTTTAGCTGAAATATGAATTGTAAAAACTGCTTCGATCTCTTTGGTGATGTTTGTGATGCTAGCTGGAAGGGCAGCCTGCTTTGACTGGGTGTGCAGTGAACATTTCTGGGGGGTTATTATGATTACGGAAAGGGATCGTATATGTTATTATATTGCTACCATTTTAGAGACTGCTTATCGATCCGAGTGTTAATCAGGCGCGGAGCCAGACGTTGTAAACATTCCGGGTCAATCCGTCAAAAGCTCTCCGAGGGCTGACGGAGAGCTCGCAGAGGGCGTTCCACGGAGACGAGGGCATTCCCTCCTCTGCGTTTTTCGATAAACGCAGAAGCATAATTAGGCCTTAACGGGACAACATTCACACTCAGGGTGAACACTTGATTTATCCAAACTACGGACCATCACATTACACATCAAAACAGAACGAACACAACTAAAAAACTCCAAACAATGCTTATCTAACTAAGCTTAAACCTTTAATTCTAGGTAACAGGAGCGTTGCTGCTACACAACTATCTAATCAACTTTCCTTTGTCCTACTCTGGAGTCTTTACATTCATTCATTTAGAAGACGCTTTTATCCAAAGCGACTTCCAAGAGAGATTTTACTAAAAGTGCATTGGTCAATGATCATAAACAACAAGATAGCCCCAAAAAGGCTTTTGCAGTCTTTGATGTTGACTGGTGCATGCTGGGATTGCATGACGTCGACTACCCCGAGCTCAGTTCACAATTCAAGGTTCCTATGTCTAAACCAAAAATTATGTTATTAAGAAGTTATTTGTCCGTGGGATGAAAGTAAATATCTGCAAAATAACTGGTAAAATAGCTAGTTTTGATAAAGTGAAATTGTGTTTTAACAGAACATTTTGCTGAAAACATTTTTATTATGAAATTATGTGTTTTAACAGAACATTTTGGTGAAAATGTTATTAATATTTGTAAAAAAATATGTATTTTTAAGTAACAACATATGGCTGAAATCTTTATGTAAAAATATACATTTAGTTTGCCATTGTCTTTCTATCTGTATTTCCTGTCATTCAGAAATACAGAAAAAAACACATAATTTACAGAAAAAGTGTGGTAATTATATATATATTTTTATACAGTGTAGATTATTAACCAAAACTAAAAGGAGAGAACATTAATGTTTATTATTATATGGCAAAGACAGTACGAGCCTTCTGATTGGCTAATGGGTAGTCATGCCAGACGCGTATTGACCACGTCACCGGTCCGTGGTCCGATAAGTATTATTATTGCCCTCCTCTGACGTCATCTTCAAAATGAGCGATATCGAAGAGTCAACTGAGTTTTAGTATCCAGACGATACTGTAGACATCAACAGCGACGGAAAAATTGTTAAGTTTCTAAAAGAGCCGTTATTTGAGTTGGAATTAAAGACATTTTAGCAGAACCGTACTGTCCGCTTTCTATCAAAAGTAATTGGTTGCTAGACAACACCTGAAACACACCGTGAGAAGACTTCAGAGCTATCCTAGCTAGCTACAATTACTAAATGTACTAAATGAAAACAGCTAAAAATGCCATATAATAAACAACTTACTAACCTCGACCGTTCGGTCATGCCGGGAAATATCAAACCTCGGCTTTGCCGTATCGACCGAGCGATAGCGAGTTCAAGTCTCAGTTTGATATTTCCCGGCATGACCTCACTCTTGGTTATTAAGTAGTTAGTCATTTAGCAGACGCTCTTGTCTAGAGCGACTTACAGTAAGTACAGGGATGTTCCCCCGAGGCAAGTAAGGTGAAGTGCCTTGCCCAAGGACACAATGTCATTTTGCATAGCCGGGAATCAAACCAACAACCTTCTATTAATAGCCCGACTTCCTAACCACTCAGCCATCTGCCCCCGAGAACACATTAGTTTGGTCCTCGCCACTTTACACTGTCTCCCTGTTACCTTCAGAATTGACTTTAAGGTCCTTTTCCTCACATACAAAGCTCTAAACGGACAAGGACCTAGCTAAATTGTTAACTCTCTTATAAACTACACGCCAGCTAGAACACTGCGATCATCAAATGCAGGCCTATTATAGGTCACCAGAAGCAGTCATAAGAAGATTGGTGATGCGGCTTAGGGAAGGAAACACAAATGCTAGACATTTTTCAAAAAACAGCCTAAGCATTTAACTAATTTGATCTCAGAAGGATTTGACTACTTTTATTCGTTTTATTACAGTTTTTTGGATTAGAGAGACCACAGATAGATTGCGGCTAGTCTGGTTTGTTATATGTTTTGTAAACTGCAAAGGCAGCTCAAGTCTAAGACGGATTTGAGAGACCGCGGAGGCCTGTACCATAGTAGCCTACGCTCAACATAGTATGCTCAACAAAGTAGTATGCTCAACAAAGTCCCAAACCTGATTTGCATTAGATTAATTATTCAAGCGGGGCTAAAGCGGTTCCATAAGGCAATTTTCAGCTCACGCACTCTTACTACTTCAAGTCAGATTTAAATAGTCAAGCTAATTGTGCGTGCACCCTATTCTTAAGCAGCCCGAGAGGTAAAACATGCATCATACAATCCACCACGGCAAAAGCAATGCTCCAACCACGTGACTTCTTCCAGAAAGAACGTTCCCATTAAATCGTGTGCAATGACATCTCCCTCATCCATCGCTTCATCAAAATTAAATGACATGCCATGATTGACGTGAACGATAGGCTATGTAGGTCGAGGACCTTTTTAGAACTTTCCTTCGTTGATTAAAAAACAGACACCCTCTAGCTATGACAATTATACTCTGATCATTTAAATTGAAATATAGGCCTATGCCTGATGCCTAAACATTTGTGTGTCCCTACTCGAACCAGGGTCAGTTATAATAATGACAAACCCTGGTTCACTGCCCAACTCAAAAGACTGAGGTTGGAGAAGGAGGATGCCTGGCGGAGGGGAGATAAGAGCAGGTTTAAAGACGCCAGGTATAAGTTTGAGGCAGCTGTCAGGAGGGCAAAACATCTCTTCTCTGAGAAATTGAAAAATCAATTCTCAGATGGCAACGCCTCCTCTGTCTGGAAGGGTCTAAAACAAATCACAAACTACAAACCAAAACCCCCTCAGACCACGGATAACATTCCCCTTGCAAACAAGCTGAATAAGTTTTACTGCCGTTTCGAGCAACAGTCTTCCCCCCCTACCTCCCTTTCTCCATCCTTCCCCCCTCACCCCCCCCTCTCCACCCCCGTACCCTACCCCTTCTGCCCGCCCACACCTCTCTGTCTCAGTGAGGGAGGTGAATCGCCTGTTCAAAAGGCAGAACCCCCGGAAAGCAGCCGGTCCGGACAACGTCTCACCCTCCATCCTGAAGTTTTGTGCTGACCAACTGTCCCCGGTGTTCAGTGATATCTTCAACTCCTCCCTGGAGCACTGCCAGGTACCAGCCTGCTTCAAGGCCTCCATCATCATTCCTGTCCCTAAAAAGACGAAGATCACAGACCTGAACGACTACAGACCCGTCGCCCTGACCTCTGTGGTCATGAAGGTCTTTGAACGCCTCGTCCTTGCCCACCTGAAGTCCATCACGGTCCCTCTCCTAGACCCCCTGCAGTTTGCGTATAGGGCCAACAGGTCCGTGGAAGACGCGGTCAACATGGCTCTGCACTACGTCCTGGAACATCTGGACACTGCAGGGACCTACGCCAGAATTCTGTTCCTGGACTTCAGCTCAGCGTTCAACACCATCTTGCCACCGATACTGGAGAGTGGGCTCTCTGCGCTGCAGGTGCCTGACTCCACCTGCAGCTGGATTACAAATTTCCTATCTAACAGGACCCAGCGGGTGAAGCTCGGGAAGTACATCTCCGAGCCGAGGTCGATCAGCACCGGTTCCCCGCAGGGCTGCGTCCTGTCTCCCCTTCTGTTTTCCCTCTACACCAACTGTTGCACCTCCAGCCACCAGTCGGTCAAGCTCCTCAAATTCGCAGATGACACCACACTGGTAGGGCTTATCTCCAGGGGGGATGAAGCTGCCTACAGGAGCCAGATCGACTCGGTGGTTTCTTGGTGCGATCACAACAATCTAAAGCTAAACGCTCTTAAAACAGTGGAATTAATAGTGGACTTCAGGAGGAACCCGCCCCCTCCCCCTCCAATCATACTGGTAGGCACCCCAGTCGCCATAGTGGAGTCATGTAGATTCCTCGGGGTGACGCTCTCTCGGGACCTAAAGTGGGGGCCCAACACCGATGCCCTCACTAAAAAAGCACAGAAGCGTTTGTTTTTCCTGAGGCAGCTCAGGAAATTCAAGCTGCCTAAATCCATGCTGGTGAACTTCTACACGGCCATCATCGAGTCCATCATCACCTCTGCCATCATCACCTGGTTCCCCGCTGCAGCGGCCAAGGACAAGGCCAAGCTGCAGCGGGTGATACGCTCGGCGGAGAAGGTGATTGGCTGCCCCTTGCCCCCCCTTGGGGCTCTGTTTAACAGCAGGGCTCTGGGGAGGGCCAGGAAGATCATGGCTGACCCTGCACACCCAGGCCACGGTCTCTTCGCCCCGCTCCCTTCAGGCAGGAGGTTGCGGTCAATAAGGACTCTTAAAGCCAGACATTTGCACAGCTTCTTCCCCACGGCCATCCGTCTAATTAATGCACTGCCCCCTCCCCCCTCAGTAACCTAATGGTCTGCTGTCATTGATTGATAGATTATATCACTATTATTTACTCATTTTTGCACTATATATGTTGGTATGCACTGTCTTGTCCTGTCTTGCACCTGTCCTATTGTAAACTCCACTGTACCAAATCAAATTCCATACATGTTCACATGTCATGGCAAATAAAGTCTTCTGAATCTGAATCTGAATCTGAAATAACAAACTACCATAGCCAAACATTTAACGGCTATAGCAGTGGTTCCCAAAGTGGGGGGTGCGCCCCCAGGGGGGCGCAGGGCGTGGATGGAATGAATGGATCAATAAATTACACTACTAACATAACAAGTTTTTGACATTACATATCTCGTCTTTGGCTTCACCTGTAGCCTACAACGGGGTGGGTAATGTGAGCAGGCGCAAACGTAATTCCCGAGCGCAGAATTACGAAAACTTGCTGAATTTCTAATATAATGCGTTGGTTTGAGGCACATTTTTTATTAAACTTCTCAACACATATTACGTCCCTATTCTTTCCAAATATTTAACCTGCAAACAGAGCCCATTGCCACCAGTGTAGGTTGGTCTGTGATAGCTATCGAAGGAAGTCTGTCAACCCTGAAACTGATAAAGTCAACGTACACGTTTGACCAGTGGCGGACTCAGACTGTTTGAAGGGCAGGGGCGAAAAAATTAAAAGGGCACATTTCTTGCTCTAGAGGGCACATCATCATAATTCATTGTATGAAGGGTTACCATAGAGGGCACTCAATAATTGTTTTCCTATGTAAAGAGCAGCCAATAAGGCACTTTCTCTCATATTCACCACTCTAGAGAGCAATTTTTCAACCATGTAGGCACTGTAAGGGCATTAGAAGGGGCACTCATTGAGCACGTTATCGGATTTTCTCTCGTAATTCGCCACTCCCTGCCCCCCCCCTGAGTCCGCCACTGCGTTTGACTAGCTACTGTAGCCAATATTAAAACGTTATCCAAAAATGCAGAGATTCAGCCCTGAAGAACTGACACAGAAAAACGTATCAACCAAAATTACAGCAAAAGTCAGGGCCAGGGGTCTCATTTATAAAGCTTGCGTACTCACAAAACGGGGCCGAAAATGTGTGTATGCCACTTCCCACGCAAAGGTTGCGATTTATAAAAAACAAACTTGACGGCAGAATGTGCGGCCCTCCATGAAAACTCCCGTAGGCCTACGCACATTTGGGAGACAGTGGGAATTGGCGACGCAGATTACCATACTTTAGTCAGACTGCAGAAAGTAAATGTGGGAAGAACGATTAGGCTACTCTTTGTTTTCCTCACACACGTTTTTTTCACTCCATTTCATCATTATCATGAAGTTTAGGCCTACATACTGCAGTGTTATTTGCGCTTGTATTGAGTGATAATTGTTCCATAAACACCTTGTACAATCCAACTCAAATTTTAAATCAAAATTCAGCGCTGTTTCACCATCAGATTGACCTTGGGAGTGCAGGAGGGGGTGATGCCCCGACTGCATGGAATACAGGATAACATCACATATCCTACCTTTACATAACTGCAAAACACAGTTTAGCCAAAATATATATTTTAATACTGTACATATATAATATGTCTAAAACTGGAAATATAGCCGTTAAGCTCCCGTGCAATTGCTACACTACGTCCTCGTTATCAGTCCAAACTTTAACAAAACCGGCATGAAGAAACGTGTGTTTACGGATACGCTTTTGTTTTCTCACATTGTTACCTCACATTGCTTTTTTATTTATTGGTGATCACGCTGCTGTGGCCACCAAATAGGCCTAATGTGTTTTTTCGGTTTTTCAGTGTCAGTGTCTGAGAAGTTGCGCATTTTTGTTATTTTTCTTCCTTACGCCATGATTCAACGTAGCGTAATGTAAGAACAACCGCATGCCAGGGCCATTAATATACTGGATTAGCATTCATGAGGTGCTTTGTGTTACGGTCGTCGTTCGTCTAGGTCAGGGGTAGGCAACCCTGGTCCTAGAGAGCCGCTGTCCTGCATGTTTTAGATGTTTCCCTGCTCCAGCACACCTGATTCAAATGAATGGTCGTTACCCGGCTTCCACAGAGCTTGATAACAACCCATTCATTTGAACCAGGTGTGCTGGTACAGGGAAACATCTAAAACATGCAGGACAGCGGCTCTCTAGGACCAGGGTTGCCTACTCCTGGTCTAGGTGAACAATAAGGCTAAAACACAGCGCTAACAGCCGCGGGCCCCGACAGGTGATAAGAGTAAGGAGAGGTCTCTTACCGGCTCCAGCCAAGTACAGGCTACTCCCTCCCCAGTCTCCGGGACAGCCCACGCAGCCGTCTCGTTCGGCGGACAGCTCGTACGCGGTTGGTCGTTGTTTAGGTTGTTTGTCGACCCAACCGGTCGACAGCAAGGTTGAGGTATACTGTGACCACTTCGGAAGTTCCCCCTTGCGTCCGCCATCCGGGAGTTTAAAAATAACAAACCCCTCCCCTTAATCAGCGGGTCCCCAATCAAGACCGTATCACTCCCCCTTCCAATCACCACCATGTGCAAGGCCGCCGCGCCACTAATGTGTTATATTAAAAGTTACCATAGAGAAAGGCATACCAACCTCCTCTTTCACCCTGCCACTAGGCGTGCGCATAACATTTGCATTGACCATTTATGGTTAAAAACGGGCGTGTTCAGGGCGGGGTAAAATGGTGATTCACATACGCACACTTGTGGGTAATCTGTGATTTATAAAGGGAACATTGCTTACAGGTGATCCATCCTCATAAAGATCGGATGAAAAATCCCTGCGGTCTCATTTATAAAACTGTAGGATTCTTACTAAAAGTGTACGTACGCCCAAAAGCCTAAAATGGCATGCTCCCCCAAAAAATCGGATTTATAAAACTGTGCATCAGAATCAGAATTGGTTTTTATTCGCCATGAAGTTTGCACAACAAGGAATTTACTTTGGCAGGAAAGAGCCCACCGTGGCAAGCTATTTTTCGGCGCCAACTATAGAAAGTTACAGCATAACATGACCACCAGTCACCCCGCTTGTTTCCTCAGGGTGACTGGTGGGTCTGCCCAGCGCCTACCTAGTATGGCTGCAGGTCCAGGTTTTGGGTGAGCTGTTGAGGAGCCTTATTGCACAGGGATAGAAGCTCTTTGCCATTCTGGAGGTGCGTGCTTTTATCAATCTGAACCTTTACGGGAACAGATAATGGGCAGGGTGGGAAGGGTCCGTGAGGATGCGATTTGAACGCTGAAGGCATCGGGAGGAGGAGATGGTATAGATGTCTGGCAACTCTGCTCCGATAATCCTTCCCGCGGTTTTAATCAGCCTCTGGATGGCTGCGTGCTCCGCCTTTGTGCAGCTGGAGAACCATACATTCAGGCAGTATGTCAGCACACTCTCAATAGCGCAGCGGTAGAAGTTGCTGAGTAGTCTCTTGGGAAGGTGTTCTTTCCTCAACTTCCGGAGGTAGAAGAGGCATTGCTGGGCTTTCCCCAAGACGGAAGCTGTGTTGTTGTCCCAGGACAACTCCTCCGTCAGCGTTAGACCCAGAAACTTAAAAGAGGTGACTCGCTCAACCTCTTCACCGTTGATGTGGAGTGGGAGATGGTGATTGTGCTGGGCAGACTTCCGGAAGTCAATGATCATCTCTTTTGTTTTCTTCAAATTGAGACTGATGTAGGGGGGTAAAATATGGTCGAAAGAACCAAAACGAATTCCCCTATGGTTTAAAGGAAGATGGGAAACTGAAGTGTATTAGCATGAACCAAATAATGCCAATACAAATATAAATGATAGTTATTTGACTCTATGGGTTAAATCAGAGCAAGAATGGTCAAAGTACGGTCAAAAGGAATACGCATTTAATAACATTGCAAATTAATGAAATCAATTACAAGGCAAACATGTTACAAATGAAGGCTTTAAATCTTACCTACTCTACCGTGATCATTGTAAAATCAGAGAGAAAGCAAGAGTGAGCAAGGAGTAGGACAGTAGGACAAGGGAGAACTGAGGAGAATATCTCAGGAGATGAAGAATCCAACGAACAATGCATTACAATTCCCTTTATACACAAGAACAACCAATCAGACCACATCTTGAATGGGGTGTCAGGGCCATCAAGTTGAGACCGTCCAGAAACTCCAGACTTTAGCATATGAGAGTTGGGGGCAGGTTTGACACCCAGCCTTACACTGAGGTTGTGCTCAGAACACCAGGCTGCCAGGTTTCCCACTTCTTGCCTCATGTTATGCTGTAACTTTCTATAGTTGGCGCCGAAAAATTGCTTGCCACGGTGGGCTCTTTCCTGCCAAAGTAAATTCCTTCTTGTGCAAACTTCATGGCGAATAAAAACCAATTCTGATTCTGATGCACGGTTTTATAAATCCGATTTTTTGGGGGCGCACGCCATTTTAGGTTTTTGGGCGTACGTACACTTTTAGTAAGAATCCTACAGTTTTATAAATGAGACCCCAGGGACCTTTATGAGGATGGATCACAGTCTGTCAACATTCAATCGACCATATTCGGTGTCAAACTATTGTGGAATATCTTCGGTCGCTCCGACATAAGAACAGGGAGGCTAGCGGAATTCCTCAGATATTCAGTCTGAATAACCGCAGAAAATGTGAAAGAAATCCGCAGATTTAGTTTGGGCTTGGTTAATGAGGAGAGACCGCACAACTTTTAGGGGGGGGTCGCGAAAATGTTCTTATGTACCAAAGGGGGGCCCAGCCCAGAAAGTTTGGGAACCACTGGGATGTGGTGTGTAGCCTATACACAAGTTTTTCCCCTTGATGCAATCCACTTCCGTTCTGGCAGGGCTCCGTTGTGCCAACAAAGCACTGATATCGCAGTGACAAAGAGGATATAACATTTACAACATGAAGAAAAGTGGTTCGGGAACGATGTGTGCGGTAGTTGGTTGCAAACACTCGAGAAAGCACCTGAACGAGTGGTTAGATAGAGAATGCTACGACCACCAGTTTTAAAACCTAGAATCGCCTCTAGCCTGTTACAGTTATACTACAGTAGTATGCTTATTGTTTGTAGGCTATTCACATGTTGTTGGTGTTCCTTTGTCCTATTGTTGCAATGGATTTAACAATTATACATTGATATGTGGATAAAATAATTCAAACCTTTCAAAGTGCCAATACACACATCTGTATAAGCCCTGCATGAGGTGTGTAACCAACCGGTGCTTGTTTAAAGTCATAACCGGGTTCATAAGAAGAATAGATGGATACGTAGGCACTTCAGGCAGTGACAAGCCACAGCAATAAGGATAACGGTGTACTGCCTGTCTTGTCCTTCTGAATTTGTTAAATTGAATAGGCTGAACATCAACAAGTAACATCAAGTATAGCCTACAAATTGTACTGTGTCCTGGCAATAAATAAAGAACATTATGCTACATGTTTTGCCAGGATAACTGGCTAGACCATTGAATGTTCATGATGTTCCTGTGTGTTTATTCCTTTGACTGGGTACAACAACGCGATCAGTCAACCGACTATAAATGTTTTTAATGTCGGGCTACAAATTTATAGAACAACTTCTGTCTGATACGTGTGGCATCCTTTAGCCAAATAATTAGCGTAATTTTGCTGAGAGATTGAAGAGCTAGACAACAAATGTTCTAATGAATCACCGACTAAAGTCATCTTCTGACATTGCCTTTGCTCCATGTTAACAGCTCCAAAATGGACTGGCAAAAACGTTATAACTATAAATGTACTCTAAAATGTACTAAAAAGTATGGCGACGACATTATCCACAAGTACATGCGACGACTACTTATCCAGTAGTAAATGTCAAACGACAAGTATGTCAAAGTAGTAGAACCATGATCCCAAGCTAGCATCGACATCGCTGTGTTTACACCGGCAGACGCTGTGCAAACAACTTCTGGCGGAAATGAAGTGCATTTCAATCAGGAGAGACCTGGGAAGATTGAATATATTTATTACATAATAATAAATGTACTACGGTTTTATTGGTTTTACCAAAATTATTTTTACATTGTATTTACAAATACAATTTAAAAACTTCCACCACAGTTCACCAGTGCAATTCAAATACGTCATTTACACATTACCCAGTGACAATTACCTCAGAAAAACTACAAACAGTGTTGGCCCTTCCTGCGCCAACCTAAAAACCCTCCAAGAAAGCGAGGAAAAACTCCTCACAAAAACTCTTTAGAGAAAATTTCGAAGAAACCTCGGGAGGAGCCATTCGAGGGGGTATCCCCTCCTCCAGGGACGGTTGGGGATGCTGCAGGTCGGGCCGAGTCCAGGTGCAGTGCCAGTGTCCTGTGTTGTGGTGAAGGTCTGTTATAGTGTCCGGGTATGTAGGGTGGGGTGTGTGGGTGGGGGGGGTTGGAGGGGCCAGTCTTCTTGATCGGGGTGGTGGTGGGGGGGGGGCAGTCCATTTGATTTGGGGGGGGGTTGGGGTTGTCCTTGTGCCGGGGGGGGTTGTAGTGTCCATTTTCGGGGGTCCAGGGAGAGGGGTTCCAGGTGCTGCAGCTGGTGTGCCGTGATGACCGGTCCTTTCTGATGGTGGAGGAGGCTGCTGCCGGGGTGGTGTTGGCAAACCTGGAACCCTGTGAGGTGATAGGGGAGAAGGTGGAGTGGGGAGGAAAGGAGGGGGTGAGAGGCGGTACTGGGGTGCAGGTGAAATGTGTTGTGTACTCCCCTTTTGGCCTGGTGGGTTTCTCCTCTCCGGACCCTCGTACTGGGGGCTGGTGTTGATGCCCCCGGGTCTTCGGGCTTGGTGCCGGAACGGGTGAAGGGTGGGGTGAGTGAGGTGGTGGCTGCCAGGACGGTGGTGGTGATGATGGTGATGGTGGGGGCGATGAGGGTGGCGAACGGGGAACGCCGCCGGCTTTCGGGGGTCGGAGGACGGAGTGTAGAGCTGGTGTGGTGGCATGGGAGGCTGAGTTAGATGGACACGTCCTTCCACCTCTCAACCCCCCATGTGTCTCTGGCGGTGTCCGGGTGGTTCTTGAAATCCTGTATGGCGTAGTCCCTGAGGAGGAGAGTGATTCTCCTCCTCTGGACGATGAATGGTTGGTCCTGTTTATGGTAGACCCTGATGTTCCTTGTCTCCCATATCACCTGCTTGACGGCGCCGACGATCCTCCACTGATGTTGTAGGCGGGGGGTCGTACAGCCCCCCGGAGGACCGAACAGGATGTCGTCCGCCGTCAAGCGAGGCAAGACGATGTTCCTGTGGAGGGAGACAGAGGGAACAAACAGGGCCCAGACCCGCCTGGCCACGGTGCACTTGACAAACAGATGGTATACGTTTTCAGTGTCAGTGCACCCGTGGGGGCAGAGCTCGGTACGAGCTATGTGCCGTCTGTACATGAATTCTCTGGTGGGGAGACAGCCGTGAGCAGTTGACCAAATCAAATCTTTCTGTTTATTGCTGATGCATTTGTGATTGATGTTTTTCCATACCTGTTGGATGTCCATGGCCGGCCTGGCCTTGGGTGGTATGATGATGTCCTTCCCTCTGATGTGTGCCATGATGTCCTTGTATTTCCAGGAGGCCAGGCCGGCTGCGGGCAGACCCGTCCTGAAGGCAAAGTTCTTCCACTCCTTGTATACTTTCGGGGGGTCCCAGCAATAGGGCACAGTGTGGTTGATGGTGATGTTGGTGATACGGAGTGCTCTTAATATGGGTGTGGCGAAGTACCTCTCAAAGGCTCCTGCCTTCCTGTCCGGTTTATGGATGTTTGTGACCAGTTGGGAGAGGCCCTGTGCCCTGATGATGTTGAGGATGTCTGGGACCCCCTTCCCCCCCCTTCTCCTCTGCGCTGTACATGGTGGTCCTCTTCAAGCGCTCCATGGTGCTCCCCCAGACGAAGGTGAACATCAGGCGCTCGATGGTTTTGCTCGTCACCCTGTCCGGGTGATGTAAATGTATAATAAATGTACTACAGTGTTTGGAGCTTGGACCCCACAGGGAATTATATAAATCAACGGGCGCCTGCCCAACGCCCGAAGAAGAATCCCCTCACGGAGTCCAGACACCGGTGGCGGTGGCGACAGCCGACGACCAGACGAGCCGAAGACTTATACAGGAACCGGGTGGCGACGGGGAGGTGGAGGGTCGCGCACTTGATAGCATGGACAAACTACACAGGGAGAGAATCGTATTTAAAGGCATGGATCATGTGATGCAATTGCTTGTTTAGCGAGAGCGCTAATCACCCTGACCCCCAGAGATCGCTAATCGACCTGACCCCCAGTGACCGCCCTACCAGGGACGAAGGGAAAGAAAGGGCGATCTTAGCGGGGGGAAGTGGGTAGTGTACACTACGATTAACCCGTGCGCAGGGATCGGTCTTGCCTGACTGAACTTGCGCTGGGCTTCATTTGTGTAGAGTTATGGCGGCCCCCTGGGATTTATTCATTCAAAGCATTATTCATCATTGTTTAATGCATTAGGCTAAATGTTGTAGCCTATGTAGGCTATTTAAGTAGATTTTCTATAAATGTAGCCTACATATTGAACCGATGACAATAAGTGTAGCGTCCCCAAGCTTTAAAGGAGGGTCACTCTCCAACTGATGCTTCATGCAAAGCTTTATTGGGTGTGCCACGAGTCGTGGCGCATCCTTTGTTATCTCACATATATATTTATTGGGTGTGCGCTTCGGAATGAAGCGCCAACCTTTGTTATCTCACATATATATTTATTCTTTTTGCCCCCCTAAGGCTCGGTCAATATTTGGACTACATAGAAAACATCAGTGTCAAAAGTTTCGGCTTGGTCCCGATTGATATGGCATTACTTTTATTTACGTTCCATTGTACAGTTTAGGAGGATACAACGTTTTGGTGGCAAAAAGTTGATTTTGTCGGCAAAGGGTACTTTTCTAGCCTACGTCACTACGTCAGCACAGGTTAGCAATGACGCATGGATACAACGTGCACTAAGGTCACGAAAACACCTCTAGCATTAGACTAGCAGCTCGTTAACTTCTGGGAGATAGCTAGCTAGGCTAACTAGCTTTACTGCAAGGCAGCTGCAGAAACGCCACAAGCAAAGAGGCCAGGGTGATAACTATTTGCTCATGTTACTTTGTGAAATGTATTAACTTTGTGATATGAATTGCGAAATGTATTAGCTGATTATATTAACCCTTGTGCTGTCTT